>CM075862.1:38719523-39319523 GCA_037975125.1 Latrodectus hesperus
ATCGATTTAAAAGAGATCCGTTCATAAGAATTATAAACATAAATTTCATTTTAATTAATTATAAATACATAATAGAACATATATTCACTAGTTTCACGTGAAATTTACACAAAAAAATTTTTTTATACATAGATAAATATTTACAAAACTGTAACAATCCAACATCTTGTGATGTAAAAAGTATTCGAACACTAAAAGAAATGCAATTTTTTTAAATAATATTTTGTGATTGGTTTGGCCATTAAGATGTAATTAATTGACGTCATCTTGTAAGCTACTTAAAAGGTTCTTCAGTGGAAATTTTAATGTATTGAGGAACTAGAAATTCTGTAATGGGTCGTAAAGGTAATGAAACAAGTGTTTCCGAAAGAGAACTGATTTTAAAGCTCCGTAAAAATGGTAAATCGTACAACAAGATTTCTGATCTGGTTGGTAGACCCTGTTCAACTGTGCAGTCAATCATAAAAAAGTTTGCTGCCACTGGAACGGTTCAAAACAGTTCTCGTACTGGGCGACCATCTCTATTGACATCATCTAACAGACGGTTTCTAGTACGTTCATGAAAGAAAGATCTCAAAATAAGTGCTCTTACATTAACATCAGAACTGAAGAACATGGAAACAGCAGTCTCCATAAGTACTGTTCGAAATGCATGCAGAAATGAAGGTTTCCCTTCATTTCAAGATGAAAGATGAAGATCATGTTGCAAGATGAAAATTCTTTATTAGGGAGAAGAATCGGAAGCTGTGACTGTCTTTCGCCAAACAATACGTTAATGAAAGTCCAGAATTCTGGAAAAAGTTTATCTTTGCAGACGAAAGTAATTACAACATATTTGGATCGGACGGAAGACGAATGGTATGGAAAAAGCACAATACAGAAATGCATCCTAAGAATTTAGTGCCAACAGTGAAACAGTCTGCTTGTTTGGGGGTGTATGAGTGCTTCTGGGGTGGGCAAATTAGTCTCTATTAAAGACATTATGAATCCTCAACTTTATATTGACATTTTAAACAATAATTTAGGACCTAGTGCAACAAAAATAGGCTTGAATGGTGATTACGTTTTCACGCATGATAACGACCCCAAGCACACAGCCCTAAACACAAGGCTCTGGATACTATATAATACCCCAAAGTTCATGAAATTTCTTCCTCAACCACCGGACCTTAACCCCATCGGGAATTTATGGGACGTTCTTGATGAAAATATTAGATTCAGACATATTTCTAATAAAAATGATTTGGAATCAGCTTTTAATCAAGAATGGGACGCCATATCTAGTTCAATAACAGCAAAATTGATGGAGTCGATGCCAAAGAGACTCAAAGCAGTGTTTCGAGCTATAGGATATCCTACAAGGTATTAGCTGAAATATTATGATTGTATTGGCCAATATATGCCTGATGTACGAATACTTTTTACACCATAAGATGTTGGATTGTTTCAGTTTTGTAAATATTTATTCATGTATAAAATTACTTAAGTGTAAATTTCCCATGAAACTAGTGAAAATATGTTATATTATATGTTTATAGTTAATTAAAATGGAATTTATGTTTATAATTTTTATGAATGGATCTCTTTTAAATGAATTGTCGTACTGTACGAATACTTTTTACACTCACTGTATTTTTTAGTGTACATATTTTTAATATTTCATGTAAAAAAAAAAAAAAAAAAAAAAAAACACTATTGGTGTTTAGAACGTAGTACTATTTTTTTAAAATTAACTTTATATATTGGGCGCTCCGTGGCTGAGTGGTCTAAAGCATCACCGCTAATCGCTTGAGAGCGTAGGAGTGTGGGTTCGATTCCCACCGTGGCCTTGGGTGTTTTCTTCGTTATTCTTCTGTGATTGTACATCTGTCATTGTGCTATTTGTCCTATTATCGACGAAGACTTACAAGTGGATCTCAAGAATCAAGCATACAAGTCTGAATATATGTAATGTAATAAATAAATAAATAACTTTATATATTCGAATGCTTAAGTTTTATGGTTTTTATGATAAAGTAAGCAAAGACTAACGTAAGTTTGAGAAATTATTTAAAAAGAGGTATTAAGTAGTATGAGAGATCAAAAGAAAAATAAGGCGACAGACAAAAAAGATAATCTTAAAAACGTCATATAACATAGAGATTCAAGTGTCAGAGAGATTTAAAATAACTTGATTATATAAGCTCAACAATTTACTAAAAGCTGTAGCATGTTGTGCAAGATTTTCAATGATATCCCATCTATCACCATGTGATGTGACCAATAATTATTCTGGAAATGTCAATCTGGAATATATCCGAGCATTATTGAGAAAGATCCGAATATCACTCTTGTATGGAAATGATACCTGCATTTAAAATATCTTAAAAGCAGTAGAACCACATGTTTTTCCGCTGCAATCTGAATTATTTAGCCGAGCTGGCAGCCGAATGGTTAGCGCTCTTGCCTTCGGTTCAACAGTTCGTGGGTTCGAATCCCACCTTGGGTATGGATGTTTGTAGTGGTTCGGAATCCACTTTAAACCGTAAGTCCCGGTCTAATTAGCCCTCGTGTGCAAAAAAATGACCGTTGAGCGACAAACAAACGAGAGAAACTGAATTATTTATTTTTCACTTTTTAATATCTTAGGTTTCTTTTTAAATGTTTTACAAATTCGATAAATTTACTTTTCTAAAAATGTTTTCATTATTTCACAGCAAAAGCAGTGAAAGGTTTTTAAAGCATTTAGATTTTTTTTTTATCACTTAGCTGGTTCATAAATTGTAAGGGGTTGTCTCTTTGGTTTAATAATTGATAAGATCAACTTTTTTCCTGTGATGACGCTTATATCCATTCCAATTTATTTTAAAATGATTGATGATTGATTAAAATTTCAAACAAATTTATCTTCATGAAAAAGAAAATAATCTACCAGCTTTCATATTCTTTTAAAAACCCATTAAGAGATTGTTTTTAAAACTACTTTTATGTAATTTTTTATAAATATGTTTTATTATTTTTTATGAATTCAGTTTGTTTCCCTACTAATAATTCAAAGTGCAACCTAATCAAAACCTACCACAGCTCGCAAAACATTTGCTACAAATGAAGATTTTCTATGACACAAATGTATATTTTAAAAGTTGAATTTCATGATTCTTGTAATCAAACTACAGTAATTTTATTAAATAAAAACTATACTAAAAATTAATTGTAAAAAAGATAATAATTAAGGAATTAGTGTCCTTTCATGAGAAAATATCTTAATAATAAACTATAACAAAAATTTATATGTTTTACAGACTAACTTATTTAAGCCAAAAGTAGCTCAGTGGTACAGCATTGATCTTTAGAGCGAAAGTTTTCTTATTCTATACAGCTACTATTGGACATTGGAAGAGGTTATACTTCTGCTCTTCATGCACTTTTGTTCATGTGGGTACTTTGAATTTTCCGAGTATTCTCCCTTGCAATAAGTAAATTCGTACTAATATCTACAAAGATTTTTCAACATTTTTAATCGTATGATTTGCTAAACTTGTAAATATTGTTTAACTGTTTGTCTTGGTTTAAGCTGCGAAAAGTAAGGTCATTGAGAAATGGGCAAATCTGAATCAATCCAAAATAACAATGCTGAGAGACAGATTTCATATAACAAAGTAATTAAAATATTGCAACAGCTTATTGTTAATAAGAAGAAATTGATTATGGAATAATATTCAAAGCTTATGCTATTTTCTTAAACATCGGCGTACTTCATTCTTATTTACAATAATCCATGGTATCTGTGACCTTCAGGTTACCTCCTTGTACTTTGCATAACGTTGACGGAAGGTGCTGAGGTAAGGTAGTTGAATCTTTGTAATTTAAAGGCGAAGGTCAAGTAAAAGTCCTTCAAGAATTGACTTGACACCCTTAGAGGACATAGCAACCATGGTCCCTGTTTAATGTTCCCCATCCACCTTCAATGAACTCGCTGGATCTTCGGTTAACTTAGGATTTTAACTCACTGTCATTCGATAATGAGAACGACGCCCACCCAGTCAGGCTATTACTGTCCTTATACGTTATCAAGGCTACCTTGTATGTATATAAATCCTTACCCTAGACATACATTTTTTAAGATTTTTTTCCTTATAAATATGCTTTCAAATAGTATTTTAAAACTGCAAAGAATAAGTTAACAATCGCAGTGTGATGAAAATTATTATAAAGAAATTCTCAACAATAATAAATAGAAAATAAAACGTACGCAATACATTTTGAAGGCAGCAGAAATTAACATATTTGTACAAAGTTTTGCATCTATTTTGTATAGTTAATATGGGACAGCTATGAAATTTGGAGAAAGACGATTGAAGTGGATTGAAATATATTTTAAATTGTAAGTTTTGCTACAATTATCGCTTGATTCAAAAACATAGTCCGCAGGGTGATTAAATCATAAACTTTATTGTGGCTAGCCGAAAAGTATAAGCAATTAAAAATAAATGCATTTAATCAGTTCGAATTCACAAATTATATTTAAAAATAGTTGTGTATGAACATCAAAATAAAAGAATTATTTACAAAACAGTGTTATTAATACTAGTGAACTGATATGTTAAGTGGTGTTAATGATACTGTACTGAACGTTAAAGAATAGTTTCCTTTACTTATTGTGGCGCTAGAGATTCTGAGAAATTCTTCAGAAATATTCTAAATTTCATTACCAACATAGTTTATCAGACTTTAATTATCGATTATACGCAATTCAATAATTACTTAATTTCTGTGTTTAAGGATGATTTATGCATAAAAAATTGTCATAATAAGATAAATTTTGAATAAAAATTAATTACAGAATACTGAATCATGCTAGTGATCTTTCTGCTAAATTTTCGATGATGTTTATTGGGTCTTTCCTATTGGTTTGCTTATCGATCTACAATTACAATTTTTACCCATTATATTCAGACAATATCTGAGTCTTAAAAGAGATCTAAATCCTCAAAAATATTTATTATCTAGATGGAAATCGAAATTACAAATTGGTAAACTGAAAACCAGTCGTCAACTATTCAGCTTATAGCAAGATAATCGATCTTGCATATAAATCATAATTTGATAGTTGTATCTAATATAAATAGTGCTAATCAATATCTCCAGTTATAGTCCATAGAGTGCTGAAAATATGTTTTAAATATAATAAAGTATGAGAAATGTAAAGTCAAAATTGAATCGTAATATCAAAGCATAAAATAAAATGTTATTTACTAAATATGTGTGTGCTTACCTCACTTTACTGTAGATGCTGAAAATACCCTCCATTTACTACACCCCATTAAGTGACCACACTTGACGAAATTTATATACATTCTTGCCAGAGAGTTCTTTTGTTGTGATAATATCCTGGCTCTTTCTTTCAGCTATGCTATCTTGGATATTAATCTTGAGTTGTTGTTTCTAATCTCCTGGGTTCAGCGGAGTTAAACCCGGTCTATGAATTTATTCACTCTCAAAAAGTCCAAAACCATGATTGGGTTTCTATATAGATCTAGTCTTGAAAGCCCTAGATAATCCAAAATGTGAATCAGGAATCGCCTGTTCTCTGCGACACGTCATGCAGATAGGAAAGGCCTTATTCCCGTTACTGCAACACTAAGATCTTAGATATCCACTTTTAAATCTTGTAAAGACTGTCTGATTGCTTCTGCTACACAGGAGGGACAACCCCTTTTTGGTTTCTTGCCTCATTCTCTGATACCAGTGGTGCACTGGAGACATGTTGCAGGAGGCACTGTTTGATCTTGTAGCCCTCAAAGAGAGTAGGTTAAAGAATCAGATGTGATACATTTTCCCAACAACCGTCCTTAACCAATAATTCTGCTGTTTCGTTGCCATGGATCTTGCTTCTGTGAATTGCTTCTATCCACTGAAAGTGAACTTCTCGGAAGGAAGAGAGATGCTTGAACTTGTTAATAATTTGATCTTGAGTTCTTGAATTGCGTGTGGATTTGTTTGGTATACACTTTCTTTTAACAGTAGCCAAAAGTAAAAATCGCAAGTTGACAGTTAAATGATTGAGGAGACCACAAGCCTTTGGTGATTATCTTCTCAGGTGGGAAAACCTCATGTACATGAGACAATCTTGATCTGATCTGTGGCTTATTACACAGTTCTGCTGAAAGTAACATAATAAAAGCTTTTCATCTGGAAAGTTTGAATAAAACTCCTCCACGATTCCTAAATCGTATTTACTGTATACTATCGTCTCAAAGAATACGGACCCATACACTGGGATTTTGTTGTCAAAAACGCAATGTACTAATACAAGCAAATATTTATAAAAATACGCAATATTCTTTTATATTACGACGGACCAATTTTAAGTGGCGCATTCTGTAGAATGAAATAGATTATCAATTATCGTCATTCTCAGCCAAAATTCGAATTCCAACGGTAAAATAAAGAGAAATTCCTAATATTTTGGAATAAACGATACTTCAGCATAAAATTGAAGATAATTGGTTAAGATCTAGTTTAAGATCCACTTTAAGATATAGTTAATACTATCCAACTCAAAAATATAATTCAGAATCGAAGTAGTTCTAATACATCAGATTGTCACATATACCGATTTGCTGAATAATCTTTTCATGCAGGGATATAATTTCAGAATTTTTAATAGTGATATAAATATCCATGTCTCCACTGACTCCGCCATTTCCAATCTGTTTCAAGAAACGACAATAAAATAATTTTAAAGTTCGTGCAAGCACTACATGAGTAAAAATGACGCGCTGTTAAAATATTAATTTTTAAGTACCTAAAAACTTCATTAGAAATTAATTTAATTTATTAGTAATTGGAAAGAAGTATAAATTTAACGTGACAGACTTGCAAAAAAAATCTTGATATATTTAAGTTTACATATATTACTCTAAAGAAACAATTCTTGATAATGTTTTGAAGAAAATTAATACGAGCTAATATTTATATTTATATATTGATATTATGTTATAATTTCATAAACATAATTTATATTTTATCAATATTTAAGCATTGATTTAAACGGCTGTGGTGGCCTGGTTGGTTTGAGCATGCATTCACGTTATCGGAAGGTAGTGAATTCGAATCCCGACCCAATCGATGATCCGCCGTGTTCGCTATTGGCTGCGTATACTGTAAATACGCCTTGGTCACAATATTCTCCATGTGAAATGATTCCCTTGGGGATGACAGTTCAAGATTCATAGTTTTCTGCTTGGTCTCCGCTTCTAAATTACGAAGACCAATTCACTTTCAGGATCACGATGATACGTCCACTAAGTGCATCGTTATAAAATAGTGCCATTACTTCCACCCCTTGAAGGACTGAAGGGTGGAAATCCAAGTAGCTGGTATTCATACAACAGCAATATAGCGTTTTGTGTTCTATCAATTGCGTTGATATTGCTATAAAATATCAAACATTTTGTATTTGTTATAGGATACTTTTCTATATTCAAAAATAATTAACAAATGGACTTTAATATGTTCTTATTATGATTAATCACTTTTAATTAAAATGAAAATGTGAATTTGGCTGTATCAAAGAAATGGATTTGTTCTTTTATTTATCCTTCAAATATATTTAGTAAATTGTTAATTTTTTGTATATCTTTACTTACATTTATAGAATAGGTCAAGATCGCTCAAGTGAGTTTGAGCATTGTGATAACTAATAATTAGAATATTCAGTATAATTTCAGTCAATCTTAAATAAAGATCTTTTTAAGTAATAACATCTTCTGTCTCTCGTAAATTTTTCACATTTAAAATTATATCAATAAAATCAATGCATTACATCGAAATATCCTTTTGGTAATCATGGAATTCAAATTAACGTTAGTTATTGCATATATATTTTTGTAATTACTCCAAACGAAAATTGCTTTCTCTTCATACTGTACAAAGATAATTGGAAAACTGTTTCATGGAAGAAGCACTCCATTAATTTAGAAATCATGACTACTGAGCTTTTGCATCATCATTGCCATAATATCAGTCTGAAATACACTTTTGGAATACTTCATCTCATAAATCTAACAATTTATACACATAATCGTTCTTTTAAAACATACCACTGATAAAAAATGTAGGATGCTACTATTTGAATGAATAAGTTTATGAAACATCAATTCTGATATTTTAACTTTATTTTATTGTGAACGTTGATCCGTTTGGGTTTAAAAAGGCTTCTTGTATTTTGTAGTAAATATCTACTTAAGAATTGACTGTGGAATTATTTTCAGAATATTCTAAAACAAATGTAATGTAAACAGTAAATCTGTGCAAAATCGTGAGAAAATGTTTTTACTCTAAATACCTTATCTTTGATATCTCTTTACACTTTTATATTGGTATATTTTATGTATTTCAAAATCGATAACGTTGCTTGTAGTTCCTTTAGACTCTTTTATGTAATATAAGAAATTTCATTTACAAAATTTAAATGTCTGACAAGTAGCTGAAATGATGCATACGAGGTTCTGACTTCGATGAAATCGAAAGAAATAAATCTTCATTGTTATGTTATCAAATTTTATCTTTTCATTTTTTAAAATAAAATAAAAACAAATACTGTTTTTAGCATTATTTTTGTTTACCTTTTATACAAGGCATTGCTTAAATTAATTAGATAATCAAAGGATATCCATCATATATGGCAGATTGACTAATTATACCAGTTTGATTGCAGTTTGCTTGAATCATTTTATGTGATTAGTGAATTCACATTGACGTAACGCATTCTCAGTCAGTTTATATTATGTGTAGATTCTAGTTAGATCCCGCGTTGTTATGAAATGAAATAACAAATATTTAATTAAATCATTGGAAAACTTCTAACTGAAGTTTTAGTCTGTGAATCTTCTAGCTGAAACTAAAACTTCTAGCAAAAATTTTAGTGTAACAACAAAACCATGAAATTTCAATTTAAAGCATATATTACAAGCTTTTGTAAGCTTTAGCTTAATTAAGATTGAAGAGACAATATTAATCTAATACATTGAAAGCAGAAGCTGAATTTACATTAGATATTTTTATATTCAGCGTATCAAAATAAACAAAAGCAAATACCAAAAAAATAAAACTTTTCACTTTTGATGTAAGTTTCAGCTTAAATTTGGAAATATGATACCACTGCTTAACGCTGTAAATGTGAACTCGCTAACAATATAATTCAATCACCAACTTTTAAAAAGCATATTTTGGATCATGAAATGAAGTTTCACTTACCAACAATTTGATGAAGTACATTATACTTCAAAACTCTTTTTAATTGTGAAGTTATTAAGTATTGAGAGATCTAGACTATTTCCATAAGAACCTAATGTTTTTTCGAGTGGTGACGTATTGAGAAAGATGAAGACGCGTTCGCTTAAGATAATAGCAATGGAACTTTTGATGTTCATAATGGTCATTCTAAAGGCTTAAGACTATTGAAATACATTTTAGTGTCTACTCCATATGTTAACTGCAGAGAGGATTTTTCATCGACAGAGGGCCATATTAACGTGTCGAAAAGCAGGAAACCCGGAACACTCTCAAGCCCCAACCGTAGTAGATGTGCATACAGAAAGCAGAAGTGAAACATCTATATTTCGTGGTTCAATAGTGTTTGGGATCTAACACGGGAAATTTCATTCTTAAGAACTTTACATGGAGTTCATTGTCATCGCTTGTTGTATTTTATATTAATTATAAATTCTATAATAAAAATTTTGAACGGAAAATTAGTTCATCAGATAATTAATTTATATTTTATAATAAGTCTCACTTCACTCATTTAGCTATTTTCAATTTGACTCGATGTAATTTTAAGAGAAAGCAGTATAAGAGTTTCATTTACACAGATATTAATCAATTTAATCGCAACTGAACTGTTATTCTAAGAATTCACTTCACTAAGATGTAGATAGCACAGTAGTTGATTGAATGCATTTATGCAGAAATTTATATAATGTAACAAATAAAGTATATTGCATCCACAAATATAACTCGTTATATATAACAAATCCTTAGGGACTCATGTTGGCTGATAATTAGTAACTGTAAATGAAACATAAGAATAAACAAGATTTCTTATGTTGGTTACTAAGATGTAACTGTTCAATTAACTGTGGATATCTGATTGCTATATATATATTCACTGATTGTTAATTCAAAATAGAAATTGCATTCAAATACTGCAAAAATTTGTATTTTGCATTTCACTTTGGTTTTTAGCTCTTTCAAGTTACTTGAAAAGTGTCTCTAGTTGAAATATTTTAATCACCAATTTAAATTCCTCAATAAGATGCCAAGTAAATATCAACTTATTTTCACCAGATTTGCCTATGATGTAATGGCGTATGCTATTGAAAAAAGAGGCGTGCTGTGGAAATTTGATTTACCTGAAATTCCTCAGACATTTGACAACAAAATAGGAGAGGCTATCCTTTGTTTCCAAAAACGCCATAAGACTAAGTATCAAAATGTTTTGTTGTCCTTGCCACATTCCGTCTTCGAAAGTGAAGATATTATGGAATATTACATTGAAGTTAACTTGGATTTAATATTTGACAAAGAGAAGGTATTCTTGTTGCAAGTTCTCGAATTCTGTGCTTTCATGGTGGACTTAACCCTTAGATGCCTTGAGCAGTCAGAAATTCATTTCCTTCATATGATTGCCGATATGTTTTCTCAAATCTGTTATGATCGAATGCGGGAGCCTATGAGAATCCTTGGTGGGTTCCATGCTTTATCTTGTTTTGCTGAGCAATATTTGGAATACAGAGTTATCGGTGATAAACAAGGATTGCAGATTCCAGAAAGTGTAGGAAGCGCTATTGTTGAGCTTCCATAACTGTCTTACTGAGGATGTAGATAGTTTTAATTTTCTATTTCTATTAATAACAAATAATTAAGACGATTTACTATTGACAATTTATGTAACAAATAATGCAACACTGATGTCTTTTAACCTTTTTTTTCTTTCCATTTTATGTTGATATGATTTAATCTTTACAATTTACGCATAGTTTGTGATTAAAGTTGTATATAAAAAACTTTTATCTCTTTTTATATAAATTTATATTAATTATTGCGCAATTTTCTATAATACTGGTTGTTTTAATGCGCATTTTATATGAAACAACTATAATGTTATTTTTATGAGTATTGTCATTTTCTTAGCTTTGATTTGGGAGTTTTCATGTTAAATGATAACTGGATATTTATCGTTATAAATCGTAAATAACTTATGTCTGAGATATGTTCATCAAGTTTTTCAATAAATATTTTATATAAAATGTTTAATTTATTCGTAATAGAGTGCATATTATAGATTATAAATTTAATGTTCAAACTTATAAACCTGAATGAGTTTAGATACTACGAGTTTATAGTAAAACTTTAGATTTTTTTTTGTACTACTTGTAATTTATTTTAAATTATAACAACTACATTTACGCTTCTGCCTTAGAAAACTTGGGTAAGTTTATTCCAGGGAAAATGAATTATAAAATTACTTAAATGTACATATACAAGCATTCCTACCGTCGTTATATTTTTGAGGATTTTATGAATTAAAATTATTTAAGTAAATGACTAACGTATAGACTGTTAATCAAGAAAAGTTCCATATAATTTCATAAAAGCAGTTAAAATTTGAACTAAACGTATATTTACCGAAATGGAATTGAAAATTGAACTTGTGACATTTCTTTAAACAATACTTGATATTAAATTCCGCCAGTTTCATTTTAAAGTAGCACAGTGGAAAGTTTTTTTAATTATGATTATTAAATGTTTCCATAAGAAAATTTAAATGCTTGTCTCTTATCAAATGATTTATTATTCCAAATATGTGAGAATAAAAACATAAATTTATAAATTCACTTGGTTTAAGTTAAACAATTCATGTGAAATCTTCTAAAATGTTTAGAGATAATTTTGTGTCAACAGAGAAAAAAAATTGAAATTTATTTAAAGGAATGCAATTTAAATTTAATAACTTGTGAGATCATTGAAGATTTTTATGAATATCTGCAATAAAATTGATATTCATTTATATTAGATAAGATCCAATTACACAATAAAAATATAGAAATTGTCTCCAATAAGTGTTTTCATAGAAATATCTGAAAGTACCTTTCCAAGATGAATTGTGTTGAAAATCGCAGTCAATTTCTAAGCATTTGACACATTGTGTAATTATTTGCATTATCAGAATTTTTACGAATTTTAAATTATAAACTGTCTTGTGATAAGGAAAAAGTTAGAAACAAAAACAGTTTATTAATTATAAAAAATAAATTCTCATATAAAATCAGTTACAAAAGAATTCAGAAATCGTTTACTGTTTAATTTGAATGTTACATTTCTTGCTTTGGCACTTTCTGTTTAAAATGAACAGCAAACCACTTCATACAACAATTTCCGAAGTAAAAACCACGAAAGTACTTTGGTTCAGATTCCACCTGGGTCCTGGATTTTAGTAGTGATTAGAATCCCTTTTAAATTAAATTCAGATCTAATTAGCCTTTTCCCGCAAAAAAGTGACCGTGGAATGACAAATCAAACCAAAATCTCGAACTTATAATTTTCAACTCACACTTTAGCCTATTCAGCTATATATAAGTTAGCATTCGTAAATGTAAGAATTTTATTCAACAGAATTATTTAAATAAAATATTTTATTTAAAAACGTAATTTTTATATAATTCTGTATTATTTGCAATAAACATAACATTATATATGACTCATCATCCATCATTGATTTCCAAAAAAGTAATGAAACATTTAAAGGGTATAACAAATTATACTTAACTATAAACCGCTAAAAAATTATCGAAACATTTTCTTTAGACATGTGCGTAAATGTGGCATCTACATAAAAATGATATTTTTAAAGTATTAAAGATAAATTTTTAATGTAAATGTAAGAAATCCATGATATTATTTCTATTCTAACAAAGGATCTATACTTTGCTGTCTGATATTCAGCTCAACAGTTCATAGGTTCGATTCCCATTTTTGGCATGGATGTTTAATACGTAAGATGTGTATCTCTTGGATTATTTGAATGTTATAGCATGGATGCTTATGAAGCTCAAAATCGCATTTAATTCAAAGGATCCTTTTTGAAACAGGACTTGTATGCAATCAATAAGTATATGATGGGTTAAGGAAATCCAAATACCATTATTTTAAAGGAAATTTATTGGATGCTGTTGATCTTTCTAGAAATAATTTTGTTTAATCAGATGATTAAGGTGAATATACGGTACCAATGTCTTCTTTTATGCATATAAAAAATTATGCTAATAGTAAATATAGATTTTGATTGTTTTTCCGTAGGTTTCCCAATCAAAAATTAATAAAAATCTAAAATGATATATTCACACACACAATGTGGACTTAAGACCAGTTAAAAGTTAATGATAACAGTAACGCGCATTGGGAAATTCATTAATAAAAATATAATAAATTATTTCAATGTTTAAACTTTAAATTCGAAATTACTTAAAATAATTAATAAAATGAAAAATTATGAACATTAAAAAATCTCGATAGTTTGAAATATATTAAACTTGATGGAAAAATATAAGCATTTAAAATCTTGATTATATGTGAAATCATTATTTATTATCACAGAATCATTCATATTAAGTCATAGTGCTGTTATGTACATTGGGTTGTTATATTTATCACGAAACTTTGAAACATTCAAGTTTTCTTAGACTGAGCTAACAACCGAATGGTTAACGCACCCCACTTCAAGTTCTGATACTTTTAGTGCTTCAAAATGTAATTTTAATATGTATTTTCCTAGTTAATTTATTAATGAAGACTCAAAAATGTCCCTTGAACGACAAATAAACGAAATCTAAGTTTGTTAGCAACGAAAGTTTTTATTGGAAAAAATGGGTGACTTT
This sequence comes from Latrodectus hesperus, assembly GCA_037975125.1. Lineage (NCBI taxonomy): Eukaryota > Metazoa > Arthropoda > Arachnida > Araneae > Theridiidae > Latrodectus > Latrodectus hesperus. Next base: position 38,733,446 of record CM075862.1, read on the forward strand.
AAAAACTATTTGTTTCGACTCTAAAAAAATAATATAAGCATTCTTTGTAATTTGATGTTATAAAATCTTGCGTTTTACAAAATGTTTGCATTTTCCAGAAAGTATTAAAAAATGTCATCAATTGAAACTATTTCCCCACTAAGAAAAGCGTCTTTCCCATGATAAAAAATAATGAATTTTGTACCTGAAATATTCAAAGAACATCACGTTAAAATTGCTTATGTGAATATTAAAAAAATCCTATAGGATGAATATGTCTCAGCTGGTACATCTAAATATAGATGAGGGTGCTAGTTCAGATGTTGACCTCGTAAGCTGACAGTATTTCATTACTATATGATGATTAGCTGCTCTTAGTGGCTACAGGTGATAGAAATATGTGATCAGAAACGTATCACAAAAACTTAATTTTCTACTTAATGCTTTCGTTTGGAGCTTCAGAAGAGTACTTCGTTAAAGCAAAATTATAACGTTTTACAATGCCTGAAGTTACTACTTTTTCACTGTTTGTGGGTGAAACATTTCAGTATATCTTGGGTATCAAAGGCATCGAATGGTACATGGACGCCCCATTTGAGCTCCCGAAAGGAGTCAGGAATGTGTTTGATATCAATTTTGGTGAGGCCATCGTATGCTATCTTGTTCGACATGACAAAGAAATCAAGGAAGCCGTCAAGGATTCGTCTTTCTCTAACATCGATGAAATTAAAAAATTAGCAACAAAGGTAATTACCAAACTCTGCAAAGAGGACTGCTTCCTGATGGATGTTATTAGAATTATTGCACTATTTGCGGACTTCGCTTTGAGATGCTGTAATATTGATCGACCTGAGCTGATACCAGCTCTAGTAGACTATTTAAACAGCTTTTACAAGAAGTACCTACAAGAACCAATGAAAGTCGTTGGAGGATATTATGCTTTAATGAGATTTGCAAAGCAGTACTATGATTACCACAAAGATTCTTTCAATATGGAACTCCAAACCACAGAAACAAGATTTAAATTTGGGGAGAGTAGCGAGAGTTGCACGTCGAATATTGATAAGGAGTTTGAAGCTCTTTCTAAACTTGAAACAACGTTTACGGAAGGAAACTTAGAAATACCTCAGACATCGGACTTTGAAAAAGAATTGGAAGCTCTTTCTAAATTTGAAACAACGTTTACGGAAGGAAACTTACCTCAGACATCGGACTTTGAAAAAGAATTGGAAGCTCTTTCTAAATTTGAAACAACGTTTACGGAAGGAAACTTAGAAATACCTCAGACATCGGAAAAAGAATTTGACGCTGTTGCTAATTTTAACGCTCTAATCAGGGAAGGAAATTTGGATTTTCCTGATACGTTTGACCTTGAAGAACAATTGATAGCTCTTGCCAGTTTTGAAAGTATGCAAATGAAAAAAACTAAAGACGTACCGGTCGAATCAAATACTGATAAAAATACAAAAATATCCACATATTCGAACACTGAAAAAACTATAAAAATATCTTCGGAATCAAATAGTGATAAATATGCAAGAACATCTGCAGAATTAAATACTGATGAAAAGGTAGAACCAGAGGAAACAAATATCGATGAAAAGGTAGAGCCAGAGGAAACAAATACTGATAAAAAGGTAGAGCCAGAGGAAACAAATACTGATAAAAAGGTAGAGCCAGAGGAAGCAAATAGTGATGAAAAAGTAGAACCAGAGGAAAAAAATAGTGATGAAAAGGTAGAGCCAGAAGAAGCAAATACTGATTTGAATGCTAGTTTTGAGATTAGATCTATTTTAAGACGTGCACTAGAAAGAGACTGCTTAGCTGCTCAAATTGATTACTGTGATGAAAATGCTTCACCTAAAAGAAGACGTGATTGTTAACATTTTTCAAAACTAGATAAAAACGATTTGATTACATCCGTCTTAATACAAGAAGAAATTTCGTAATTTTTACAAATATTTTAGAAATTAATTTATATTTGAAGTTTTTAGACTTTCAAATCATTGAAATTTATTGACAATATATAAAACGTAGCTTTTGTAAATTTTATCATTTTAATGGATATCTCTAATTTTTATAATATTAATGCAATAATAGAAATGTACGCCTGTAATATGTCAAATGCGACTCTTAGATCACTATGCGTAGAAAGCTTAATTTTTATCCCTTTATTTATTCTTGTGTGACATAATTTCAAAATTTTAAAAATTTTAATGTGCTTTAATAAGTTATACACATTTTCTAAGGAATTAAGAATTTAGACTGTACATTTACACTTTATCTCATTAAAAATATTTTATGAATTTGAGCTTATCAAATTATTTGTAATTTTTAATTTATTGTATATGGGTCTGTATATTTAATATAATTTTAATCTTTAATAAATTATCATGCTTATATCTTACTGTTATGAATTTTCTAATTTTTAAGACGTAAATTCTTCAAAGATTATAAGCTTGAGAACATCTTTAAAATATCGTAAAATTGTTTTATAAAAATCTAAAATGCTATCGTAGCCCTCGTATCAAGCCACCGAATGCTTAAACATTGTAATTTCACAAAAGGGGAATTTAATATAAAACCAAAATATGCTATAATTTATTAAGATACTATCAATTTATTATTTTAATTATAATATATAAATTACTTTTATTAAAATAACATTTTACTGTTTTTATGAGAATACTTTTTTATTTTAATAAAGAATTTTTAAATTTGTTTTGTTAAATATTTAATTTATTCCAACTTTCAAAGGAACATTATTTACCAATAATTTAGAAATTCAAAGTATAAGAAATAATGACTCACTTTAATATTAATATTAAAATTTATTCTAAATTGGTGCTCTATTTTTACACTACATTCCTAGAAATTTATATTGTGATTTTAAATAATGCATAATAGTGAGTATTTTACTTTAAAGTATCACCTTTTATGAATAAATGTAATATTGAAATATTTATATGTAAAACATTTTGAAATATGCATTTCACTTTAAGAACATGAAATTTTGATTAGAACTTATCAATAAATTAATTATAAGTATGATTATTTAATAAAAGTTTATAGTTGATTAGAAAAATGTGAAAAAGCTTATGTATTTGCTATATGATGCTTTAAGATTAAATGTATGTCGTACTTTAGTACGCAAAGGAATTTTCTATTTGAAATTATAGATCTAACTGTAATTCATAAATTTGAATCAAATGCTTATAAATTTCAATTGCGACTTAAATGCACTTAATACAAAAATCTTTCGTTTTTACAATTTTTAAGTGGAAGTACATTACACATTATATGTTTGTAGATTGATTTTAACAAAGTAAGTTTTCGATTCTTAAAAACTAAAATATGCTTGTTTTTTAGCATAATTTTAGGGAGTGTATGATATTTCAAAAGTCAAGATAGTTATGTATTTCAAACTGTTGCGGAAAATGTGAATTAATTTCCTATTCTTAATTTTAGACCTAAAAGAATGCTTTTTAAAAGAAAGAAATTACTAAATTATATTTTAAATAAGAACTATATCGTTTGCGGATTTGATAAAGCTAATTTATTGATGTTTGAAAAAACAATTTGCAATAATTTTGAAGTAGTATTATACAGATTTAATTTGAATTATTTTCGAATTAGATTTTGTTGAAAGCCAATTTTTCATAACTTTTGAGAATAAGAAATAATTAATTTATGAAAATTCAGTTTTCTAATATGTAACCTCAAAAGGATTGAATAAAACTAATTTTAATTTTTTTCACTTCATTAAAAACTTTCTTAGCATTATTCAAAACTCATTGAAAAGTAATTAATTTCATAAATTAGTAAATGTAATATTTATTTCTATTATAATTGTTTCTCATATCATGCAAATGCTTGTTAATGTGCTTAACTCACAATTTCATAAATCGAATCAATAATTTAATCAATAAAAAGCTTGCAACGACATGTCAAAATATACTAATGTTTTTATATAAATTACATAAAAAAAATCGAGAAGAATATAATTTTATATTTAATTTTCTTTGAAAAGTATTTTTGTATAAATTACTTATCGTAGTAAAATAAAGTATTTGGTAAAAGTATTATAAATTATTTTTGTTATCAGCTAAAAAGTTGGTGAAGGGATTATTTTTAAGAACATAAAATTTTACTAATTTCTTATAATCTGACAAACAATCTGCATATTTGATTATCAAATCATTAGCATTACAAAAGCAGAAATTAACACAATTTTTCATTTAATTGTATGTCTTTCACATATCGGCTAAATTAATAGCGATCTAGCTTTCAGTTCAACTGTTCATGGGTTTGATTACTTTCTCAGGCGTTCATGCTTCCTACTGAATCTCCTTTAATCTCTTAGGCCTGATCTGGATCAGAGAAAGATTAGTTCAACAAACCAAATCATCAGACTTTATTATTAAAATATAGTTATATTTGGAAATATTCAGAACTAATTTAATGCTCCGACATTTAACGAATAACAAAAATTTCAAAATGTAAAATACAGTTAATAAAAAAGGTGTTTTTTTTTAAATATATAAATTTTTTTAATAAACTTTATGAAATTACTAGTTTTTATGCGTTTCGTGTGTTGATAAATGGCACATGAAAAATTATACGAACTTAAAGGCTAGTATGCATATAAATTTGAAATCCCTTTCCTTTTTTTGTCTTAACTTGCTTCATTTAAAATTTAAAAAATTATTAAGTGTATAGAAGTCATATTTCTTATTATATTTTCTAAATCATTTAAACTTGCAAATTTTTTTTATTAATTTGGTTTTTACAAATTATTCATTCTTCATAATAAAGTAATTTGTTAAAGTTTTTATCACCACAGTTTTATTTTGTGATGTAAATATTGTAAATGGAAAGATTGAAGTTTTTGCTTAAATTTCTATCGTCTCTTTATGAATTTATTATAATTGCATGTACTTATGAATTGTCAGTATGTACATGCTCACATACATACATCCCGTATGCATGTTTTATACACTCATGCGGTATGTCTGTAAGTGTGTATGAAATCTTTTACTCATAAAGCTCTTTCCTACCTAAAAATTCGGAATGTCTATTGCTATGACCATAAACCAGGCGTCAAAGATTATACTATACTGAAAAAAAAAGAGATGCGTTATTTGTAAAATTCTGTAATTAACGACTTTATCTTCAGAACTACTAGAGAACAAGAGAAAATCGACTAAAAAGTTGTAGATGCCTTCGATTTGTTCCAAATGTTTGTTCCACTCAGACAAAATAAAAGGATAAGTCTAATGTGAATATGTGTCTTTGCCTGATATTTTACGGAATTACAACACTCAAAATTTCAGAAAGGCGATGCTACCGAAATGAGTATCATTGGTGAAGAAGATCTAATTTACAACTGACAATTCATGTGCATAAAAAGATACTTCTTTTTGTCGGTTTTATAATGTAATTGTATTACATTATAAAGAGCGCATGTGAACAAACTAATCCAGGTTGCATGTATAATTTCTTTTTAATATTTTTGCAGAAACATTCTTTGGGTATTAAATCATTGCTGTGCTCTTCAATTTTACATTTAATGTTTCTTCTCTTTTCTTTCATTTTTAAAGGTAGGACAGGTAGTATTTGCATTTTGCAGTTAATGGCATTCCAAGTATTCCATCTTATTTTGATAATGTTTTTGTATTCTGACTGTTTATTATGACCATAGTTTTCAGTACTTTAGAATTTAATAATTAAGATAGGACTTTACTATAAGTTTAATTTTTGCTATTTTGCAATTTAATTTTATAATTTTAAATTTATAATGCAAAATTGCATGCAATTTTACAATTGAAGTGCAATTTTCCATTTGTGAATGTGTGGTACCTAACGCAGACATTTTAATCAATAGTAAGAGTTTTCCACACTTCCAAAATGATATGTTTGGTCTTCACTACACACATTTACGCTATATCCATCACATATTGAACATGAAGTCTAATTGGATCAGGAATAACAGTTTAAAATGGACCTGAAATCACCATTAGCTTATTGCTTGAGAAAGGATTTGAATCCTTTAACTGTTGAACTCACAAATTAGAATACTAATAATTTAGTCACTAAATCAGCCACTTACCATGACTACTAAAAAAAGCTTATGCTTTTAACAAATTCATGAAAATAAATTGCACTTAAAATGCAAAATAGGCTCAAATTTTAATAAAGTAGTTACTGAAATGTTTGCATGAGTTTTGATACATTTTCGATAGTTTACAGTCATGTTTCACATATGATGTTTAATTAGACCGGGAATTGGAATTTAAAGTAGTTTCAAGCCAACGCAAACGTTTACGCAAAGATGAAAATCATTATTCGACTTGGAATAACTCTTGCAATTCAATATATCTAAAGATGCATTTCTTGATAAATGAAAATGGTATATGCTGTTGTGTTTTAGTTTCACTTCCTAGTAAGAAACACGTTATAGGTACATACTGCACATGAAATAAATATTTCAGTACCATACTAGGGAGAGTATCTCCTGAAACTGAGCTACACCAATTGCATAATTTCGAAGTTCTCATACCAATTGGTAATAAAAAGTAGATTTTTTGTTTATCTTAAAATGGGAATTGTTTTTTGATGATTTTGCTCCAGAAAATGGATTTTCGTAATATAAAAGTTTGAACTAGGCAGAAATTTCGCAAATATAAAAGCCATTTGATATTAAAAGTAACCTTTCGTAAAAATATTCTTATATATAAGGTATACTCTTATATCCTATATCAGATATAGTCAATATGCCAATACCAAAGGTACACTTATATAAGAGAGCAATGTGATCACAATTTACCTAACGTGTGCCCCTATTGTCGTTAGTGGACAAAATGGATCTACAGTAATGGTAAAAAACTAATTTCTGGTATTGAGAATGATAATTTTTCAGTGTGTTTCGAAATAATATATTAATTTTAATGACAGATTTGGATATCAAATACAAAATTCAAATATTTCATGGCATGATAAGTTGCCATAATGACTTTCATTACTGTTCTGAGTTAAGATAGAAATTGAATTTTACAATTGCTTATTACGAATAATTATTCTTATGTCTTGAAACATCTATTTTGAAATCTGAGTATGCAATAATGCTCTGACTTTTTGCTTAAATTTTCAATTTAATTTCATAGAATATAAGTAAGCAATGAACATAATACATCTTAAACAGATAATATAATGAACGTAATGTATTTTACACAAAATCTAGTAGTTCAAATTTAAAAAAGTCCTAACTTAATAGTTTACCTAATTACAATCAAAATTATCTGAATCACTGGTGCCAAAATGTTTTTAGGAAAAACATTTATCATTTTTTGGAACAATATTTAAGAATAATAATAGATTCCAAATTCAGTCTCTAATTTTGATTAATATGGTTTATATATTTAGTATTAAAACGAAAGTATGCTAAATAATATAAATTATATAAAATGTTAATTTTAGAATGAGATGATCATGCATAATCACTAGCATTAAATAACAGATCTCGCCATTGAGCTTTCAAATAAATAGAGATTTTTCATTTAATAGCTTGTGAGTTTTAATCTCCCTATAGAAATAAGGTATTATATTTTTATAAAATTTTATGACATTATCAAATCTATCAAATCTTACCCATTTTTGAAACTATAGATAAGTATATTACTCAATTATTATCATTACTTTATAGCAAGAAGTGATTTTCCATTAATATAATACACTGCGCTAAGTTGTTTCCTTTCGTTAAAAAGGAGTTAAATTCCACCATTTTTCTTTTTTTATTTCTTTTATTAAATACATTTAAGTGATTTCGATTTTTGGTTAGTCAATCAATAGCAGTAACATAAATCTATTTCCAAAATACTATATTGAGTTGATTTGTGTCAAAAATGTCTTAATAACAAATTTGAAACGTCAGGACGCATTTAAGACATAAGATGCGAACACACAGGTAAGACAAATGTAAAATTAAACGATAATTTTAGGCATATTATGGGTTATTACATAATCTGATAAATACCACTTATTTTTAATGTTTTTCAGGAAATAAAGAAACTAAGATTATAAAACAACATAATATTTTTATTGATATATTTTTTGTTCGTTTATCAAATCAGCATTTATTTATTTTATTAAACGTGATTTTACGCGTGTAAAGCTATTTAGTCTATGATTGTTTTTTCTAAATCGCCAAATACTTTGACGCTGATTTTAGCACTTTGTCATGTGTCTAAATATAATGTTTTCAATTTTTAAACCTCTTTTTTATTAATTTGATATTTTTCTCTGAAAGTGTCAAATGCTTTCTGAACAGATTTGATCTATAATCGTTTGAATATTATTTTTATAAATCAAAATAACTCTTGAAAATTAATAAAAAATTGACAGTGAACTTTTAGATTAGAATTAAAGACCATTTTTAGTTGCAGTTATTGGATCAGAAATGTTTGATGTTGGAACAAACTTTAGTTTTACTACACAGACAAAGATATATCTTCAAGTCAAAAACTGATAAAATTATCAACTCATACACGGTTTAAAAATATTAAAATTAAAAAAACAATCTTATCATTTTAGTAGTGGATGAAAAAGAACTGTGAAAATTGGCAGTCTGTTTGAAAATAATTTTCTCTAAATATGATTCTAAAAGAACATTTAATAAAACATCAATTACATATTATCAGAAATACAATTTTTAATGTTTTATATCAAATTTAAGAATTTCTCAAAAACAAAAATAATTAAAGTATGAAATAGCATTGTCTTCATTAACACTTGAAAAGCTATTTAATTTAAAATCATACTTAAAAGTGCAGTTAAAATGTATGCAGAAAGGTGCAGAATCTTTCTTCATGAAAAAATTAATGATTACATTCATTTAATTTATTTAGTTAAATTATGTCAAACACACATAATGGACACATGTTTTGAAATTAATAAATATTTTAGAATTCGATCGTAAAATTTATCAAATATTTTGATTGTAAATTCCTTATGGAAAAAGGAAAATAATTTTGGTAAATTTTAAAATTTAGTACAAATCGAATAACATTAAATTGGAAAATATTTTGATTTTCTTTCAAGAAAATGGTACATGCATCTTTAAGAATCATAATCTATAATTCTTAAAAATATTTAAATTGTGTTATAAATTGTTAATTGTATGTGTTTCACTGATTAACGAAATATTTATATTTATGCTAAAAACCAAAGGCGTCAGCAGTAGATCTTTTCGCCGAAAAATAAAATAGTGAATGACTCGCGGAACATAAAACGTTGTGAAGCATTCTACTTGGTGTGAATGTAACTTTGACCTTTCTATCATTAAACAAAAACAGCACACTTTTTTGACTCCCACGCATTGCTCTCCTTGCTCATAAAAAATAAAGGATTTTAGATAAACATTGCTATCGTTCTTTTAAAGAATCTACGTGTAATAAATGTTCTTTACCAACAAATATATATAAGGGAATGCAATATTATTTTATACCATTCTGATTATCGCTAAGCTTTTTAAAATAAAGAGATTTTGTTACAATTATGGTATTAAATGATCTCAAGTACAAAATTATAAAATAAAACTCGCTTTTCGAACTTGAATAATGATTATGAATGGAATATATATAAATTAATATTAAATTAAATACCCTAAACAGGAAATATTTGATAGTGTTACTTTAGTAGCTGTTATATATATATATATATATATATATATATATATATATATATATATATATATATATATATATATATATATATATATATATATAGATATGATATGTATATGTATATGTATAGATAGATAGATAGATATGTATAGATAGATATGTATAGATAGATAGATAGATAGATAGATAGATCCCTTTTCTATCATTTATGGAATTCACTTAATCTTTATTTTTAATATTTTTAATTGAGTAATACTGACATTTTCTTACCATTTAAGATTAAAGTAATAATCTCAATTAGAGAATAATTAAAATATTTTAAAAAAATTTATCAAGAATATCGTTATAGAGTAGCCAATGGGGAAAACACACTATCGAAATATCTTTAAACGAGTTATTTATAATATAGTGCAAAATAAATAAGAAACCCTATTAAAAGATTTAATTAACTATTGGCAGATATTTTGTTGTAAGATTCAGTATTAATTTATATTATGTATCCAATATTATTATATTTTGTAGAATAAGATTATCTAAAAATCTCTTATGTTATTTCTTAAGATATGAACTATTTAGTACAAACAAGGTTTTTTTTTTCAAAACAAACGAAATTCAAGTTCTTCATTAATGTAATTTCAATATTTTGTTTTTATTCAGTAATTTTTTTTATTTAATAGCCAGTTTCCTCTATTTGATTAGAATATTTAGTTTTATTTTCAAATCTTATTTTAATGTTGAAAATCTAACAAATAATCAAAATGTCTTTTTACAGTTGAAAAGATTAAGCATAATGCACCAGTTAAATATATGTAAATAAGACAATTTTATGTTGAATTTTCTTATTCTCACCAAGAATAATACAGTATTACAGGATGATCTTTTTTAAAGTGAGAATGTTTGGAACGCCCTGTAGCGCGATCTAATAGCCGAAATGGCACCAAATTTGGTTTTTAGACTAATCAAGAAACGGGAAAAAAGTTTCTGTAAAAAAATATTTTAGTTTCAAAAATGCCGCTTGGTCATTTTGTAGCGCTTTATTACATATAAAATCAGAGAAAAAAATTACTAACACATACATTCGTACAGTTAAATTATTAATGTTTATTTACTATATTAATTTCCCTGGTGAGTAATTAGACCACATTCAATGTGATCACCGATCTCAAAAATATCACCGTGCATTCTGCGAACTGCGTTTGGTGTCATTTCGGCTATTAAATCGCGCTACAAGACGCTCCAAACACTATCGCTTTAAAAAAGATCACCCTGTGCCTGGAAAGACGTTAAAATGTTTTATTCTTTTCAGACAAACATTTTTTATGATAGAATGCTGAAAATTTTCAATCAAAGCCAAAGAACATGACGTCCAAAATATTCATAGCAGATTGGTTCTTTATACTAGATTTTATAAATTATAAATGTTATTTTATCAAAGACGTTATTAAATTATATCCAACAAACTTTTATGTGTTAATAATGCAAATATAACTTAAAAAGCAGTTATGAGTCTTTTTTAAACGCAAGACTTTGATCTTTGAGAAAATAACAGATAATTTTGTAAAAGTATGAGCAAATAAAAATTTCAAATTTAATTACATTGACTTTGATTAATTTAATTCATTTTAATTAGAACCAAAGGAAAAGATTTTGCATTAAACCATTACTTGAGCTTTTGATTGCATGAGGAATAAAGTGACTCATTTGGAAGTAGTTAATGACATAATATTAGAAACATTTAATGCTTCTAGAAGGAGGTTCCACACCGATAAATTGAAATGAAAAAAAAATCAATATTTAGAAATTTTCAGATTATATAATGCTTGCTTTAAAAATTGCATGATTTTGTTAGAATATAGTAAAATAATATGAGGTGTCATAACTTTTGTTTCTTTCTATAAAATCGTAAAATCGAAATTTCTTCTTCCTACAGACGAAACTTTTATGCTTTAAAGATGGTTAATGTGAATTCATTCCAGAGTTCTTCGGAAAGTGTAATTCGTGATTCTGAATTAAGATATAAATAATTTCTTACTATCACAATTAAGTAGCTGGAATTCATAGTTACAGTTTAAAAAATATTGATTTAAATGCATTATATTTGGGTCACTTTCCATTTAATGGCCAGTTAAAGTTATTAATGAACTAAATTCAACTAAAACTACTTTAAGTTTGTTAAGGAAAACAAAAATTGGTAAAATTTATTTGATAATGAATTAACATAGCAACCATAATGAGAGATAGACGTATATAGAGGCAGGTAGGTTCTGGGTTTGATCACTGCGACAATTACATAACTGGAGATTTAAGATATACGTACTATGATTTTGCATACATTTCTTTCACAGTAGATGGTTGGTCATTTTCGTATATATACATTTGAAACGTGCAATACGAGGAATTTTTATGAAAAAAAATCCGCATGTAAGGCACACGCAAAGAGTGTACAGAAACTTTATAACCCTTTTCCGCTACACTAGGGAACTCGCGTCAACTTATGAAATGCGGTCTGATCATAGTCATAATTTGATGCAAAATAATGAATGAACGTTAATAACAGTAAGTACAGCGGTTTCCGTATTTCATCGAAACAGTCATTTCGATTTGTTTTATTTTTTTTTATTTAAGATACATAAATACAACATTTTTTCCTTGAAAATTCCTTCCAGATGTCGAAGGCGCAATGTATGTTTAAAAAATTTATAACTTTTTTAGTTACGTTGTGTCAAATTAATAAGGAATAAACAATTTAATTTAACACACAGAAAATTATTTTATACTATATATATATATATATATATATATATATATATATATATATATATATATATATATATATATATATATATATATATATATATATATATATATATATATATACTACTAGCCATCCAAACTGCATACACACCAAGATAAGACGAGAGATATCACTAACATAACATGTTGATTTCGTAGATAACATGTTGAGCAAGTATCAAATGATTAAATTTATAGACTTCTGTGAAAGTGGTTCTTGTCAAAATCAGTAGCCAGAGTAGCCGCCATTGTTGAAGATCATCGCTGCCGCACGCTTCGGCATTGATTCAAACTTTTGATGTGTTCTTGGGATACAGCAGACCAATCAGCTTCCAAATGTTACTAAAGTTGATCTGATGTGACAGCTGTGGATGTAATCGAGGTCAATCGTTGAGTAACCATGGATCACATGTTTTCTATCGGTGAAAGATCCGGAGAGCGAGCTGGTCAGGGAAGCAACTGAATCTGGCGGTTGATGAAGAATGCTCCGGTAATGCATACCACGTGTGATTGCGCATTATCTTGTTGAAATACAAACTTGTGCAAGCCCTGAAGGCAAGAAAGGACAACAGGGTTAAACACCTCGCAGATGCAGCGATAGCTTTTTAAAGTATCGGCAATATTTACTATAGAGGAGTGCTAGAGTGAGACTATCCCATAGCATAATACCTTGTGCAGGACCAAAGTGGCGGTACTTAACGCTAGTGTTCGGCATCTTCTCACCCCGATGTCTTCAAATTTGAATGTGACCATCGTGATGTTGCAAACAGAAGCGTGACTTGTTAGTAAAAACAATTTCATTCCCTTATGTCGTTCACATCCTTCTTTCATCGCACAATTGGTGGTGGAGACGTCTATGGTTCTGCATCAAGAGTAGACAAAGCAATGGACATTTAGCTGTGAATGGCGTCGAATAGTACGTGCACACACTAGATGCTGCGTTACAGACTAAATGTGCTATGCTATAGTTCGTGATGTGGCTGAGCGATCCACGATTGCCATGCGCACAATTTGCCTGTTAATTCGTGAAGTGGTGCTCTGATGTAGATGCGATCGAATAAGTCCTACCCTCCTGATTCCAACGATCACATATCCGCATTACAGTTGATTTTTTCGTACAACACGACTACCGGTTTCCCTGAAAGATAATGCACAATATATATATATATATATATATATATATATATATATATATATATATATATATATATATATATATATATATATATATATATATATATACGGCATTTATAATATAACCTTAAGAATGTATAATATTTTATATTATTGAACAATTAAAATTGTGTAGTTAATACGAGTAAATTTTTGTCTTAAAGCAAATTCATATTCATGAAAAAAGGCTACACAAAAATGAACCAAAAGGTAATTTCATATACAAACAGATAATAATATTATGTAACACTATAATGTACAGTCAGGAATAATTTTTCTCCCAAAATAATCATATTCTTATGAATAGAAGTATTGTCAAGCGAAAAATAATAACATTGCACACTTAATGAATTATTTAATTATGTTTTTATAATTAATACAAATAATTCATTAATGTTAATAATTCAGAATTTTGTTCTTATAATCACAGAAATGTCTCAAATTATAGATTACTATCAATAAAAGAGAATTTGCTATAATTATTCATTATTAAAATCATTTTATTAAAACATTTTATGTTAAAAACCAAGAATAAAAATCAAAACTGATATTTCTAAATCTAATACTTATATTTACTATATAAATAAGAATAATCAAACTGAATTTCTTAAAATAAGTTGATTCTAATGAGTTTAAAATTTTAAATAGTTGATTCTAATGAGTTGTAAAAAACAACATTCATATTATTTTTTAAAGGTATTTACAAAACTTCCTATTTACGTATTTTTACAAAAATTTACAACTTGGAAGAACATTACTAATTTTAAATCAATAAAGTGACACACACACAATAAGCTAAATTTAATAGCAAACAAAAAATGGCTAACATTTGTGTTCAATGTAATTCCTTATGTTACAGCATTATGAATATCTCATTTTTCTGATAAGTTGCTTTGTATTAAAATAAGCAATTTTTTCTGTTTAAAAATTCTCACGAAAATTTTTTTTGTAAATAATAATTTGATTTAAATAATAATTTATGAACATCCTTAATGCAAGAAAATAAATATTGCTTAAAATATTAATGACAATGAAATTTTAATATGTAACATCATGATTTTAATCTGAATCAAAACGCACTTTTAAAATTGAAAAAGTATTGTCTGTTCTCTGTTTTAAAATTCATTTATTAATTTAATTATTAAACTCCTTCATCGTAGAACTTGGTGTATGAAGTAAATATATATATAAAAATTCAGCATATTTATATTAGTTTTATTAATAAAATAAATAATTAAACTAATAATAAGCTGGATCAATGTTTCAGGAATAATTTCAAGTGTTTTCAAAATACTTGATGCATATTTTTACAGGATCAGAAAATTTCCAATATAATAAATTATTAACATTCAGCTGTTCTTTATAATTTATTCCAATGAAAAGCTTGGCACTGAGGATTTAATTGCATGCATTTTCATTTGCAGAAAAAATCAAGGAATTATAATTAATTTCTATTTGTAAATAATTAATTTTTCTGAAATCCAAATCCAAGATTAATTATTTATTATCACTTTCTTTAGATGTTTCTTGACTCTATGCGTTTGATTTATTTGAAGATTCGGTTTGATCATTGTAATCTTTATTATTTATTCATTGAAAACACACTATATGTCATTGTTTTGAGAACTTCCCTTTTGTGTTTTTATATGTAGAGTTTACACTTTATGATCAAAGCCGATTATAAACTATATTTTTACTATATATGTCAATAAAAGTCGAATTTTTAATTCGGTATATTTAATTCATGTCATTGCTAGCTTTTATAACAGGCTCTGGTAGTTTATTTTTCCTTTAGTAATGGTACATATCAGGAAATATTTTTATACAAATTTATATTAATTAAATTCTTTGAAAAGTGAAATATCAGCTTTTAAATGGGTTTTTTATCCATATATATATATATATATATATATATATATATATATATATATATATATATATATATATATATATATATATATATATATATATATATATATATATAATCAATCTAGAAGTTATTCTTGATTACCTACGTATTTTTTTCTATTTTTTTGAAAATGTCTCAAATTTTTTAATTGCAAAAAAATTTTTATATTTGTATAAAAATATGACTGTTTTAGAATCAAATTCCTCTTGATATACTGAAATGCTTATTTAAAAGTTTTGTTTTCATATAATGAAAATGCGAGTATACTAAATGAAATTAATTCTAAAATATTCTTTTTTAACAAAAAGTTGTGTGCTTAAGCACATTTTTAATAATTTTTCAATTATAAATCTTAAAGAAATTCATTCAAAACATATAAAAATTGCAATTTTGATAAACTGTAAGGAGAGAGAAAATTTTGGAAATAAACAGTCATTTCCAAAATTTTCTCACTGTTTTCTCAATGAGCTCACATTTAGTTTTTTGATAAAATATTTTCTCACTTAAAAAATATTGTTAAAAACTCTAAATTATTTTAATATCAATTACAATAAACATAGATAACAATTTTATTTTTTGCAATTTGTTGTGCAATTAACTTGCCAGTAATTTGTTAATTCATTTACATCATTAAAATCAACACAATTAAGATAATGCTATTAAAAATATACTTTTAATTAATTTTATTTTTGATAATTTATTTTTATATTTATTAATTAAAAGGAATTTCTGTGTAAGGATTGATAAAAAATAAATGAAATAAATATTGCATTATAATTTTTAAAAATATTTAAAGGAACAATTAAAAATTTCAAATAAACTCCAATAGTTGCTGAAAATTAAAAAAAAAAGATTTTAGATCATTACATTAGATTTTAAAAAATAATCGTATTCGCTAATAAATGAGCAATATATATAATTAATGAAATTCCCATTTATTTAAACCAAAAATAAAAGCATTCTAAAATAATTGGCAATATTCCAAACAGCATTCAAAGGGTTCAGAGTGAAGAATAAAAATTTATTTTCTTTGTAAATGATAAAAATCAGTAATTTGAACATGGCCGATCATTTCTTTTTTTTTTTTTCAGGAAATACCGTCATTACAAAGGAAGAATAATGACCCTTAGAATGAAATAACCTACATCGTGGTTAGTGACTTTATTCAGAATATTTTCCAGAAAACAATCTAGGATTTATAACCACTAATACGACATTTATGCTTTATATTTGAGGAAATTCTATAAATATTATCCTAAAACTAGCGGAAAACCGTGATTACTTACTTAGAGTTTTTTTTAAAATTATTATTTAATAACATTTAAATGTAATGATTTTAAAAAATTATAATCAACTAAATTTGCATCCATACATTGCTCAAAACATTATTTTTCTATAATATTCTGCATTAGAATAAAATATAATAATAATAAGATATTATTTTATGTTACAAATGAAAATTTTCAATTAATTTGGAAACATAATTTAAAATGGTTAATAAAGTCTCGAAATATATTTTGTTTACATGAAATACGAAATAAATATTTTATTTTTGAGCTTCCTTGATAGTTTCTCCATTTTAATTATTTTATATTTAAAATAAATTTACAACGTTAGAATTTAAATATATGGGAATAAGTATACTTATTCCTAAGTATATATAGCTATCAATAAAATTTATTTTAAAGTAAATAATTTTTTTGCTTTCATAAAAATGACAACTTCCATGAATAGACTCTTTATTCGTAAGTTTATATGATAAGGCATTTTTCTCTTTTTTTAATCTTCCCTAATGAAGTGGTTCATTTTTTTCTTGTTTATTCCATTTGGGGCAGATTTCAGTATATTTCTATGCAATTATACAGATTGCAGTGTAAGTTTATGATTCAATAAAATTCTCTTTTTTGTGAGCATGCAGAAAAATACAATTTTGTAACATGATCCATATTAACTAAACTGACAATAGATGGCGTTACAGGCCAGTTCAAAATATTCTATATCCAATAGAATTAGAAGAGAGAATAGAGGACTAAGGAATGGGAGCCGAACCATCCGGTTCGTAAATAACTTTGTTTATAGTTTGTACTGTACAGGTACTATGTAACCTTATTATTAATTAAATGTTTTCTTTGTAACTATTTTTTTAATCATGTGTAATGTCGTAATAAATATAATGTTTTTTTGCCTAATTCTAACTCCATTTTCTTAAGTCCCCTACAAATGGCGCTCCAACTAGTGGCCCTTCCCACTGTTTTCTATTTAATTGGTTTTGAGTTTTAGCTATATTAATTTGTTATTTATAATTCCACATCGGAATTTCCCTGATTATGTGTTCATCCGGAATGCATTCCATTTTTGAATTTTCCTGAGTCGTTCGTTTTCATCCACAAACGGATTTCATATCGGAATTTCACCGAGTTTTTTCGTTTTCACCCAGAAAAACGGTAAATTTTATTTTGTTCTAAGAAATTTCATTATCATCCTGATAATGTTGGCATGTTGTAATAATAGCATGTTTTGTATTAAAACTAATCCAAATAACATAACTTTTGTTTTGTAGTATTAGTTCCGTTATTAGTCGTTATAACTTCTGTTATGATTAAATTTTGTTCAGACGTGTGCATGAATGTTATAAGTTTGTCTACTTATACTGCATGTATTTGATATATATTTTTCTGCACATCAATTTACATGTATAGTGAAGTTTAATTTTTTGAAATGTATAATGTTTTCAGTAAAATTCTTGAATTTAAACTGTTTATATTGTAAAACAGAAGTGACTCTAAACGCTGTTCTATATTGTTCGTGAAAGGATAAAATCGAAACAAATCGATTGATTTTTTTTGTTTTAAATTAGAATAAGCTTATGATATTGCATATTTAAACTAAAAACTAATTATCTTTGTTTATTTTCGTTGAAAGAATTCAGTTAGAATAATTTCTTTGTATAATAAGAGTAAATGTTCTGACTAGACAAAAGTATGGAAGTCGAAGTAATGGCTCCATGAATGTTGGTTTTGATAAAAATAAGTAAATATTTTATTTGTTTATTTCTAAAAGACAGTGTTTTATATTCGAAAGAAAATTTAGATTTTTTCTATCTATAAGGAATCTATTAAATTTTAAAACGAACACAAAATATAAGAATAATATTTCTGTTGTATAATAATCTTATTATTTTATTTTTACTCTTGATATCTTATATTTTTTTTAAATTTCTTTTGAAAGAAAATAATACTTTGTAGAATTTTGTATTTTATGCCATTGCTAAAATAAGATATTAGAAATAAATGTTTTGTATTTATTTGTTTATTTAGAATATTGTCTATGAGTATATTATAGTTTTTTATTTTTACAAGATATGGGTTTATTAAATAAAGTATAAGAACAGTTAAAAAATATTTTCACATTGAAAACAATTTGCTTATAAGTTAGTAATTATTCAACTAATGATGTGAAATTGATTGTCAAGTGAAATGCAGAAATTAATTTTTCAATTTATTTAAAAAATTGTAAAAAATAAAATTGTCATTATTTTTAGAAATAATTTTTGTTTTCGCTCAGAAGAAATTGTGTATTATTTGCTTAATTATTATGGAAGTAATTTATTAATTGAATAGTAATTGAAGTTGTTAGAAGATATTGCTTATTATTCATATTTTTTCCTTTCTTTTTTTAAAAAAAGAAATAACTTTAGATATTATCATAACTTTTGGTTTGTAATTTAATTTGAATTATAATTTTACAACATATCTTTACTAGTTTTCTGTATTGTTTCTAGTCTTAGAATGTGATAAATGTGAAAAATATTTTCAAATTATATTATTGTTGAAAAGTAATTAAAAACATGTGTTTGATTAATTTAACAATTAGTATTTAATTAATGTTGCTTAACAAGTGTTTAACAAAACTTGTTTAATTGATTAACTTAATTTAATTAATAAGTTATAAAATAATAACTTTTGAGATCAAGAATGCCCTTCCTTTACCATGCCCGAAAAGAAGATTTAAGGACCTTAGTCGACTAGCTTGGTTTGGTAGTGGGAGATAATTTAAAAATAGTCCAATTAACAGATCTCATTAGCAAAGCTCCTAATTATGATGAAACTATGATCAAAAGTATGCTTCAAGCAATTACCGAAGAGCGAATTGCTAAAGAAACCGCAGCTTTAAGAGAATCTGAAATAGCTGATGCGAAGTAAAAATTTGAGAAACAACAAAAATATGAACTGGAGAAACTCCAGCTTCAAATTGAATCTCAGCATTTGGCAAGCATAGATCCTCTATCGTCAACTGGTCCCTCGGTAGCACACCAGAAGCTGGATTTTAGTAATTTCAGCACTCTTTTGCCAAAATTCGATCCGAAAAAAGATGAATTGGGTACATTCTTCACAGTTTTCGAAAGACAAGTTAAATTTATGAAATTGCCTGAATCTTCATGGATCTCTTACTTACTAGGCACCCTGCCATCTGACATTGCAGCTCTCATCGTTCAAGAACCTGAAGAAACACAAGAATATGCGAAAGTAAAGGAACTACTTCTGAAAAGATTTAAATTGTCTGGAGATCGAGTTAGACAACTATTCGCTCAACACAAAAAACCCAGAGAAAACATGGAGAGACTTCTTCTTTGATCTGTCTAGCTATTTTGATGGCTGGCTTGAAGAACTTAAGGTTCAGGATTTCGAAAAATTAAAACAACTTATCATTGCAGACCAAATCAAGAAGAAAGTTCCCCCTGATGTTGAAGAATATTTTATCGATATTTGGCCTGAATTTATTTCTCCGGTTCATCTCGTTGAGAAGCTAGATGCTTACGAAAGTGTCCGGTGTGGTGTAAAGAAATTTCTCCATCCAGTACATCAAAAGAAGCAATTTTCACTTAAACACTTTACTCAAGAAAGAAAACCTCGACCTGAAAGAAATGAAAATCTTAAGAAAGAGTCAAGTGAAGTAGCTTGTTACGGATGTGGTAGTCCAGGAGTTATTAAACCTAAATGTCCTACCTGTAAAGGAAAGGAAAAAAATTTCTGGTACTCTTAGCAGCGTTATTCATCAATCGTCTTCTAGTGCACCCGCACAGATGGCAACGTTAAGAGTAACTATCAATGGAGTCATGGGTACCGCTTGCGCAGACACTGCTGCAGCCCACTCAATCGCAGGAGAAACACTTTATCACATCCTGCAGGAAACAAGGAGCAGTCTTTGCTTCCAGTACACTACTAATGTCTTTAGCAGACGGTAGTAAAATAAAAGAGAAGTTCACACAACAAAGGTAAAAATTCATCTTGGAGGCCGTACGTTGCCTTTGAACCTTGTTGCCATCCCTGAGGCAAAGGAAAACAACACCCTGTTGGGAATGGACTTTCTGAATTTGGCTGGGATTGTATTAAATTTGAAACGGAACAGTTGGTTTTTCAATGATCAACCCAAACGACACTTTTCTTTTGAAGAGCCGATTCCAGCTCTTTGTGGGTCGCTACAAACAAATGCTTCCCAAACGGTTGCACCGCTAACTGTGAATTAAAAAGGTAGTACTGTTGAAGATGAAACATTCCATTTGACTCCCACCCGGGAAAAGAAATTAAAGGAATCATCCTCATCATTTGCGTGAAGATGAAGGTATTAATCTGACTGCTGAACAAAGAATTGAATTAAATGAACTCTTATCCCAGTATGAAACTATCTTCAGTCCAGGGGAGAAGCAACCCCATCTATTGAACATTACATTGATACGCAGAACCATCCTCCGGTTTCTGTTCCTCCGTATCGAGTGTCTCCAGCTAGGAAAGAAATCATGCAAAATGAAATTGATAGACTCTTAAATGAAGGAATTATTGAGCCCTGTGAATCTCCGTACGCAGCGCCTGTTGTGCTCATCCCTAAGCCAAATGGTGCTTATAGATTCTGTGTGGATTACAGAAAATTGAATGCAATCACGAAGACAGACTCTTACCCTCTTCCACGCATAGATGATTTACTTCAAGAAGCTAAACAAACTCGTAATATGTTGACCATCGACCTTAAAGCTGGTTATCACCAGGTAAATGTGGCTGCTATGGATAGAGACAAAACAGCATTTATTTGTCTTTTCGGGACATATCGTTTCATACGAATGCCATTTGGATTGAAAAATGCCCCAGCGACCTTTCAAAGACTGATAGACAAATTCCGAAGTGCTCTTGGTAACATTTTTCTTCGTTCCTACCTTGATGACGTTATAGTACTATCAGAGTCATTTCAGGAACATTTAGAAGATTTAAGAGACATTTTTCAACGACTTGAGTCATTCAAATTAACAGCTAATCGAGAAAAATGCAGTTTTGCATGTTCAAAAATTAAATATCTTGGTCATTATATTACCCCTGAAGGTCTAGAGATTGATCCTGCCAAAACTGCTGCTATCTTGGACATGCCTGAACACAAAACTGTTAAGCAAGTTCAGTCCTTTCTGCAAACTTGTTCTTGGTAGAGGAGGTTCATTCCGAACTTTTCTGAAATATCCAGACTTCACAGTAATCTAACCAAGAAATCCTCCTCGTGGTGCTGGAAAGAACAAGAAAAAGCTTCGTTCCAAAAATTAAAGACTTTACTTACTTCACCACCTGTTCTTAAGCAGTGTGATCCGAGTAAACCTTACATCTTGCGCACAGATGCTAGTGGGTATGCCTTAGGTGATGTCCTCCTCCAAGGAAAATCCCTGGAAGATCAACATCCCATTGAATATGCAAGCCGACTACTAACCAGTGCTGAGCGAAACTACACAACTACAGAGCGTGAAGCCCTTGCAGTTGTTTGGGCTGTAGGAAAATTCAGATGCTATATTGAGGGACAAGAAGTCACAGTTGCCACGGACCATCAGGCGTTACGATGGCTCATGTCTTTAAAGTCCCCGTCAGGACGATTTGCTGGTTGGGCTCTTCAACTCCAAGAGTTCAACCTCCATATCGAGTACGTTCTTGGTAAAAGCAACGTGGTAGCTGACATGTTATCTCGCCCACCCTTTCACCAAGGACATGACCCATGCGAGATATGTTCTGTGACTGTTAACCAACCCACTGTTGTTTCAGTAGATTTTCCTAACAAAAGTCCTAAAGAAATCAGAGACAGCCAACTTCAAGATGAAAATCTGAAGAAAATAATAAATGCCTTGGAAGCAGTCGACTTGACTGAGGAATACAGAAACTGGATGAAAAAAGGTTTTTTGATGAACAGAGGTGTCCTGTACAAATATACACCTGATTCAGGACCTGATGAGGTTCAGCTTGTCATTCCAGAAGATGCAATAGAGCAGATTCTTAAAATTCATCACGATGATCCCACCGCAGGTCATTACGGTGCTGAAGGCACTTTTGATAGAATTTCTAGAAAGTACTACTGGACTGGCATGCGGACATATATCACCAATTATGTAAAAGATTGTATAGAATGTATGCGATACAAGCCCTCCAACCAAAAACCTGCTGGTCTGCTGCAGATTCCAATACCATCCCAAAGGTTTGAGACGTTATCCATTGATTTGTTCGGCCCACTTCCAGTTAGTCATGGGAAAAAATGGATATTTATAATATAAGATGTTACTGCAAAGTGGATCGAGCTATTTGCCTTGGAAAATGCAACAGCCAAAGAGTGTGCTGTCACTCTTGTAGAAGAAATCTTTATGAGATATGGAATACCACGCAGGATTATCAGCGATAATGGACCACAATTTGTTTCTGCTGTGATGCAGCAACTATGTTATCTCATGAAAATTCATCAATCCTTAACCCCAGTTCACCACCCTAAAGCAAATCCAGTTGAAAGGAAGAACCGTGATTTTTTAACCTCGTCTTGCCATATTAGTTAAAAATCGGCATGATAGCTGGTCCGAGAAACTCTCTGTAATTCGATTCGCACTGAAAACTTCAAAGTGCAGTTCAACTGGAAAAACTGCAGCTTTTCTCAATTTTGGACGAGAACTCCGTACACTTGATGATGTTACCAACGACTTTCGTGGTATCATCGAAAACGATAACTTTGTCATTGAAATGACCCCCTATCTAAAAAGGCTTGAAAGATTCACATCTGAAGCCAAAGAGATCTTTATTAAACAGCAAAATAAAAACAAGCATTTTGTGGACTAGAGAAGGAGACCAGCTCCTACATATAAATCAGGAGATTTAGTTTTGGTTAGAAAACCAAATTTAAGTAATAAAAGTGCTGGTGTTACAGCGAAATTTTCGCCTCGTCGCGATTTACCATTTATCATCGTTACTCAAAAATCTCCTGTATCGTACTCTGTGGCAAACACAGATTCTCCAAATATACCAATAGGAGTATACCACACTTTGGCATTGACTCCTTTTCAAGGAAGGAAAATTTCACCTATCAAAGCTTTGCGCAGAAGAGGTCGGCCAACAAAAATGAACAGCCCTAAAACTCCCACTCCTGCCATAGCTCATGCTCATGAACTAACCATTCCAGAAAACTCCTGCTGACCCCTGGTCGGGACGTCTTCGTGGTCAGAGAGGGAGGTTGTAACAGATCCATATTAACTATACTGACAATAGTTGACATTACTGGCCAATATAAAATATTCTATATCCAATAGAATTAGAAGAGAGAATAGAGGACTAAGGAATGGGAGCCGAACCATCCGGTTCGTAAATAACTTTGTTTATAGTTTGTACTGTACAGGTACTTTGTAACCTTTATATTAATTAAATGTTTTCTTTGTAACTATTTTTTTAATCATTTGTAATGTCGTAATAAACATAATGTTTTTTTGTCTAATTCTAACTCCATTTTCTTAAGTCCCCTACAATTTGACATTCAATAACAAGCAGAATTTAAATTTGGTAAACAAATCTTGTTAAAATGTCTAAAGTACACTGTATAGTTCAAAATTATTTTGATGTAATGTATATTTGAAACATTTAGACATAACTAAATGTGTATACATTATTAAAATTGTACTCCAGAAGTAAAATATATTGTTTGGAAATGACATTATTTGCTCACTGTTTTAATGTAAAGTAATAAATCAATGCTTATTTATATGTTATTTATCTTCACTAACCATTAATCAATCTAAAACTATAGTCCGATAACTGAATAACTATTATTTAAAGTTTTATAGTTGTGTTTCTTTCTTTAAACGTATTTTTAAATATATTTTTTAAGATTAAAAAAATAGTGTCTAAATGTATGAGAAGATTTTGTTGGAAATTTAAATAAATATAATATTGAAAATCCTTGAAAAATTCCCCTGTCTGCATTGAATTTGAAAAAAAAGCCTATATCAATTTTTTTATTAAAATAGTTTAATGAAAAAAATCAATACAAACTTAGAGTTCGCAAGACGGGTAATCAATTGTGAAGAAAGCAATTTTCTCTATAAACCTCCGTTAGAAGATCAGATATCCCATCCAATCAAGGAATACCCAGCAAAAAAAGAAAAAGTAATGCATCTTACACTCTTTAATTCATCTTTTCAGACGTTACGGCTATTTGACAGTTTGGAATGTTTCATTCATTACTAAATCTTTCCGATATATTAGGTTTGATTTATCCATTTCTATTCTATTATCTAGCTAATGTTTTGACTAATATGTTCTTTTTGAGCAAATCACTTCAGTTAGTTTTTAAATGTAAATGAATTACGTATTTTTATTAATTAATGTAAATGAACTAAGTAATGATATTTTCTATTATTTTAAGCTCAAATGGAAAATGCTATAAGACAATTGTACAAGATACATCCTGTGATGTTTCTTATGAGTTTTAAAATAGTGCAAAATTTGCAGAGTAGCTAATCTGTTAGAGTAATTCAATTGAGTATTTAATTCTTACTTATATTAGAAGGTAGTGTTAGGAAATAAAACAGGATCGATATGAACATGTTAAACATATGTCAATCAATATCATTGAGGATTTTGATATGTGTCAATCAAGATCATATTATAATTATTATTACTTTTATTACGATTGGGTCTTTTTTTTACTAAAAATATTGGACAAGCCCAGCTCGCTACGCTATGCGAATTAAGTCGATTGGGAGCGTCTTTCGTTTTAATCAGAGCACCATGAAGGTGAAAGTACGACTTTGCTCTACACACTTGCCATAGGTACCCGTTTATAGGGTAGGCAACCACTCACACCTCATTCATACAAGGAAAGGACAAAGACAGGATAGATAGAGAGAGAAAGTACATCTATGCCTGAACCGGGATTCGAACCCAGAACCTCCTTATCCGTAGTCAGGCACGCTGACCACTAGACAAGTTTGTCGGCATGATTGGGTCTAATTAAGCTTACAATATAATTTATTTGATTTTACTTAGCTCTAAAGAGCACAAAAATTAACGATTGATAATGGCAAAATGTATTTTGATCTTGTGTTCCATAAAAACAGAATTAGTAGTTTGAATAACAAAATGTTAATTTAAATATAAGTTTAAAAAACAACAATTGCAAGTAATAATCATGCTGAAATGAAACCTATGCACTCACACATAATACAAAAAAGTTGAGAGATAAAATGGAATATTTCAAGAATTGATGATTCTATAGTTTTCACATGCCAAACCAATTGATTGCTTCTGGACAAAACCAAAACAATGACTACGGAGGTCACACATACATACACAGCGGTGCAGGTGAGCTCCGGACAGTACCTTTAGTTTAACGTGTTTGGAATACTCCCACATCACCAAGTGCCTAGTAATACTGAACCACGATCAGGTGACGAGGTCAAGTGGCACCATCCTCTTTACATCCATGCCACATCAACGGAAGGACTTTGGACATTACAGTTTATTGTGGCAAGGGCCAACGCCATTGAACTCCTGCAACCCAGTGAAGGAGAATGTGGTCACCCTCCCAACCACTGCCCGCGGCAGATGATGCTTCACTTTGCTGATCATAACTTGAAGCGGCGTGAAGTCACTAAGCCACAGGGGCTCTATCAGGAGGCCATACATTAGGAAATATCACAATGTATTCAAAATTAAAAAATAATTGTCCAAAATACAGTTTTTGAATTTACTTACTAATGTAGTATCATAAAATGATACTTCAGTATTAATGTGTTTCAGACACATCATTTTAGAATTTTTATGATATAAATTTGTAATGAAAATATTACATTTCCTTTGATTTGTTATCTATCAGATATCTTTCTTAATTTTTATCTAAGTATTTGCTTTGTTCTACTTAAGAAAAAAAATCCTATAATATTTTTATATTCAGAAATGCAGTTATGTTAAAAAATTCTAATTCAGTTTTTTAATGGTTTAATGGTTTAATTAGTTTCTAATTCAGTTTTTTAATTAGTTTTTTAATGGTAAATCGCGTGTCATTTATTTATTATATCTCTATTTTAAATTTATAACCTAAAATTATACATATATATATTTTCTTAAATAATAACCATTTTGAATATTTCAGGTATCTAATATTTACCAAGTGTATGCTTATATTTGCCTCCAAAATTTAAGGAACAACCGATTTTTGTGCCTAACATGTAAATGAAAAATGTAGAAACACCACATTTGAATGACAGGTGCACAGAACAGGTATGTAATGTTTGCAATGTGGATTTTTAGTTAAAATACGCATAAATTATTTACAACAAATAAAGCAACCTTACTGGAAAAGCCTGTTCTTGAAAGAAAGAATAAACGCAGTTTTATATGGTAAAATGTCATAAAAAGTAGTATTAATATGGGATATGCCCATCCCTAGCATGAATACATTGGTGCCATCGATATTGCATGCTCTCAATTAAGTTACCTGTTACTGAAATGGGAAACAAATAATAGACAAGGAGTAAGTTATTTTCCAGCTCTCCTATACACCTTGGAAGATGACTTAAATCAGCAGTCTAAGGTTGGGGAATAAGTTAGTAGCGTTTTTACCAAAGACTTTTATTTAAACAAAAACAATAATTATATAAATAAGTTAATCAATTATATATTCGTCGTTGCTGTTTACAACCTCTTCCCACCTTTCGACCAATTTGTTCCGCCAAAAATCGCCTGGTCTGGTGTCAAAGAAGTTGTTGAGCCAGTTTTTAAGGACCTCTTTGCTATCGAAGGTAACGCCCTTCATATGGTTTGACAAGGAGCGGAAAAGATGGTAATTGGTCGGTGCAAGGTCCGGAGAATACGGTGGTTGTTTAAGCACCTCCCATTCGAGCTCTTGGAGTGCAGCTTTGACGATTTGTGCAACATGGGGCCTGGTGTTGTCGTGATGGAGTATGGTTTGACCATGTCGATCAGATCTTTTCAGTCGAATAGCCTCATTCACGCGGTGTTGGTTGGTAATTTAGATATCCTTGTTGACCGTAGCATTCTTTTCGAGCACTTCCCAGTGCACCAAAAAATCCTTAAAAACTGGCTCAACAACTTCTTTGACACCAGACCAGGCGATTTTTGGTGGAATGGCATCAACAAATTCGTCGAGAGGTGGGAAGAGGTTGTAAACAGCAACGCGGCGAATATATAATTGATCAACTTATCGATATAATTATTGTTTTTTTAAATAAAAGTCTTTGATAAAAACGCTACGAACTTATTCCCCAACCTAATTTATCGATACACAGGTTTATGTTTATAGTTCTGACTTTTCTCCTATGCCTGTGGCATTAGCTGAGCAAAACAGAGCGGTTTTCACGGAGCTGTGAAAAAGAGCAGGGAGATCTCAGACTAAGCCATTATTTTACCAATACAATAACTGTGCCTTTCCTTTGTGTCGGATTGATGGTACATGGTCCAGATGAGCACAGGTGCTGAATCGCTCTCCCTTTTAAATTTGGATTCGTCTGTAAAAAGTACAGAAACCTATCGCTCTCTGGTCTAGGAAACGGGTTCTTTTGCATAAACTTTTATACCGTTAGTCAGAAAATATTCATTACAAAGAAAAATTATTAAAAATTAAAATTTTAATTGAATATTTTTTAATTGAATATACTATAAATTCTGAATGCTCTTGAAAACATATCTGAGCTTTTAACTAACTTGAGTATTTGTCCTGTCATATATTGTTATTAAAATAAGTAATGTAACAAATATATTCTTTTTCCTAATCCTTCTCTTCTTTAAGATATTTTGAAGATGGGAGATGTATATAATTATCTAAATTAAAATATTCTAACAGAAAAATACAAAATAACTCCATTTTACTTAATTAAAATAACAGAATTTTGCATATTTAGGAATATTTTTTATAATATTTACAGTTTTAATTAAATTACTTTTGTTTCAAATTTTCCATTATGATTTAAACATTTTCATAAAAATGAAGAAATTTTAATTTATTATAAGTTTTAATATAAAGACAATATTTTTTACTAGCACCAGGCATTTAAAATTGTTTTCTTTGATGCAATTTGTCATATTTTTTTGATGCTATTTTCATCCTTGTCATAACTAGTTACGTTTTACACAAACTTGAGATGCGTGTAAATACTCCATGAAGTTTAATATATTAAGTTTATCATGAAAAATATCCCGGTTCGGGCATGGATGTACTTTCTCTCTCTATCTATCCTGTGTTTGTCCTTTCCTTGTTTGAATGTGAAGTGATTGGTTGCCTACCCTATAAACGGGTACCTATGGCATGTATGCACTGAGGAAGTCGGACTCCACACCAAAAATATGGTTCAGTTGGAAAAGTGGAGCAGCGCACCCCATATTGCCAGCCTGGCTGGCACACGACAACAGCAACTACATCAAGAAAAATAATTTCGAGAAATAATTAAGAATGCATTATTATATAATGTGTTTATTGTATATAATAATGCCTTTTTAGTTTCTTTCATGTAGATTTTTTAATTAACTGTCAATTATTATTCTATTTATCGAGTACGCATTCATTTTTTATTAAATGTACTAAAACGCTCCAAACACTTATTCATTTATGCTAATAACGACTCTACTATAAGCTTATATAGTTTCATATTGTTATTTTCATATATATAATGCTTCACATTTCATATATAATGTTTCATATGAATAATATTTTATTATTACATAATTAAAAGTTTTGTCCAAAAGATGGTATTTTTTTCCAGAAATTTGTATAGGAAAAAACATAATCCAAATTCTTACCAAACCTTCAGAATCACGATATTGTTTAAAATGCTTTCTTACACATAATAAATTTTCACTCATTCAATTAAAACTAACTCAGCTATATCATAATGAAAAATTCTACAAACCATGACATAATCTTATCAAAAGTTTATGGTTTACTCAATATAATTCTGTAAATACCTTTCGAAATTTTCTCCAGAAGGAGGCTCCCTTTCTAAAATGAAAATTTACATATCGTCATAACAATGTGGCCTATATTTCAGGATGTCTCTTGGTTTCTTGCTAATTTGGCTCCAAGTTAGGTGATGTTTAATAGGGGAATATGCATTTCTTTTCATTTAAAAAATCTTATTCTTACGTTTAAAAAACATAAAACTTGTGTAATTTTTAAAATTTTGCATCATCGCAGAGTGTTTTTGGCACCACTTTGTTTCCTTAAACACGTTCAAAAACACGTTTGGTGACAAAAAAAAAAAATCGCTTATTTTCGGCAAGTGGCACCCGAAAAATATTTTCTCTGTCATAATAGCAATTGGCTTCAGTATATATTTACTGTATTTTTATCTCTATTATAAATGCTTCTGAGTATTATATCGGGTAATTTAAAACATATTGAATGGCAACGTGATACAATTCAAAATACAATGCTTACAGGGAGTCAATGAAGCATGCAGATTTCATATTGATTTTT
The DNA here is from genome assembly GCA_037975125.1 of Latrodectus hesperus. Classification (NCBI taxonomy): domain Eukaryota; kingdom Metazoa; phylum Arthropoda; class Arachnida; order Araneae; family Theridiidae; genus Latrodectus; species Latrodectus hesperus. The sequence continues at coordinate 38,763,746 of CM075862.1, forward strand.
TATTTGAGGACCATTATTTTCTTATGTTCGAATTGCAGGTATGTTTTTAATAATGAACTTAGAAATGAAGTCTTCTTGCACAGAATTCTAGTAGTTAATATTATTTATTATTAAATATTTCATATTAGATGTCATACACATTTCTGTAAATGTACACGATGAATAATATAAATTCATATTATGTTTGTTAACATAACTTATTGATATATCCGAGTAAAGTGACAATAATATTTTAACGCTTAACTTTCCATATATAAAACAACAAACAATGCTTTGAACTGTCTTTTTGTGATATGTTGTCCTATGTTAATGTTTTGGGACAAAAGATAATATACAATGAAAAGAAAATTCATGATGGAAAGAATATTTGTTTCTTATACAGGAAACATTCTTAATAAATTAAGAGTACTAATTATAAATGTCGAATGTATTCTTCACTTTTTAACAAATAATTTTTTAGACTCAGATTATGATAAATTTTCTTACTTAAAGAATTATCAGTTAAAAGTAGTTAATTTTCTCACACAAATCCAATTATTCAGTCATTTACATGAGTGGTAATTTAAACCCTTGAAAATTGCTAGAACAAAACTATTTTCCTTAAGTTGAAATCATATGAAAAGCTTTCCACGTTTCTGAAAAAAAAAGCAGACAGCCTAACATTCGTATTATAATTGGATGCACTGAATATGAGAAAATTGAATGATTTCCTTAATTTAAATATGGTTATCAATAGTAAAAAATTATTGATTTATATTTTATTTTAATTCATTCGTAATAATGCAGCTAAATATGCAGAAAATATCAATAAAACATTCTATTTAAAACTAAAATGTTGCTTGAATATGATAAAATGCACCACACAATGTCACATACTATTTGTAAAAAAAAATTTCCATTCTGTAATAATGACAATTAATGCAAGCAGTTATTTTCCCTAATTTCCCATTTCTTTGGTAATCGACACAGCTCATTTAGTAAAAATGGAGACAAGTTAACGTCTTTTGGGACATAAGTTTACTTTTTATCTTTGTTTTACTACTTTTTATGAAATATGTGGAATATTTTCTTTTCTAAGAGTCAGAAATAACACCTATCATTCCCAGCTGCTACGTTTATTTTATATAAATCAACTGAAACGCTAATGTACTATACTTCAAGTAAGTATCGGAAGTGCATTTTACGTCTAAATGTTTTAAATAGTAGCAAGAATAAGTATTGTGGTTGTATAATTATTCTAAACATCATACTTTAATTTAAGAGGAATATTCTTTTTCCCTTGAAAATAAAATTAAAATATATAGTTTTATATGTAGCATTTTTAGAAATCTTTATTTTTTATAACATATGTCAATGTATAATGAAAAAAAGAAGAATTAAATCTTTTTATAAACGAAAAGGTCAAAATCTTTGTAACTCAATATATAGGAAAATTAATTAGCATTTTGAATTTAATAGCGTATTAAATAATTTAAATTTATAAAAAAGCGGTCTTACGTTATTCTTAAATATATTTTTAAGGAATAAATTTAAGTGTATAAATATGAACAATATTTAAGCCTATTATTGTCTTAAAAATCACATATATATTAGATTTAAATTTCATTAATTAAAAAAATATTATTTGAAAACAAATGTTTACTTAGAATTAAAATTTGGTTCCTTAAAACTACTAAAAATGCTTCAAATAAAGCTGTTTTTACTAAAAGTTTATTTACATAAATTATTGTATATATATTTCAATAAATCTTTTAATAACAAATAAATAAAATATATATGTATATATATATTCAGACAACAGAAAATTCGTTTGAGCAAGAAGTGTTTCATTAAATTAAATTAATTTACTCTTGAGTTAATTAAACAACAAAAATTTTCTTAATGAAGTATTTAAAGGTATTCTGTTTTCATATATATATATATATATATATATATATATATATATATATATATATATATATATATATATATATATATATATATATATATATATATATATATATATATATATATATATATATATATATATATATATATATATATATATATATATATATATATATATATATACATGTATCTGTCACATAATCCCCAGTATTTTAAGAAAATAATTAATTGATGCAAATTAATTCCTTTAAAATTAGTACAGATGTTTTATTTCTTTAGAACATTTATGTACAATTGTGAAAACTTAAAGGACAGCATGTAAGTAAATCAAATTAAATTTGATTTGCTAATGAAAAATTATTAATTAGCATTAAATCTTATATAACTCAATTTGAGAAGTAATTTTTTACGCAAACTGACTTATATTTTCTTATGTATTTAAAAATATCAAAATAGTTAGAAACGTTTTTTCTCTTCTTTAATTTTTAAATGAAATTTATAATATAAGAAATTAAGCATAATATCTTAAACTGTAATTCAATATTAACAATTTAAATTCTTGTTAATAATATTACTATTAATAATAAATTAATCTCTTTTAATATTATTTCCTCTAATTTCAAATAAACCATTATTTTAATAATTCATATGTATTGGTAGAATCTCAAAGTTATTTCCTCTGTAAATAATCTGAATTCTTAATAAAAGTATATCAGTTGGTGGTTTAATTCTATTTTTATTCAAAATATGCAACTCTTTAGACAGTAAAATACCCCTAAATATAATCAGGTGCTTACATTTAATTGATATGTATTCGGTAAATAGATTTTGCTGTTAGATGTAATTAGTTGGTTATTTGTAAAAACATAGGACGTAAATTATGTGTAGAAAAATATGAGCCTTATCAAATTTTCATGTATTTATACAAAATAAATAATACAGTAGAAATGTCATTAATGAAACAAATCCTATTTTATAAAATGAATAACTATAAGTAAAAATGAAATTAGGTTAAATACGCATAAAATCCGAGTCACAATGACAATAATGAGAGCAGATCATCATTTTACATGCATGTTGTAAATCAAACAAGATCACAATAATCCTTTCAGTGAAACATAGTTTAATATTTTACAATAGATAAAAGAGATTTAAATATATATATATATATATATATATATATATATATATATATATATATATATATATATATATATATATATATATATATATATATATATATATATATATATATATATATATATATATATACATATTTAAGCAATGAGCAAAAATTAAATACATGAATAACGAATATTTCTTTAAATGATAAATTAAAATTATATAAAATTATATCTTAAGCTAACTTTTATATATTTTATGAATAAGAGCTCCAGAGATTCAGTAGCTTCATGCTGCTTCTTGTTAAGATCAGCAAAATTAAGCATCATCTGCAGTGGTTGCAAAACGACCGCATTCACACTCAAGTTGGTTAGTGGAGCTCCTACGTTGGAGGACGTGTCCACGTTAATCTGTGATGTCCAAATCATTCTACTGCATTGGCATGGATGTGGAGAGATGGTGACAGCTTCGTCATTTAACCATGGTTCAAAATTACGAGACGCTTGTTGATGGACGAGTATTCCAAACCCAATAACTTTAAATCCGGGGCTCGCCTGCATCTCTATGTATGCATGTATATACGTATTTTCGGAATCCGGCGTCGGCTTTTCTTTATAAAGTAAACACTCTGGTAATTTATATTCCTACAAAAATTTATTAATTTAGTTATTATACGATGCATTTTTAAAATGTTCTATAATCTGCATAAATCAAAACAGTTGTACAAAACATTTACCGTTCTTTGTCTTAATTACAAGTCAATATTTTCTTTTCCGTTGTCCGTCACCATTTTTTTGTTGGCTAGCGAGTTATTAAAAAGAAACATCTGTAGTTTTATTTCCCATGAGGAAATATCTCTTAATTCCAATAATTATGTGAGAAAGATGTTTCACCACACATATTAAATATTATTATTAATTTGGATTCTGAGATGCAGTATGCATCCAACAAGTATTAAAATTGATAATTCATATCAACGTAAAAGAGGTTTGAAAAAATACAAAACACGATCATTTTATATACAGATCAAAACTCGTCTGAATTAAATATTAAAAACTATCTGTCAAAGCGAGCGAACCAGTTCCATCGACCAATGATTCTAGTGGAAAGTGTAAACTTATCATTCAAAAAAATTTGGTGATATTTGAAAAAATAATGTTATATTTAAAAAAGTTAAAATGTGATCATTTTTGTAAGAATTTAAGATAAATAATGAGAAAAAGTTTACATCAATAATTAATCATTAAAAAAGATATTAAATGTGAATCGTTTAATATTCTACCTAAAGTATACATCGTTTTAAAATCTTTCATTCTCTATTTTCATTTTAAATAATAATCTTTTATTTAAATAGCTGTATTTCTCTCGTCATACTGAAAATTTAAGTTATTAAAATGCCTCTTTCCTCACTATTTAATTCAAAATTTATAAGGTAACTTAAATAGATAACAATTAAAACGTAATAAGATATTTTTAAAAAACATTAAACTTGATACATTTTATTTAAATATGTACCTTATTTGCAAATATCTTTTAAATATTTTTAGCAAATAATTAATTTTCAAGATATTGAATATCCCTAAGTCAGCTAATTTTTAAAAATATCCTTTAAATTTTATTTAACTTTAAGCAAAAATGATTTTGCAACAAATTCAATACAGTTTGTTAACGTTCATTTAAAAATTAAATTTTTTTTTCATTTGTTGAAATTTTGATATTGGAGATTACGTAGATAAATATATAAATAAAAACTCCTATTATCCATAGTTAAAATGCTGAATTTATTATTCAAATACTATGTTTAAAATAAAGAGATGTATTTGTAGTTTCCAAATTATTTATTATTAAGCTACGATATAATTTATTTTGTCTTAACTAAATAGAGAAAACGCTTCAGGTATATTAATATGAGGGAAAATGAAATTAATTTTCAGTAAAATAATGTTAACTTAAAAACTAAGAATTTACAATGCTTAATATCTTTTTTATTTTGATTTTAAAGTAATTAAAATCTGTGTAACTTCTCTATGCCGTTGTGAGGCATTTTAATACTTTCTATATAAATTGCTTTCTGGAAGGAATGTGAATAGATTTTGGGACCGCGTATTTACGTGTCGCAAAAGAAGAAATCCCGAAACCTCTCATTTATTGCCCATAACAGACGTGGTTACAGAAAGTTGCAGCGCGAAATCCCTCGCTCTTTGCTCAGCAGTGTGACTGGTATCAAATCTGGGACCCGTTGCTCAGAAAATCAATCTTACAACTAAGCCACAATGAGTTTAAAAATGCATAATTTATCCTGATTACAATTAATGATTTTTTTCATAGCTAAAATTAATTTTTTGAACTTAATATGTGGCTAAAAAGCTCTAAGAATTAATAATTCAAACCTTTTATAAACTTCTGATATCAAACTTTCTCAAATGATTCTATATCAATATGCATACAACACCAAAAGCTATGGTTACATTTATAAATGCAATATATAAATTTGCATATATACAAATAGATGCGATTTTATTCAGTAATATTTAAAAATATATTTCTAAATAAATAGAATTTAAAATGTAACAAATAATGTATTGTATGGAGTATAGATTAAGCAATTCCTTATAAATTCCATAATTACTGATTTTTTTCACATGCAATAACTATACCTAGTTTTAAATTAAATAATTTCTAATTGTAAAAAATATTTTACTAATTATTATAAAAACATTTAAGCATGTGAGAATCCTTTCCTATCAAAAAATTTGAATATTCATAAAAATGACGCCTGAAAATTGACTGATAAATAGATTTCATTCTTAAGTACAACAAGTTAGCTGCTGAATGAGGATAAGTCTGATATTCACTTAAAAATTCTGGATTCAATTCTTACCTCATGCATGTATGCTTGTGAGCATGAGCACTAGCATAATTATGTATATTTATCCCGAAGTTGGGTTCTTTTCTACCTGTTAGATGAAAGCTGTTGTATGAGTCTTCATAATTTAGGAGTTAGGATCAAGCAAAAGACCCCCAAGATATTATATGCCACTTTTGCAAGTATCATTTCATTTCAGTTGGAACACGTTGTAAAGTAAAGTAAACAGCAGCAGAAATCCCTATACTTAACTCTGAAAAGGTTTTACCGAATTTGATGGACCAGCTGCAGAAACAGAAAACAAAGCCGACGAGGGAGGAAGTGCATAATACATACAAAACCATGCAATTATGCTTGCAATCATATAGAAACAATGGAAATTATTACTCTTTCACAGTAAAGGTGGTTTGTAAAATATACTGATTAACAAATTAGATTGTAATTGAGAGTTAACATGTAGACACGTAAGAAGCATTCAAATTAGGTAGTAGAGAAAATATATGATAGGCTGTGGTAAAACAGGCATATAAAATACATATCAAATTGCATACATACAAGAAGTAAAGAATATAAAAGAAAATACAAAAGGGGAATGAAAAATGATAAATCAGTATTGAATACTTATACATGTACTTGCTGCAAATTAATAAGGTAATTATTATTAATAAATGATTAATGTATTGAGTATGAATTTTATAGTTGGGTGTATCTGCTGAAAGTAAATTAGGACATAAAATTGTAAGCTATATACAAAAAAACTTTAAGTAGGTTATACACAATGCATTAAAATAGGTCAATGCAACATGAAGGCAATAATTGTAATTAAGTAATCAAAAAAGAGTACTAGAATTATGGTTAGAAAAATAGCAAACAAATAATAATGAACTATATACAAGAATATGAGATATGAAAAACAGGTGAAATTTTACAGGCATAGAGGAAAATATCTAAATGTAGAAGGTGAGAAAGATGAAGTTTGCGGGTTTTACAACTCATCTTCTTCCAGGTGAAGTCTATCACTGTTACGGTCATCATTATCTTCCTATTCCTCTGGAATAATTACGTCCCTATAGTTACGCAGAAAGTTTATAACATTAATAATTTTTATAATTTTATAGCCTTGTAGGATTGAAAAGTGCATAGAGACTTGCTTTACTATCTGACCATACTAATCAATTCTGTACCGCAACCTCTTTAACGTACTACAATTACCATTAGAAAACACGATGGATATTAGGTTAATTTAGGAAGCGAACCCACTACCATGCGACAATTAGTAATACATTTACAACTAAAACAACTTGTTATGTATGTTTGTAGGGATTTAGAGAACTTTAAACGAGCTTTTAGTTGACTGAAACCTACATTAACAAATGCAGGTTATTGTCGAAATTATTCATGTGTGCAAGCATTTTGACCGTAAAGCGATCAACAAAATTACCCTAAAATTACGAGGATTGTGATGTCTCATAAAAATCATTTAATCGAATCAGAAGCTTGTTGAGTTGTTGGCTTATTAGAGAGGGCTTAACGCAATCCGAAATAGCATAAGGCATTGAAGATTTACAATGTGTGATTTCTAGAATCTGGATTTATTATCTAGAGATTAAAAATTCAGGCTTAACATCACAAGCGAAGTCATGGACTTGCCACTTATAACAGTAATTTAATACTAGTGGCTTGGAGAAACTGAAATGTCAATGCCATTCTTCTTCAACAACAATTTCACTCAGCTACTATTACCACAGTTACAACACAAACTGGCTTAAATTGCCTTCATGCTGTAGGTCATTGTGTTTGCCGAAACCAATATTATATGTCACGTTAACTGCAAAGCACAGTCTCTTCCCGAGAGAGTAGGCAACAGAGCATGCGAATTGTAAAATCAATGAATGACTCAATATTTTCTCTGGCGAGTCCCGATTGTTTTGTCTTGATAATAGGCGTATTTTCATCTGGAAGGAGAAATGACACTAAAAATAAGACTTCTTTCATTCACAAAAGTGTCAGATTTGGTGGTATCTTCAGTGACAGGAGCATCGATCTGTATATCATTCGAAATGGATCTCTAACCAGTTGGAGCGCTGTATAAGGATGAGATTCTCAGACCTATTTTAGTCCCATATGCTGCAGCAATTTGGGTTGAGTTTATGTTAATAGCAGGCCATATTGTACAAACGTGATCCTTTCCTTTCCATTAAGGAGAAGAAATCATACGAATTAAACAGCCAACTTGTTCTCCCTTCATGGAAAAAGAAGAGCATGTTTGAGATAATCTTGTCAGACGAGTTGCTGGACGCCTATCATCCTCACAAACTCTTCAAGAAATGGAAAATGATCGTCTGGAGGAAAGGAACAGAATATGCAAGACCTTCTTTATGCTTTAGTGACTCTATGACTCAAACGTATTTAACGTTACTGACCATCTGGAGAAACAGGATCCCCTACTAAAAATGATTTTCATTTCTTTTTATTTGTTTTATTTATAGTTACTTTTTCTTTCCTACGCAAATGCTCAATAAAACGCATCTTATGCACCCTTTAATATAGATATTGGCAGATATATGCATCTGCATTATTGCTTGATTCAAAAGTGATAATGGAGCTCAAAATTAGAACGTTTTTGTGCCAATGTAGAGCTATTGAAGAGAAATAAATGTGGACTTAGTGTACTACACAAGTAGTCTGCTTCTAAAAATCTGGAGAGGGAAGATATGTTTATTTTTAACACTTGAAATAGAGTATTCCTGATTTACATGATCAATTGAAAAACTGGCGTTGTTATTCTTTCCTTATTTGGATCTACATATTCATGAGAACAATCATTTTCAAGAATGAACAATACCATGAGTAAATTAAATCTGCTTATCGATGAGAGCTTGGAATCATGCCTCAAATTAAAAATTGTATCATACAAACCTGACTTACTTTTACTTTCCAAGGAAATGCAAGGCCAGTGTTCACATTAGTGGAGTATTTGTAGTTATTTTGAATAACATCTTTTGTATTATTTTACTAATGATATTTTTAAATAAATATTATCTTTATATGCGTATGATACGAAGTTTTATTTAATTTACTCTAGTAAAACTAAGAATTTAGGAGAAACAAACTTGAGTGTGAACTTTTAATCCTAACTAATTTCCTAATAATCTCTCCTATTATAGCAAATCTCATATTAAAAAATGATTCTTTGAATAAATTTCATTTATAAATTATTTAAATTTGGCTCTTGTGAAACACAAGGTTGCCCATTGTTTGTAACCCTAAATAATGTTTTTCATAGCGTTTCCAGTTATCAAATGTTCTTTCATAACGTTGCCAATAGTTTATTGATAGAATGGTGAAAAAATCATATCTTTCTCTGATTTAATTTTGAGTCACCTTATATATATCCACACTGAATTTTCCTACAAAATATTTATATGTGAACCTCTATAATCATTTCTTTAGTGTCAATGTACATATCAGTGATTTTGCTTGTTTGCTATGGGACACCAACACATTTGCTACATCATCAATCTCAGAAAATTAAAAGTTGAAATTGAAAAGTCTATACAACTTTTAATATCAGTGAATATTGTATTTGACATCTGAAATTGACACTAGAGATTATATATTTGTTCCACAGTACCGACTGTTTCACTATACTTAGATGTTATGATTGACTGCCTGGTGATCTCTGATGACTGAATGGTTCCAGTTATCAAATGTTAAAACTCTGACCTTTTTGATTCAAGTAATCCTCGATTTGATTCCCAATCTTCTCATATATTTTGCTATAACATGAAATTCTCTTTGAATTATCGAAGAACAAATTTAATCTTCTACGCAAAGTTTATTGTAGTGAGACAAAAAATCCAAAATTCTAAAAATCACTTTTATGAATCTTCTGTTACCTAATCTAATGTGATTGAAATGAAGAAATGTGAATTAATGTATACGTGTGGGAAGTAATATAATATATGTTTTAAATTTGCTGCTGTTATTTTAATTTTCATTCTATATAAATTTTTGATTTACAATAAATTTTCAAAGTTTGGATGAAACAACAATATATTAAATTGATGCAGCGAAATTTCCATTTAATTAACATTTATTCCTTTATTGAATGTGAGTTAATCATAGCTAAAAGATAGCAAAAGAAGTTGCAAAATGTGAGAAAGCAATTGCATTTACTGTAATCCTCTTATAGATGCAAAGATAAAACATAAACTAAGTTAATGTGGAACTACGAAAACCATTTGTCTAACCGGGCTTAATTTCTCAACTCTTTTAAGAATTATTTGTTATTTCTGAATAAAAAAAAACTGCAGAAACTAATCTAGCTGAAATATAGGATTGATTTCTTTATCACTTTTTAATTTTCGTTTTAAATGATTTTTCCTGTATATATATAATGAAATTATTTCAATTTCTATTACTAAGAATACATGTAATGAATTCAGTTAATTAAATCAGAGATTAATTGTTCTAATACTCTGATTTGATAGTCAACTTTTAAATTAATGTGTCTGATTTCCTCATTTAATCGTAGCAAAACGTGGTTTAATGTGTTTCATTTGCATAATAATCTATTATTTTTTTTAAAATTTGCTTAAAAAATCTAATACATTATTATTTAATGGAAAGCTCAATAATATGTTTCACAAAATTACTTTTATAATTATATTAAATATCTAAAAGCTTAACAACAAAAACACAAAATGTAAACATTTTTAACATTCAATTTGAAAAGTGTTGCTTTTATAAAACTTTAATTTTAAAAGATTGACAGAAGCTATTTTTGTTTTTTGAGTTTTGAAATCTAGACATGTAACAAAATTCTTTTTGACAATAGGCTTGTGCTTCAAATGAAATCGATTAATATTTGAATTGTTGTAATTAAATTCCTTTGATGTATCAAACTTGAATAGAAAACGAGTGAAGCATTCTTAAAGTGAAAAGAAAGGCAGAAACATGGAAAAAATTTACGATCGGTTACTCCTTGCCTTTTTGGCGATTTCTTTTTTGAAACCAAGATAGACACCAAGATGTCACTGCATAAAATCTAAACTCATATAAATTAAATTTTATACCTAAATTTTTCATCAAACCAAAGAATTTTATACTAAATCCATAACATGGATAAGACAATTTTTAATCTAACTTGAAATACAATTAATATAGTTTTTGACATACAAAAAAATTAAAGAAAATGTCTTTAATATGCACTCAACTGCATTATAAACAGTTTTGTGTCTGCAATAAACATTTTCCATGTGCCATTGATTGGAAAACTTTAGTAGGATAAACATATTAACATAAAGCAAAAAACATGAATGCATAAAGAAAGATCGGTAATTTTACAAAATGAAAGTGATCCTACCTTTGAAACTATGAAGTCATAAAAATAAAATTAGAAACGTCCACAATTTAAGATATATCCTGAGCCAAAAATAAGTGCAAGAGAAGCTAAGAGAAAAGAAAAATTCAACAACAACAATGTTATTATCATTGAACCTTCATCATTTTTAGTATTTATTCAGGTGCTATCAAGATTAAAATTCGTAATGATTTTTTTAAACTTGGCTGATTTAAAACGTTTGTAAATTTAGTTGCTACTAACTACTCGACGTAATTCGTACTATCAGGATAAGAGTAGATATCAGATAAAATAAACTATATTACTTACGAATATGATTTTCAGGAATGGTTCTTATTTTTAGTTCGTTATTGAATATCGTTGGTTATCTAGATGAAGATACGAAATTCAGTATTTTATTACATTATTGTTATAGGTTACTGAATTCATGCACGAGAGAATTTTGCAGTATAATAGGTATTGATGGTATTCAACAATTTATTAAAGTTAAGCAAAATTTTCTAGAAATATTTCATGTTGCTTCTTAAGAATGATCTTATGAGATTAAGCACGTTGAGAGTTATTGAGATGTATCACTTGTAAGTTCATGATGTTTTATCAACAGCTAGTTGTTACAGTTATGCCATCCTCGTAATATTTATTCAAAAGATATTATCCTCCACATGCTGGTCTACTTTTTAAAGTCTGCTAATTCTACTTTTTAAAGTCTTTATTTCCTGAATGTCTCTCTTGTATAAATATTGTCGTGAGAATTGTGCAGCATATGAAAAAACAATAAACAGCTAACTTGACCATATGCGGTTGGCAAATATACCTTAGACTTTTTTTCAGACTTCTATAAAATCATCTAGTACTTTTAAACTGTAAAAGAATCGAGTGATCGTGGTCTAGTTCCTATTCCAAAAATTTAGTAAAACGCAAATGATACACAACAGCTGTAGATAAACTCTAACTATCAATTAATTGAATTCAAATCATTTTGACTTTAGGAATGATTAATTCCTATCGACAGAATCAAAATACGTGTTTACACATTCGATACAAATCATCAAACAACAATTTCTTCTTTATAGATGGCGCTCTCAGCTCTGCAATGGGATTATTTCCCATAAACATCTGTCGCGTTAGTTCTTGTGTTTCGGAAACCTTATACTTTCAACACTGCGCATGTCACTTAATTAAGTCAAGCAGTCACAGCATTTGCTCCTGAATTTTAGCTCTATATGTTCTACAGGCTTTCTGCTTAGGTAAATGAAGAAATATGCTACAAGCAATATAATTTGAACAATGAAAGCTCACTTTTGAATTGATCAAACAGTTTATGAACATCAGGAAAATATGAGGTCAAGTGAAAGTCATGAATAAGCTTCATTATTTTAGAATGCATGAATTGCCGTCGATTGTAGAGGTTCACTCTAATTTTCTGACAGTCTTTTAAGATTTTCTATAAGAATTTCTCTTAGTCTTCTTTTGGTATAATAACCTATATGCAGAAATTAATTATTTTATGTTTTTTTTTCCTTTCATCGCGAAAGGAAAAAAAAACATAGAAAGTGTGAATCTCATGACAAGGAATTATGAATGGTTAAATGTAGGAGGAGAATTATAAAAAATTAATGAAGGAATATTTGAATACATAAAAATATTTTTCCATGAAATTGTGTGATTTTCTTTCTTATAACTAAATGTTCTTCACTTTCAGAAGAGTTTTTGTCTGACCATAGTTTCGATTATCACTAACTTTTCACCAATAATGCTTTTTTGGCTTGGTTGTGCGTTTGATATGATTGTGAACTGTTATTTATAATTTAAATTAATTCTGAATTACAAACCCCGAAATCGGATTCGCATTCATGAAATGTTGAATTAACGGACTGAGCAATGACATTCATAATTGTTTTGGAAGCAGTAGGAACCCAGAGATTATACATAACAACTAAATTAATCTATAAACTTATGCCTGAATATATATTTAGTTATTTAAAGACTACTGGTACCTTATGTGTAACTGCTAGAAGTGAAGTGAGACTAAATATTTCCTTATTTTTAGTTTTAATAACTAACATTTTGAACCAAAATTTATAATTACATTTCTCATCGATATATAATTTATTCCGTTCTTCGAAATTTTATAGATCTTTTTTTGTGACAGAATGTATTTCATTCATTTGTCTGATCACACAATTAATGAGTACTAGCATATCTGATGAAAAATATTTTCCACGTTGGAAAAGATTGCACGAGTGACCGGTGCTGACTTTTTTTAAACAGGGGAAGATCTTAATTTGGGGATTTCATTCAATTAATGTTGTTGTCGTTGTTACTAATCCCAGATGGTCCAATTCCAGTACTAGACCAAGTCCATAAAGAGCCAGGAAATCCAAAAACATAGGGGCTTTGAAAAAGCCTCTTCCAAATAAAAATTCAAACAGCTCAAAATATGTTCAGGCGATAACTATTCAGCTTTCCATTTTGTGCATAGACTAAATGTCTTTTGACACTGCGCATATTTGAGACCCTTTAGGTGACCACAAGTCAGACAAGGTGACCTTTCAAATCATATTCAATTAGTTTTTTAATAAACTGATTTCTAAATTATAGTCTAGACATATTAGTACTAAATCTTTCGATATTTATTCTCTTTAATCAAAATAAAAATAACATTTTCAGCACCGATATTTGAAATAAAAAATATTTGTTTTAATTTGATTACTGTATGAGTGCTAAAACTATATAAATGTGATAACCTGTGTTGTGTTAAGAGAATTATAATCCTTAATTGAAAGAGAAAAAATTATTCTGTATTACGAACCAGGTATATATTAGCTAACAAATCTACATAAGCAATAACTGATTGAGCCAAATAGAATATTGAATATTGAAAATTTAGATAATTCAAAACAACATATCTTTGACCAAATGTATTTTTAAACGTAATATTGTTATTTATAAATTATCATTCAATTCTTATTATAATGAGGAATGAAGACTTTAAAATTAATCATGATTTTAATCGAGCAATACTATTTCAAGTTATTTATCCAAAATGAATACAAGACTAAGATAAAGAAAGTATATGGTGATGATATATTCCCTAGTAGAAGTAAAAAACTGGAAAGTTTTCATTACTGAAAGTAGAAATAATTTAATTTCCAGCAACATTAGTGTAGTTTTTAATGAATTTCAGAATTAAAAAAAATTAATTGAATGGTTAACAAAATCAATGTATTAACTTGACATCTTAATACAATACATTTTTTTGAGGGTATTTGATGTTATTTCCCATAAAGATTAATTTATATTATATTATTTTTATTTTGGATTTGATGGTATTCTTATGGAGGAAAACGAATTATTCTAAGCATGCTGTCATACTGTCAAAGATCAATTGTTAAAACGATGTTTTTTTTGTCAGCTTGGTATTATATACATTTGATCTACATTTATTTGAGTTGAATTATACTCGTTGCAACAATATACACACAAACCATATTAAGAAGTAATTAAAATAAAAATTTACATAATGATTGTACAATTCACATATAATTAAATATCAAAGTAACAAATTCAACTTTTATTAAAGCTGCGTTTTTATGATATTCTATATAGCTTTAAATAAATATCGCACTTTAAACAAATGGTATATAGTCTCTAAAATTAAAATTATTTGCTCAATCAATTTATTATCAAATTATAAAGTTGTTTTATTTTTTCTAAGATCTTAAAAACACTCTGTTGTTTTTTTCATATATTGTTATATATTTGTAATTTTTCTCCAACCGGAATTTGAAATATTAAATCATCCATTTTTAAATTTCTTTGAATACTTGATCCAAATTCTTAGAAAAGTTATTTGTATTTTTGAAAAAAAATCAGTGAGAGCAATCATTTAAAAATATTAGTTTAAAAATGTAATTCTAAATATATAAAAGTGATATAACTTTTTTATTTATGTAGAAATTTCGTGGCATCTTTCAAGAAAATAAATTAAATTCATATCTTTCATAATGTTGAAATTTAAAGGAAAATAAGTAGTTTAAGAGACACTGTGTTAAAGTTTCCATAATTTTCCATTTTTTTTCCACACACAAAATCGAAGCTCAAATAAAATAATCTTAAGCCAAAATATTTCTTCATTTATGTTTAATCCTAAGAATTTTCATATGAATAATAATTATATAAATTTTTAATAGATACAAATAGGAATTAATTTTAAGACTATCAAGTTCAGAATAATTTACAAGGAAAATATTTTTCATTGTCTTACTTTATATTCTTTAGCTAAAATTTAGATAGTTTAAATAAAATTTAAGAAATATAAATTAAAAAAATGTTGTTTAAGACATAAAACCTTTCCTTTAATTAATTATAATAAGTTATCATTGTAATAATATAAACATAACAAGTTCCGTTAGTATTCAAACAAATATTTTAACAAAGTTTTAGAAAAGATGTATAGAAAATTCATGGTTATTTTCAATGCCTTTATTATTACAGTACAGTGTGAATGGGGGTTAAGTATGTTTAAGCATTATATAAAAATAAATGAAAAATTAAAAATGCATTTTAATTACATTAATATAAATATGTTTTCATTTTAATATATTTATGATATCCATAAAGACATCTTTAGGCATTAATTAAAATTTGTTTTCGCTTTTTAGAGACAAACATTTCTCATGATCAGCAATTCATTATGTAACTGCGTTTTGATATAAAAGCAAATTACAAATATTTTTAAGACTTAAATCCAAAAAGTTTAAGCTTAATAAGACTTTTATTTGTCTGCCATATATTCTGGGAAAATCAGTTAAAGATTATTTTAGGTTGGAAGAACAAATTTTTACATTTAATGTTTTTTTTTTCTTGATAATAATTATGTACAAAATGTCGCCTGTTTATGATACTTTTATATCATTTCAAGATAAATTTTTCATGTGAAATATATGCTAGTTTGACTAAATTTTATTAAATAAAGGCTTTTTATTAACATTTTGATAAATAAATATCAAATTTTAATTATCTAGTTTGAACTATGGTAATGTAAAAATAAAAATGTATAGTTTTTATTATTTTGCTTTGATTAATATTTTCGTCATCCTATAGAAAAATTATTGATAATTCTGTATAATTTCCAAATTGTTTTCATCAAAACAAAACAGACATCAAATTATAAGCATCAGGTAACTTCCCACACTGATCAATAGATGGAAGAAATAGACCTAATCTCTGACTCAATTCTTTAGTGATATATTTGAGTCTACATATCATATGATCGATGTGAACTAGGCAAAAAACATATCAGTCTACTTAACTGATAGGTTTTTTTCATTCATGTGATTTATTCATATTTTCGAGTGAAACAGATTATTTTGATATTTACTTCAATGAATATCTCATGTAAACGAATACGAAAAATTATTTAACTAGTTTCATTTAGGTAAAATTTTTTTATATTTTTCTAAGATTGAACAAATTAATCAAATAGATTTACAGTCGATATTTAATATATAATGTCTACTTTTGTGTTAAAATAAAAAATGGCTCCAATTACTTTGATAATAATCTTTCTTAATCTGATAAAATTTTATTCACACACACGCACACGCGCACGCGTGCACACACACACACACACCTTCTAGACAGTTGGTTATATCAATTATTTTCTTGCCCAATGTCCAATCCTTATCGCAAGTCAGCAATTATTATTACGTCATTCTTCAATGTCAGAGAAACCGTTTTCTCTTCCTAATCATGTGTATAATTTCGCAAGAAAAAATAAGTACTAAAATATTGAAATAATTTTAACAGCTGACTTTTTAGTTTAGCTTTCCAAATTTCCTCTGTCAAAGAAATAAAATTAGTGATGTGGATATCTTTTGATTATTAGAGATTTGCTTCTGAGAACTAAAAAAGAATCCTCTCTTCAAATTTTTCTCTTTCAAATGCATGGAACACTGCGCTAAATGTTGTACAGTAATATTTTCTAAGCTCTTCATCATTATTTTTAGATAAAAATAAAGAATTATTTATTACATGAATACCAAATTATAAAATAACTTCAAAAATTCAAGCTGGAAAGCAATATCA
Organism: Latrodectus hesperus; assembly: GCA_037975125.1. Lineage (NCBI taxonomy): Eukaryota > Metazoa > Arthropoda > Arachnida > Araneae > Theridiidae > Latrodectus > Latrodectus hesperus. Next base: position 38,781,076 of record CM075862.1, read on the forward strand.
ACTTTTGGTTGACATATAATATATGGCATACGCATAAATCTTTTTAAAATATGTTTATCAGAATATTATAATATTTTGATGGAGACATACGGAACCATATACTTGTAATTGGCATTAACTTTTTTAACCTTACCTTAATTTACACCAGATTTAATAAATTGGAATAAATAACATGAACACAATTTTAAACTTATAATTTATAATTTTATGATAGCCTATTGGAAATAGCGTTTCCTCAATTATTTATTAAAATGGTGTAAGCTGGTTGTGAAATTTACATTCACTTCCAAATTTTAAATAGGATTATTTTGATAACACTTACATTTTTTATTGTATTACTGACAATAATTTTAAGAAAGGCATTCCTAAGTATTCTTGTAATGTTTGAGAAACTCTTTATGAAATTAGTGTTACTTGTTAAAATTAAACTATAAAAATCTGCAGTTAATAACATCGAAAGATTTATAAAAATGTCTTGTATTATATTTCTTAGGTATTCCAATATTATAAATTTATTTTGAAATTTTATAGGACTATATATAATATGAATAAATAATATTAACTTTTGAGTGTATTTCAAATAATAAAAGTATTCAATTTACATAAAATTAAAGCTGAAATAATTGGTTTTCCATTTTATTTAAATGTGAGAAATGTCTTAAAATTCCAAAAAATACATGGTTTTCATATTAATACTCACCACTTATTTTTGGTTTGGTATTTATTAATATAAACCACTAATTATTTGAATACATTTTAGTTTCATTCGAAATCTGTGAACAATATGCAAACACATTTAATTATATTTAAGAATTACATGCAGAAGTAAAAAATGTAATGTTACATTATTGTTAACCATTATAATAGGTACACAATTGCATGAAATAAGGTTGACTGTTTAAACAGTTACAGTTTAATGATAGTGATGGAACACACACACACTTATACATTTGACAGAAAAAGAAAGATGCTGTGATCTTGAAATATGTAACTTTTTAACGTGTTTATGTAAAATAGGTGGTGTTTGAAAAACCTATGTATACCTAAATGAGAAATTGCAATGCAAGTTTCTCATATACAAATTGCATTTTAACGATGTTAACTGATAAACAATTGTTTTGTAGTTTCGTGAATTGGATAAATGCTAATCACAATCAAACATTATAGAAGTGAAATTGTTGCTCACAGTAATTTCAATTTTCGTATTATATAATTGCTCCTCACATTAATTGAGATGTCACCACTAACTTCAGAATATAAAATCATTGAGTTCAAGAGAGACATTTGGTGGACAATACTATAGCCCATTGGATTGTTAATATAAATAACCTAAAAGGCAGGCATATAAATTTCCATAATGGCTTAATAGAGTGTACAGCCTATTCACGAATCTTAATGAAGAATTTTATTTCTTGCAAGGGTTTTAGTACGAATAGTTCAAAGATACTTTCAGAAGTATGGATTATAATCTCTAAAACCATGGCTTTCTTTGTTCTAGATCAGTGACAATGAATCTTTCGATCATGACCTAATAGAATCTCCCGGAGATAGTTCCGGTTGAAAAGTTAACGCTCCGTCTGGATAATCATGATTCCTCAATGCGTTGAAAATTTTTAAAAATAATTTGCAACAGCAAACTGTACATTAAAACTATTCCTGGTTTTTGAGTGAATTCAATAAACGCTTAAAAGATTACAGAAGGTTTTCAATTGTTGCACAGATTGTCAAATCGTCTTTCATGGAAAATGATGCTGAAAGTTTCTCTGTTTTTTTGTTATTATTTTTATAGGAATACTTTATTGAAATTTACCTAAATTGTTATAAAAATACTTCAAATATAAAGAAAATTTAGAATATTAAAATAAATAATCTTAATTTTCTATAGATGTGAAGTATTTTTTATTTTTTGAACAATTTGAACAATTTAGGTAAATTTCAATAAAGTATGGATATAAAAATTTAATAGACACAAAAATATTCCTTCATTCTTCTAGACAAAATAAAATCATTCAATAGTCAAAACTATATAATCGATAAGTCTTAGGAAACTTTATTCTAGCAACAGAAGTTCTTTAGTGTTTCTTTTGGAGAAGTTATTCGATCAACGTGAGACTTCTGACTCCAGGGAAACTGAATGGTAATATTTTGTCCAACTTCCAGATAAACGATTTCTCTTCGAACCTATGAACTTTCCGCTGTCTTGTTTCGCAAAAAATAATAAAGGATTACTTTCTCTTTTCTTAGGGTTGCCATAATAAGTATATTTTTAGTGAATACTGTATAGAATTGGAGAAAGATAGCTTGAGCTATATTTTGGCATTATTAAGATGTTGATTTCCACTCCAACACCAAAATTTTAATTAATGTAATATTTTAATTATGATCAATGTATTAGTGTATCACACACATCTGTATATATGTAGCTTATGGGAGTTTATTCTATAAAATTATATTGTGTTTTCATTTTTATTGATGTATGTATTACTTGTAAAAAATTAATTTTCATAATTAGAGATGGTTAAACCATGAAAAAATAAAGACATATGATAACATGAAAACATTTAATTTCTTATCTAAAACGTTTTGTTCTAAAAACTTTAATTTATCCTTTCGTTAATTTAAATTTCTGTTTTTATTAATTAGTGTATAACTGATCGTTCTTGTTTTAAAGGCATTCTTTTGTCATGTAATGTTAATAATATTTATTGATTATGAACAATAGTGTGCTCATTTGATACCTATATATACATTACATAAATTGACGGAAATGGATTGAATACCTATTTTTTATTTGAGATCTTCTAACTCACAATGAAAATTAAAATAATATTTATGAATTATACGTGAAAAATTGCCTCATTAGTAAATACAAATGACCAACGTTTAGTTGATGTAGTGTAATGTTCTTACAATAATGCCATGTTGCGATTGAAGTAAAGTTTGATTTAGCAAATAATAATTGCATGGGGTTATACCCGCTCTCAAGAAAGCTAACAAAGTAACAGCAAACAAAAGAAATATAACTAATACAAAACTGAGTTTTTATTCCACGGACTTTTGGATGTGTTGGTGCGCTCGGCGAAAGAAAAAATAGTTTAAATTTAAAGCACTGGGGGGTGCGGACAGTTGTATAATATGATGCAAAATTGAATAAATTTAATTTAAATAGCTTATTTCTGGTTTTGAATAACAGTTTCTCTATTATTATTTTGATTATTATTTTAACTGTATTAATTATAGTATCTGAATTTGAGATGTTTTTGCATGAAATATTTTCGTGATACCATTAATTTACAGTTTAATTTATATCAATTAATACTCCGTATTTATATATTTATATACATTAGTTTATGGTATTCATAGTAACCTACATAGTGCAAGTGTGTTTTGGGGTGGGGATTTAAAAATATATTTAACTTTTAAAAGTGTGTGTGTGTGTGTACATACACACACACACACACACACACACACACACACACACACACACACACACACACACACACACACACACACACATATATATATATATATACTTGAATAAAACCTGTTTACTTTATTTAACTCGTGTAGTCTGACTTAAACTGGAATCATGTTAAAGGAAAATTGTTGCAGCTTCTGTAGTCCGCAGAGACCTGGAACACATTAGACAAGCTAATGGTAGACGTCTGATTTTTCTTTGATGAATGCCTGTGAGCTTTAGGTGGGCATAATGGAAGAGCCTTCACGGTTTGGATGACCCTGCCTGGAGCTATGCTCCCTCCGTATTTTGTCCATTCCGCCCAGTGTCACCCCCTCGCCATGGTGAGGCAACTAACAGGACTACAGGGGGTTCATACAGGACATATGAATGTCTGGAAGGCTCCGCCTACACATAATTGATATCCTAGACAACGCCCTGCTGGCGCTTTGAAATTTGAGGGAACTAGGGGCCAACAGATTTGTATTTCACGCTTTGCCAGTGGTCACCTAAGGGGGCTCAAATATGTGCAGGGTCAAAAGACTTTTAGTGCACAAAATATAAAGCTGAACAGGCACCGCCTGAGTATACCTTGAGCTGCTTGAATTTTGACTTGGAAGAGGCTTTTTCAAAGCCCCTTATATTTTTGGATTTCCTAACTGCTTATGGACTTGTGGAGTTGGTCTTGTACTGGAATTGGACCATCTGGGATTAGCAACAACAACATTACTTTATTTAATCGGGTTTTATTTTATGTCCTTTACTTAATTGCAATTTTATTTTCAAGAATATATTTTTGTTTGACATACTATTTAAAAACATTAAAACCATAAGAAGATACTTTTTTTTTATGTAAACTTGCTCCAAATCAATGCGATCTGTTACATAAAAATTACACTGCAAATAAAAATATTCTGATGAAATTATGAACAATACTTATAACTAATTGAGTATTAAGTATTTTTAATTGTTATAAGTTAAATTTTATGGAATATGAGTATGATTCTTGAGATTAGATTTGTAGAAGATATATTTTAAAATCCTCATTAGTTGAAATGAATCTAATTTGCTCAAATTAACTTGTTTGTCAAAATCAGGATTTCTTTTAAACTTTTGCTAGAGGTAAATAAAATATTTCATTTTATTACATTATTGTCTCAGTAAAGTAAACTGTTTTATGCATAAAAATATTCACTATACTAATTTTCAAATTAAAATATATAGAACATTATAAATGTTTCAAAACTTTTATTCAAAACAACTATCAAACTTAAAAACCGGACAAAATAAAGAAAAAAAAACTCTATACATAAAAACACTATTAACTGAAACTTTTCATTTTTAGGACTTTTAAATATATTTTAAATTTCTCTCTATCTTCTTTAAATTTTAATTAATAAGCTTTTTAATATTACTCAAAACTAAATAAATATATCTTCGTATTAAGAGAGAGAGAGAGAGAAGATGAAAAACGATTAATTAGGTTAAACATTATTGGATATTTATTAAAGAAATTATTACTTCAAAAAACAATAATTGAATTCTTAGCAGAAATTTAAAGTTAATATTACTGTACATATGTTCTAATATAGAGAATTATTTTTTTATGAAAAAGTAACATATTTTTTTCTGCTCAAAATTATATACGAAAATATTTTTTAAACATTATTATGGTTATTATTCTATAATTAGATTTAAAAATGATTGAGTATAGTAAGAAACAGGAAAATATGTCATTTGAAATTTAAAAGGAAATTATGAAATTCGATGTTGCTTGAATAAATATTTTAATAAAAAAGCTTTTAAAACGTACGAAATAATAGCAAGGTATTATTCACCTTAGCTTTATCACTTTAGCAAATATTTAATGGAAATTTAGAAAAATCTTTCATGTGCAACGTTTTAAAAATAATGCATATATAAATAATCAAAATAATAAAATAATTTCCTGTTTAAATTATATGAATAAAATTTACTGTGAACAACATACTTTAAATAAGAACGAAAAACAAAATTGTATTTAATGTTAATTTCAAAAAAATTTCTTTTTAAGAATATTACTAATAATTTCATAATTATTAACGATAGCTTTGTTAAGTATAAATAATTTCCCATTCACGTAAAAATTAACAATTTATTGAAATAAAGATTTTTAAAAAGGATATTCTGCGAAGGAATATTTCAGAAGTGAAGATCTTCTGTAGTGTTTCAGCATGAAAATTTGTACAAGTATGTAAATAAAACTTTATAAAATTAGGCGAAATTTCAAAAATAAATTTAAAAAGAATGGAAAAGGAAATTCATTGATTCTTTATATCCTATTGACTCATTTTAGAGGAATAGATTGGAACAATATAAAAAAAGAATTTTACTAGAAAAGAATGTTTTTTTCTTCTTTTTTAGAACATACATTAGAAAATTAAATTCATTAAGAGTACATAACAATACGCATAACAGAAACGCGAAAAATATGAATAACATGATGGAGAAAATAACTAAAATGATGAAGATGATCTGCTCAGCTATTACCTAAAATATAAGTGATTTATTTTCACTCATTCAAAATTTCATTTTATTTGGTTATTTTCAGATCGAACTTTTCCTATAAGACTCAAAAACTCATGCAATTCAGCAAATCAATTCATTGACTGTAAGATTTTAGTTCCTAGAAAATTATTTCAACATGTGAAGAATTTTGAAAATAAAACATTTGTATGTTTAATCTCAGTAGATTCTTACGAAAATAATAGATTTAAAGAATTTAAATATGCTAAAGAGAGATATATATATATATATATATATATATATATATATATATATATATATATATATATATATAGCATTATCTCTGAAGTTGGTTATAATACCAATATGTTGATGAAGTAAAATAAAAATAGGGATTTAAAAGGGTATATAATATTGAATATGCATAAAGTTTCAAAACTTGATAGTAAATTATCTCAGCCATTGCTAAAACATTTTTAAAAATTGCATCAGAAGCAAATTCTAATAGAATTTAAACAGGATTTATGAAAAAAGATCGTAGATTCATTGCATTTATATGAACTGTGTTATTATTGCGTTTCCCTACTAAATATTATGAGTAAAATTATAACTGTTTTAAATTAGCTATTTCATGTTCATTATACAAAAGAGTTAAAAGAAAACACTAACTTCCAATCACTAGGGAAATAATTTTGGATTAACTTTGTCACTATATTTCAATATCATTCCATGCACTTACTTTAAGGAAACAAAAAAACTGAAAAAGTATATCAATTATAACTGTTATAATTTGGGACATATTATCTTAATTATTTTCATACATTATTATAATGAAAGTAATCATGAAGTGTCAACAATAATTATAAAGGAATATATCAAAAAATTAAATTAATAATTATATTTTTTGATATATTCATTGTATGTATTTCTGATACATATTTCATACATTATTTTTTATTTTGTTGTGAAATGTATCAACACGATTTTAAATAATATTAAGGATATTCAGTATCTCATTATATATTGAAGAACATGCTTTAAATTTATGTGAAGACATACATTTTAATAAAATAATAAAAATTTTAATCCAATTTATGTTATTCTTCATCATAGATACATTTAATATAAACTACATATCAAAATTTGAATAATATGCATTTTTGTTTGCATTAAGAGTTGTTGCAATATAGAAATGTTTTTATTTTTACAAATTGTTATTATTTAATATATCAAGGAAAATTTGTCAAAATTTGGTTTTCATTATTATAACTATTTTACAAATCTTATTTCAAATGCTCAATACATAATCACACAAAAATAATTCTTTAAAATACTATCATATATAAATCCTAATATTTGCTATAAGGATAAAAAACCAATTAAAAAAATAAATTGCCAATAAAAGTTTATTTTTTAAATTTAAGAAACACTTTATTCATTCTTAAACGACATAAATAATGGTTGAATAACGTAAAAATACTAATCTTTTCAAGTATTTTATTTATTCATAAAATATATCAAATATTTAATAAAAGCTTCCTCCAATGTACATTACATCCTTCTTAAACCGAGTAGCTTCCTTCCGTTTTGCTTTAATTCCATGTCCTATTTATTTTCTTGTATTACTTTCTTTTACGAAGAATTATGTGTTCTTTAAACGATACAAAATAGATTATTTTCTTTCAGAATAATATGTAAAATAACGTTATTAAAAGAGCTATAGAAAATAACTTTTTTTTCAAGTTGTGTTATTGTTTTATATTCAATTACTGATAGATTTTTATTAAATAAATATAATAATCTAAGCAAAATTTGGTGGAATATTTTTGAATTTTATATTTTTGTATTTTAAGGAAAATTTGGTGGAACTACGCCTGATAAATTTTGTTACATTTGTGAACGTTTTTAATTAAAATCACAAGACAGACATTTATCACAAGAAATGATAAGAAAGCTACTTTTATGTACTTCTGGTGCAAAGTTGGTGACCAACATAAAATTTGAGCTCTTCACGTATGCTGTGTAAGTTGTCATGTGGTTCATGTTCAATGGATGAAAGGCAACAGAAGCTCTATGCCATTTGCTGTCCATATGGTGTTATGGGAACCTTCAAATCATTTTGATATCTGCTAATTCTATCAAAAGAACACAGTAGAGTATTTAAAAAGGCAAATATATAAAATTGAATATCCTAATATAGTATCTACACTCCGATCTGTTTCTCATAGCGAAGGCTTACAATACCAACTTTACCATTGAATTGGAAAGATAGTGACATTCAAGAGGTGAGTGACACTGAAGACGCATCCGAAACAGATACAGCTGAAGACAATTTTGACCCTAACTTTAGGCCTGAGACTTTGATCAAACCTCATTTTATTCGTCAAAATGAACTCAATGATTTCGTGCGGGATCTGAACCAATCGAAGCAAGATGTGGAAATTTTCGTTTCTAGACTGCAAGAGTGGAATCTGTTGGCAGCTAGAACAAGTATTAAATTTTCGAAAACAAAATGTGATTTACTCAGAGTTATATAGAACGGAAGGTTAAGTTTGTGTTTGTTTGGATATAGATGGATTAAAGGAACTAAATATCGAACATGAACCATCAGAATGGCGCTTTTATATAGATTCTTTCAAATATAGCTTAAAAGCTGTATTGCTCCCATAATGAGAAAAAGAAGCCATCCATACCAATTGCGTATTCAGTTTCGATGAAAGAAACTTGCATTTAGATGCAATTATGTCTAAGCAATTCAATAGGAAAATTTGTGGAGATTTAAAAATCATAGCCATATTAATGGGTCTTCAAGGTGGGTTTATAAAATATTTTGCTTTTTATGTTTGTGGGATAGTGCAACAGAACATCATTTTAAAAAAAATGGCCAATCAGAACATCTTTTTAGCCTGGAACTAGCAATATTAAATATACTCCATTTTTATTGAACCTGAAAAGTTCTTCCTCCACTTCACATTAAATTAGGACTTACATAAAATTCTGTGAAGGCTATTAAAAGAAGATATAAGGGATTTAAATATTCAATACTTTTTCCACAATTAAATTAAACTAATCTTAAAGAAGGCATTTTTTTACTAGACCTCAAATCAAAAAAGAGATTTGTGATTCTGCTTTTGAGAGTAAGTTAAATCAAACGGAATTAGCACCTTGGAAATCATTTATGAAATTGGTAAGAGGGTGTTTAGGAAACAAGGAGGACAAAAATTATAAAATTCTTATAGAAGAGCTTTTTAAATCCTACCATGTCTTGTGGTATCGAATGTCACTTAAAATTCACTTTTTGCATTCACATTTGAATTTTTCCCCAGAAACTCTTGGTATGGTTAGTGACAAATAAGAGGAAAGACTCTATCAGGACATTAGAACTGTAAAAATGCGATATGAAAGTCATTGGAAATCAGCAACGATGGGTAACTACTGCTGGCTTCTAAAGAAAGAAGATTTTACACCACATAAAAGAAGAAAGCAACATTTTCCCTCATATTTAATTAATGTTTAATAGTTTGAACTTTTTACTTTGTTTTAAATATGTATTTCATCATCAATTTCAATAGCTTTGTATGATAAACCAATGAAATAATTAATGAAAATATGTGTGTTTAAAATGCTTTTTCAGTTCTTTCCAGTACTGGTAAGATAGTCATAACAAAAAACTACTCGAGTTACAGTTTTAGTACTATTATTTTTAAATTCTACACTGCAAAATTAGTTATAGACAGCTAATTCCATTTTTATTTGGGAAGAAAAGTAAATGTGGATTAGTGTTACTTAAAGCAATCATTTGCCTCATAATGTCTTTTAAATGATATTCCAATGAACTGGATTTTCAAATTAAATAATTCAGCTAATTGAATGTATAATATATCAGTTATATTTTGTTACAGAGTATTAGATTTTCCAACAGTGCTGTGTAATAATTGTCAGATATTTTAAAAATATATGATATAAGGTTTTTCTGTTATTTCTCTTATATAAATTGATTTTCCTTCAAGAATCAATATCTTATGATATTCCACATAAATAAAATTATATCCATGATAAATCAAAAAAAAAATTATCTGTCAATGAATAAGTACAATCAGCAACCTGAGATAACGCTCACATGATGAAGAATGAACTAATATTTCATAACTAAAAAACATTTTGTATTAAATTTGAGCTAAACTCTAATAAATGAAATTATGATTTACTGAAAATATTCTGTTATTTATTTTCCTTATCAATTGAACTATATTATTCAGTTATTAATAAATTAAACGAAAAAAATTTGAAATAATTTCCTAATTGAGAACTTTGATAGTAAATTTTGAATAAAATTAATGTTTCTGTTTTATTAAATTAAATGTTATCCCAGTTGTTAATTTCTTTTACAAGTAGTTAAAACATTTACTCTTCATATTCATCTAAATGCATGTAGCTATGTTACGAATATATTCTTTGTGGTATTAGAAAAAAAATATTTTCAACATTTCTCGTAAAACTTTCATTTTAGCAAAATATCTTGAGCGAAAATATCGTGTACTTCATCTCAGAATGAAACAACTTTTATTTATTGCTTTTAATAACTTTGAATTAATTCTTTTATCAAATTTTATAATGAGTCATTGGAATCATAAAAATCTAGAAACTACCAGCCTCATCAGTGGTTAAAGAGTAATATTACTGAATGTAATAAAGCAAATAAAAAATTTAACAAATAGAATTTAACAAATACAAGTAAGATTATAGCTGAAACGTTAAATTTACAGAATTACTCTCAGCTTTAAGCGATCATTAAATTACTAGTTCTAAGAATTGTGTCCTTGCAATTGGTGAAAATCAGAAATTATATTTTCAATGTAAACTTTATGGAAACAAAATAAATATTTAGGTAACCATAATTCTAGATATTTCTAGAATTTATTATAACCTTTTTTTAAGAGCAGAGTGATTATACCATTGAACTCAAAGACAGAAAACTAAGGGTTTAATCGAGTGATCATACCAGTTAGGTTTTGTTAGTAATAAATGCGCGAATATTAATTAATTAAAGTAAATCAGGACAGTAAAAATCATATAAAAATAAATTTATATGTATTAAATTTTTCATTACACAGTAGTATTGAATAATATGCTTTGAAAATTTCCATTTAAAACATACATTTAAATTCATTTTTGCATAATTTCTGTAATCATGTTTTTTTTAACAAATCTGAATTTATTATTAAATTCTCAATATTTTAACGCAAAGTTTGCTTCAATTAAATAAAACATTAAACTATTAAGCAAAACAACATCAAGAAACTGTATTTCCTTTATTTGTCTTGCAATTTCTTCAACACTGAATCAAAAGTTCTAAAGAACAAATACTTTCATCTCTTTAAATTTTATTTCCAGGAAAGTTTTAATATTTATTTTAGTGATATATTATCGTGTTTATAATTAGAAAAAAATAAATAATACTCAAAAATTTCAAAACACGAATAACTGCAATTAGAAATTTTTATACTACCTTACTTTTTTATAATTTAATGATTGCAATGGCCAAAATTCAATTTTGAATTAAGTTAATTAACAAGAAATAAGATATATCTTCAAAATAATTCAAACAACCAGTAATTATATTAGTAACTCTAACACTAAATTTACACTTGTTTTTTAATTTCATCAAATGCAAAAATTTCGATTAAATTTATAAAAGGAAATTTAAATAAAATGAAATTTCTTAAATTTCAAATATCAACTTTTCCTTATGTTGATCAACTTATATGATGACTTCTTGTGTTCATTGTCCTGAATTTATCATCTAAGGCAAATAAAGTAAATTGTCTTGTATGAGAAACTCTAAAATTTACAAATGTGACTTTTCTGAATGAATCCGCTGTATCATTTTATACAAACTAATTTTGCATAAAAGTTTAAAATCTCAAAGTCAATAAAGTTAAATATTTTAACTGAACATAATTTCTTATCTACCCCTATAACGCTACAGTATTGCATACATTGTTTTTAGTTTTCTTTTAAACTTCTGTAGTCTTGATATAAAACATTTCTCTAAATATGTTTTGATTTTTCTAGAATATATTCTTAAGACAAATGAGTCCGTACCATTAAAAATTATGTATATCTCACTAAAGTGATTATTTATAGAGATTTCTGATTGTCCTTTGAGAAGTTGCCAAATTATTCCCTTAATACAGAAATCGGAAAACATCCGCCGCAGAATTTAGAATTAGATGATGAAATAAATGTATTTTCTGGGACAAGATTAATGGTGCGATACTTTTATTCTCATAACTATTTTTATTTTTATATCAAATAAAATAATACCCAAAAATAGGCATATTTTTATTCCTTTAAAATGTTTTATGCAAAAATTTGTGTAACTCTCAAAGATTTTAACTTAAAATTTTCTTTATTTAAATAAATAAATAAATATATCCATATATATATATATATATATATATATATATATATATATATATATATATATATATATATATATATATATATATATATATATATATATATATATATACACAGCTCAAAACAATTAAAGGATATTGCGGTTTTAGGTGGATCTTGTGGCTGGGAAACTTTTTAGCTGATTGATACGTGGTCGACAAACGTAGTAGGTTATATGAGAATAAACTACACATGTTTGGCGGAAAAAAATGTATTTTATTGCGACTTTGTGTATAAAAGGAAAAAAACACAATTTGTGCATATGAGAAAAAAGAATAAGGAAAGGTGTTGTTTTCAAAAAAGTCATTTTCAGTATGGGGTATGGTTTCCACGGACGGCCATCAACGTTGAGCACCTTTGAGGCATGGAGTCAATGAGGCTATTGATCATGAGTTAGGGTATTTTGTCCCACTCTTCCAGAGGAGCACTTCCCAGTTCTTGGCGAGTTTATGAGGGTGGTTGGTGACCAGCAAATCGTCTTCCTAGAGCGTCCCAAACGTGTTCTATTGGATTCATGTCTGGAGAACACGCTGGTCATTCCATTTGTACGATTCCTTCCTTGAAAAGGAAATCCTCCACCAGGTTAGCACGATGTGGCCGGCAGTTATCATCCATTTAAATGAAGTCATCTCCGATTGCTGCAGAGTAAGGGATTACAATAGGTCTGAAGATTTCATCCCTATATTGGTGACCAGTCAGAGGTCCACCTTGAATGATATAGAGATCTGTGTGCCCGTCAATGGAGATGCCACCATACACCAACACTCCCCCACAGCCAAATCTGACATTTTCGTGCACGAACGCTGGATTATTCCTACTGCCACGGTCCCTCCAGATGAAAATACGCCTATTATCAGGATGAACAGAAAAACGGTACTCGTTAGAAAAAATATTGCTCCATTCATTTCTCCTCCAGTTCACATGCTCTCTTACCCACTCCCTGCGGTCCCGACGATGTCTTGATGTTATTTTAACACCTACACATTGGTCGGCGAGCATACAGATCTACACCATGGAGCCGGTTTCGGACATTCTGAGTTGAAACCGTGGTGTCAGTAGCCGAGCGAAGGTGTTGTTGGAGAAGAGTAGCGTTCATATTTCGGTGTCTCCGAGCCGTTAACACTAAATAACGATCTTCATTGGGCGTTGTTGACCGTCTACGACCTTGCCCTGGTCTTCGGCCTGCACTTCCAGTCTCCAAAAACGGTTCCAGATCCTGGAAAACACACTTTTTAACACTCCAATGGCTTGTGCTATTCCGGCTTGAGTTTGGCCCCCTTCTAACCTACCAACAATTCTCCAAGCTTCTGAATCGGTTAAATGACTTCACTGAGACATCGTACTCATCGAAACAAAGCAGTCACTGAATACTGATCATCCTTGTATTCATTGTCTTTTATTCAGTTGAAAGTCAAATTTCATTCACAACCACTAAAGTGACGTTTTTGAAGTTGAACTCAAAATTAGCATACTCCACAGTTTGAAAATCAGAAAAATTTTCCTTTGTGATTCTCTTCTTCCATTTTCAGCAAAAAAATTCCGTTTATATCTTTATTTTATGTAAAACTTACAATATCCTTTAATTGTTTTGAGCAGTGTATATATATATATATATATATATATATATATATATATATATATATATATATATATATTGATGACGTATATTGTTTGCCATCAGTTAAGCAATTTCTTTGTGGTAAAAAAAAAAAGTTTTAAAACATAACAGCTTTAAATGGACTAATATTATGCTTTAGCCGTTCTTAGAACTTAATAAAAACTATTTTTGTACTTCCTAGTCAGGATTTTAACAGTTGGCATATGATTATTATTACTTCAATATTTAATTTAATTTTTTTTGGGGTTTTTATTGAAATTTGACGCGCGCATTAATTCTACTAAACTTTTCAGAAATTCAAATATTCAATTTCGTTCCCAAAATATTTTAGAAGATTTAACTTAAATGTAATACTTAGTGATTTCTATTGAACTCCTTAGACCAAGGCTTCCCAACGTGTGGTCCGCGGACCCCTTAGGAATTCACAGTTTTCTTTCTAGTGGGTCCATGGTCACCTTGTAACAGCAGGTACGGTTCTCAAATGTTGACCCGCAGGTAGTTTAGTGCTGGTACGTGTGACCTCCCTGCTCGACTTTCTGTAACCTCCAAGGGTCACGAGCGCTTTGGCTTACGGCGCTCAATGCGTAAAAACCTGTTGTTGTTGCTACTTATGACACTTGGACAAGCCAAGCTCGCTATGCATTGGCAATGTGAATTTTAGTTAATAGGGATTATCTTTCGTTTTAATCAGAGCACCATGAAGGTAAAAGTACGTCTTTCCTCTTTTTAAATCCTCCGATAGATGGCACCACCAGAGAATCCACTCCCTCAATTTTGACATTGATCTGAAGGGGGAGGAAATTTTCCCCAGACCATTGCATCCATGGCAATTGCTCAACGACCGACCACAGGACTTTCGATTCCACAGATTTAACGAGCTCGTATATCGCAAACACCTTTTACGTATAATCTTCGGAAATGGCGCGAGCTCAGCTACCAATCTGAGTGCTCACCGCCTCGTATGCTCTCCTCCATTTGTGTGCGGCGGAAGGTCGCCCACTTTTTCTCGAGACATTATTCAATGTTGAATTTCCTTCGTGAGTGCACCATTTGATTTTTGCACAGTTTATTACTTCCACCCTGGATCGGTAGCTGAAGTCTGGATCATTTAAGAAGCTAGCAGCTTCTCCATCGCCTTCACAACAAAGAAAGCTCCCGGTTGAAATGAATGATGTAGGAGGTCGACCAAACGTAGAGCAGTCACTTGAAGCACCACAGCCGAATTTATTATGCGAAAACTCAGCAAATTCTCTATTAGTTACAGTACCAGCAGAAATGGAATAACTAAAAAACGTAAGTACAAATAAAATTATTTAAAAATGGGCTTTGTAGAGACAGAGGAGGGTAAAGCTCAGTGTGCAATTTGCACGTGAGTCCTTCCAAACAGTTTGATGGTTCCAGTTACATTGCATCGTCATTTTGAGGGTACTCACCCGGACCTCCATACTAAGAGATTGATTTATTCTGGAGAAAGAGAACTGGATTAGCTGCTTCTCAACATTACATGAAAAAAAAAACTCATACAAAAATATTTAATGAAAACTTAGTAGAAGTTTCTTTCTTGATAAGTTATTGGGTGGCAAATTCTGGCTAAGTTCATACCATTGCGGAATCCCCCATAAAACCATGTGTTAGCGATATTGTTTCTTGTATGTTCCTATTTGTGTTAATCCGGATTCTCGATCTATGCCTAACCCAAAACTAAGTACCAAAGCTGTCTAGATGCTGAACCTACATCCGTCTCCAGTTGTCAAGTATTGAGCCTGACTTTTCAAAATTGTGTCATCAGAAGCAACCTCAACCTTCATATTAGGATTTCATTATTATTCCTACAGACTCATCTCTAGTAAATAATAACGAATTGCGTTTCGTCGACGAACAGTGCCTTTTTCCGTACTATATATTTTGTAGGTACTTGTTTGTATTTTCTATAAATTAGTAATCAATTGAATTTTGTTTGTATTGATATTTTTGCTATGAAAATTAAAGTGTTATCCAACGAATGTTGCTTTTCTGTGCAATATATTCCACTACACTCAATTAGAAATATGGCCTGCCTAAAGTGTTGAACGATGTAAGTAAATCCAACAGCAGGTATCTAAATATAGAGTTTGGGAATTCAGACTAATGGGAACGTAGTTAGTTTAAAATTATTTCCATTCAAAGATTCTTGATTCATCGTGGTGATATTGAAAAAATGGCTCTCTCTTGCATAATGCTTGCAGTTTCCAAATCCGATGGACTTCGAGCTGAATTTTACTAGTTACTGTGTACTTGACTGACAGGAGTCAGCTGTGGATTTTTGCCTGAAAAAGGGATCTGCTAGCTAAAAAGTTTGGGAAGCCCTGCCTTAGATAGCAAATTTTTATTACGAAGAGATAGCAAAGATATTTTTTGTTAATAATGTGCAAATAAGCAGTTTAATCCTGATTTGGAATAATATTACAATTTTGTCAATAAAATGATACAAAAATTAATATAATTAATTATAGTATATAAAATTTTGTCATTTTTAATTAATGGAATGTATCAAAGTGCTTTAAAAATTGTCTTAATTATTTACATTTTTGTGTATAAATATTATGACAATAAGCTTTAAAACAAATTTAATTGATAAAAATTGCATTTGTTCTATATTTAATTTGAATTAATCCTGTTTATATCCTGTTTATATTGAATTAATCCTGTTTATATTGATTAAGGTTTAATTTTGTTTGTCAAATTCAGAATTAATTCAGAATTCTGAAAAAGATGCTTACTCTGAATAAGAAAATTTATATTTTCTGTATGATTTTATATTAATCACATTATTAGATATTTATGTTTATTCAAATTAATTTTTTATGCTCAGATAGTTTTTAGTGCAATATACTATATTAAATTAAGTAATTCAATCATGTGCAGGAATACATGAGTGAAATCTCACTTTTTAAAACATATTTGCAATAGAGTTATAAATTGAATTATCATTAATCAAAATATTCCAAGTTATTCATAAAGTCTATACAATGTCAAATTGCACAAATATTTTTTTCAATTTCTGTCTAGACAATGTCTTGAAATGAATAAAAACAAAACATTTTCCATTGAATAATTCATATTGCAAGTAAAAACACTCATAAATTATTCTGAACTTTATTATATTTTTTAAAATATCTTTACGTTATAACACAAACATAGAAGTTGCAAAATTTCTTTAAATTTAATCTACTAAAATGTTTGACTTAATTTAACAATGAAAGAATAAATAAAAGAAAAGAAGAAATAAAAAAAAATGAATCAATATTCGTACGTTTTATGTTACAATAAAAACACTTTGTTTAGTCCTAGTTTTTTTTTCTTAAAACAAAAGAGAAAAATATTTTTGAAAATAAGTAATTTTAGTACATTTTTTTCGAAATGAAATATCATCACTCTAGAACTACATACAAGTGCAAACGAGCATAATATAATAATTTGAAAAATCTAGTTAAATGATGGGAAATAAATCAAGAAAAATATTTCATTAAATGTCATTATTAGAGATATAGGTGTGTTTATAATATATACATCTGCGATAAATTAAGTGGTTGAGTAAAATTATTTAAATGTATGAGTTTTATTTAAAATAAGGAGAATTGTTCAGAACTTATGTAATGTGAATTACGTAAAAGATTTATAACATTTAGCAAATTTGAATATAAAATTTAAGAAGGGTATATAAAATATTCTTTGAAAAACAAGAAATATCACAAATCACGCCACAATATACTATCCCTAAGTAAATAAAATAAAATTAGTATAAAATTTATGCAATTATATTAAACATATTCATAAACAAAATTTCTTCCAATAATAATAGCTTTTAATGACCATTTCTTTTTACCATATTTTTTTATCTATTGTTAAGATACGCCCCTACATCATTTTATAAATGAATGCATATTTTGAATACGAAGATAAAGAAACATTTATGAAATTTATGTTTCAAATAATTATGTAAGGAATATTATTTTACAATAATTAAATAATTTTTAAAAATAGTTGTATAACCAATAAATTACAAATGTTGGAAAAACTCACAAATATAAATATATTTGTGATACTATAGTTCATTTAAAATTAATTTAATACAATAGAAGATTTGATCAATATATTAATTCATGGTAATTGAGTTAAATTCCGTTTTATTTTTTAATAAATTCCAAAAGTATTTAGTAGTGTAGTATAGAATCTCCAGAATATATACATCTAACTATAAAAGAAAAATCATTAGAACTAATGAAAAAAGTTCAAATACATTTTTAAAAATTATAACTAACTAAAATGAAATTTTATTTAATTAAAGCTAAAATATTTAAATAAAAAATCAATGAAAGCAAACAAAAGAAATTTTTAAAAGGACAATTTTGACTTCAAAATGTTATAATTGTTAGGAGAATAACTTCTTGTTTTGCCATAAATTTGAAACTACTACTACTTTTATTTCCATCTACACATTTTATTTCATCTTAAATCATACAGTAAAATCTTCGTCTCGTAAAATTCAACTCAATTCGCTCCATTTTCCTCCACTCAATTTTTTTTTCTTATCAAAATGAGATTTAGACTTTTGTTTTTCCGGAAGACTTATATATCCTTTAGACAATCTGTACATAACTGTCCTGATTTAATCCTTAGAATAGATTTTTAAAAAAATCTACTCTTTGATATTCTTGAATTATAAGGCAAAAAAAGGATTAAAAATTTGAGAAATCAAAATATTTTCTTCAATAATAATGGCATGCTATATTAGGTTTACTTTGAAAGGTTTATTCATGCATATTCTTTGATTTTATTATCAGCCTATTTAAGAAACTTGTAATATAATTTATGTATTTTCAAAGTATTATATAATTCGTGGAATTCAAAGGAAGACATTTTTGAAATGCTTAAAAACAATATAATTTTTTTTATTATAGAATAATAGGGAAGCATGATTAATATAAACTAAAAATTTTTGCTTAAGGATAAATTTAACTTGAATATAGGCATTAAAATAACGTTAAATCTATATATTTTAACTTTTTATGTTTTAAACTTAAAAATTATAAATTTCGCTTTTTTAGCTTTATTTACAATTTAACTTTAAGAATTTAACGTAAGAGTTATGAAAAACATAAATTATGTATTCTAATATTTAGTGTACTTTGAAAATTGGCTATATGTTTTTTTATTCAACCATCGATACTGCATTTCTGTGAAGATAAAGACGCATTAAACATTCTTCGAGTGTAATGGTCCTTTGTAGGTCGGACGTAAGAGACATGAAAAACATAAATAATGTATCCTAATATTTATTGTATTTTGAAAATTGGCTATATGTTTTTTTTATTCACCCATCGATACCCACCACTCCTTACATTTCTGTCACCGAACCAATAATTGCATTTCTGTGAAGATAAAGACGCATTAAACATTCTTCGAGTGCAATGGTCCTTTGTAGGTCGGAGAATTCGGTGAAATGTTGCAAATCATATGTTAATTCTCTAGGATGCAGCATCTGAAGTAGAGTGTATATGGTAGCTTTTTTTGTCAGTAAAAATAGATGGAATCGCATTTATTTAATAATTGACCTAGTGTGATACTCTGTAACGTAAAAAAATAATAATTTTTAGTAAAAAAATAGAAAAGTAAAACTATTTTTATCAGGGCAAACAAAAGACATTAAATCGATTGTGTTCTCTATAAATTTGTAATTTTTTTATTTGTAATCTATTAATTTTTGAGGCTGTGATTTTTGAGAGGAACTAGATAAACTTTGTTTATCACTAGGCAAGCTGGAAATGGTGTCCCCTATTTTAGAGTGCAACTAATTTTCAACATTTTGACATTCAATTATAAACATATGAAATAAAAAAGTAAAGTTGTTAAAAAGAAGTTAGTATTATTAAATTTTATACTGCATAAAATATATCTTTTATATTTCATTACAATTTTAATTGATAAAGTATAATGCATGTTATTACATGCAATAAAATAAAACCCAAAACATCAAATATTTTAACGGGTATTCAGTTGCTATTAATTAATTGAATAAAAATTATATCCCAGAGAAAACTAGAAACATGGCATGATAAGATTATTCTATTACTAGACAACATTGTAAAATTTTAAACATTACCTCACTATATATACATGTGACATTAAAAACAGTTCAAAATGCTATGTTTATAAAACTTACTAAAAAGCAGGAATTACAATTATTGTAGATGTGATTTCTTTGTTAGTTAGAATTTCATGACAAACACATTCTGGTAAATAAAACTTGCAAATTTTGCAGCAAATCAATACTGTTTATGTATGTATATATAATATATATATACAAAATACTCAATAGCTTTTAAATTCAGCTGTAGAATTTATAATGCACTTTGCATTGGAATACCATTTTTATGTAAGAAAACGTATCTGTTTATACTATAAATCATAAGCTCTTTGACAAAAAGCATGAGAATCTAATAGAATATAATATTTGTTATTTTTTGCTCAGTTTAATTTTTTACAAATAGACTTTCTTCATTTTATTCTTTAATTTCTATTCATGAATAATACATTTTACTGGTTGATTTAAGAGTTCTTTTTACTACTGATTTTAACTTTAAATTAATCTATGAATGTATATTGGTTTACGTTCTGTTAAAGATACTTAATATTTATTTTGAATGATGAAAATAATTTTGAAGTCATTTTTTTAAGCATTTTTACTCCGTTTGATTGCGTTAAAAGAGAAAAGAAATAATGGACTGTACAATAATTTTTTTATCAGAATCGATGCATTTAACTTAAAAAGTGAATAATATGTTTAACATAGTATATGAGAAAAATATTTTTCTTTTCAATAAACAAAATCAGAAAACAAATTTAATAAAGTAACACTTTGAAAGAAGTTATGATATTTTACATTCATAAGCAAAAAGGAGTAAGATCGTTCAGTTTTATTTAAAATATTTCAAATTAATCAATGTGCAATGAATAATACAGTTTATTCAATAATGCATTTATTATTATCTTAAGTTAGTAATTTTCTATTATATTTATATTGAGTATTTAAACTTTTGGCATAGATTAATTGATAATCTTTTTTTATTCATTTTTATGCGTATTACTTAGATAAAATTATCAAAAATGAACCTTAGTATTAATTTTGAATTCATGTTAATAAAGAGAATTAATCAATTCGTGCTTTAGATATGATATTTCTTTTAAAGACTGGATCTAATTTTAACATAAGCGATATAAAATATTTCAATAGTAATTTGAGCTCTAATGAAATAAAATACTTCTAGAGTATCTGAAATGAGATTTAAAAATAAACATTTATTTCCTAACTTAAATTATCATATGAACACATTAATTTATACAGAAAATACGCAAAATTTGTATAAAATTTAAGTAAAAATCATAAAATAATGTTTACATGAACGAAGTAAAGAAAAGAGTTTCGACCAATCAAAATATATGAATAATTATATCATATTAATATAGTTATGCTGTGTTAAATCCTATCACTCATGTATTTAATTCAGCAAAATGAAAAATAAAAATAAATAATACTTAAAATAATTCATGGAATTCGTTTTTATTTGCTTTATATTTATGAATAAAATAAATTTAAAAATTTGGACAGTAAAAATACATTTCACATTCTCTATTTTGTCACTTTAAACTAAGGAATGATTTACAATGTTTAATTTTTATAGGATGCCATTGTATTTTTTCATTAAATAACTATTGTTTCATTTATAATTATAATATGAACTTATATTTCAATGTATAAAGTTTGTTAAAAATGTGTAATTTTAAAACACGTGTCGAACTCTTCTTTTAGAAATATTTCTCAAAGGATATTTTGGTTTTCAAAAAAATTTTTTTCTTCCAATATTTAATAGTGGAAATGTTTAAGTTTATCCATCATTTTGCTGTAGAAAAGATTAAATAAATGGATTAAATGTATTTTATCCATTTATTTAAATTATATTTCAGAAGTTGTAGACGTAAATCGTAAATTTTATGCAGTTTCCTAAGCAACACTTTTCTTAAAAACAATTTAAAGATTTCACAGTAAAAATTTGTTATTATTTTTGATTTTCAGCGGAAACGTTTTCTTAAAGAATTACTCCATTAATCTATCTTTCAAATTAGGAAGTGTGTGCTTTGCTTTCTGGTTTTACTTCATCTCATGTTTGAATTCATCTCGCCAACTGATTCTTTCTTATTTATTTTAAGCCTACCCAGAAAAGGAAATACCAAAAAATATAAACACTCCTGTGGAATGTTGCCAAAGATGAAGCCAGCTTTTCAATCTGTTGAGGATTTATTTCCTGTACACTCGAGTGCCTAGAAGAAAAAAGAAATGAAATAAGCTCGAATTTCTTTCACATTGTATGCTTTCCAAGCTTTCATAAATTATAAATATTTCGTATGTTAAGGGTATTATGCTTTGAAATATTAGCTATATCGTCTTATATATAAATTCTTTTGAAGATGACAGCTGCTCTTCACAACGTAGAAAAATGAAAGTTTTTATTGATACAGAAAATATTAACAATTGATAAAAAAATGTTCTGCAATTTGTTCCTATATTAACACAAATTGTTATTTGAAGCTATATTTATGATTGTTTTATAAAATTTATTATGGCAAAATTTGGAAAAGATGGTAAAGGGAATCATCTTAAAATTTAGATTTTAAGGGATTTAATTTACGCTCAGAATTGAACTACATAATCCTCTTTGTTAAATGGTTATGTTAATTAGAAAAATAATTCCTAGAGTAAAAAAATCGTTT
Organism: Latrodectus hesperus; assembly: GCA_037975125.1. Classification (NCBI taxonomy): domain Eukaryota; kingdom Metazoa; phylum Arthropoda; class Arachnida; order Araneae; family Theridiidae; genus Latrodectus; species Latrodectus hesperus. The sequence goes on from CM075862.1 coordinate 38,803,926, forward strand.
TCTTAGTTGCGTTATATCTATATTTCAAAATTGAATTGAACTAAGAAGAAAAACAGTAAAGTAATGCATGAAATATGACTATGACTATATAACTATTTAGCACTATAAACGAATAAATATTTAGCAAATTTAGCAAATTTTAGCAAAATTCTAGGCATAAATATTATGTAAATCATAACATTGAATATGTACAAATATTATAACTTAAAATTGTTTTTATTAATGAAAAACAAACCAATTGATCTATAATTTGTTGTAGGAACATAATCTGCGTATGTTCCACGCTCAAATCCAATCACAGTTGAACAAGTAACAAATTACTACTAAAAATAACTGCATTTTACTTTCTTTTGTCATTAAATTAGGTTCTTCAGGGTTTAAATTATTTCTTTTCTTTGATACTGCTAAATGTGATCCACTATCTATAAAATTCAAGTTCAAATCTATAAAATGTACAAGTTTACAAACATAAGAGGTACCAAGCATCATTCCAAACTAATGCCTAAGCAGAAGCAATAAAAGTAAAACTACATGATAAGTAAAGTATTTAATGACAAATAATTTTGATTAGCTATAATCAGATACAACAGCCAAAATCTTTGCTTACCAGCATTTTATTAGACAGTTAAAGTTAACGAAATTAATTACGATATCAACAAAAATTCTTTTTAAAATCTGAAGTTGACTCTTTTGACATTGAAGGTAGTCCTTATATTCAATCGCGAACAGTTGCAGAGATAATATCCATTTCATGTGTTGCAGACTATAGCTGCAAAGCCTATTTTAGAATTTACTGATATATCGACAAAATTTTTGAAGGAATTCTAGAAAATATATGCAAATTAATTTAACTGGTTATGTCACACAGAAACCCCGTAGCCCATTCTGAGCCTTCTAAACATTTGATATTAAATGATAATGAACAGGCTCGTGTTATTTGTTTGATTTCCAATCAGATTTAAAGAAGATATTGTTGGATGTGAATGGCCGTAAGTTTTGCCAAAGATCAACAAATTTCTGCTATATTTATCTAAACATTTGTTAATTAGAATCATGATAAATACTTTGTTTGATATAACTAGATAACAACATCTCAATTGTGTTGGATGGTTCATGGTGGATTATCGTACATAAATTTACAGCTTGCATTCAACTTTTCTATACTAGATCTATTTCCTAGAATGATTACTTATATTACAATTGGGTACTCGTTTCACATTTATAGAACAATGAACAGTAGCTGTAATTTATTGTAACTTTACTTTGTATTAATCCCCATTGATCGCCTTTTATTTTAACCCTGTAAATTGCTTCGTTTCATCTTTGATACAAAAATGTTTGAATGTTATTCTGCTCCGTACTTTCTACAGATATTTTATCCATAAAAAACGTCTGATCAATGGTTGCCTACCACTTCGATGAAAGAACAATTTGATCTTGTTAAAATTGCTTGGTCAATTTTATCCATATCTGTTATCCAATCTCTGTTTGACTTATCGATTGGGAGCAAATGTTCACTTACTTTTAATATTTATATATATATATATATATATATATATATATATATATATATATATATATATATATATATATATATATATATATATATATATATATATATATATATATATATATATATATATATATATATATATATATATATATATATATATATATATATATATATATATATATATATTTGCAACTATTTTATCAGAGTTTTTAATTTTTTAAAACTTTTATTACTTGTTATTCTTCATAGAATATCTTTCACTGTTAAATGTAGATTTTTTTTTGAATTTCTCCCTTATTTAGGAATTTTAGTTATTTGCTGCATATTATTTCATAAACAATTTTTAATGTATACTTTTACATATAGCAGAGTATTCAATAATATTTCATTTCATTACATTTCACATGTATCGTGATCAGTTATTAACATTTTTCTACATGGCAGACAAATTGTACGATCTTAGAGCTAAAAAAAACATTTCCTTTGTGCGTTCTTCTGAAATAAATTATGAAATGTTTGAAAATCTGCAAACCATATATTATCAAGAGATGGATCGTCATTTATAAATGCCATCAAATGACGTTGAACACATTATCTTATAACTAAAAAACATTCCTTTGTGAGTTCTTCTGAAATGAATTATAAAATGTTTGAAGATCTGCAAATCATATATTATCACGAGGTGAAACTTCATTTATAAATGTCATCAAAAGACGTTGAACACATTATTTTTCATTAATTTCAATTTAAAATTACGGGAATTTATGGCACAATGGCTTATTCCGGTCAATACCACTTTTCATTTAAAATTTCTACGAATATAATAAATGTATGTATTTATTCAGTGTATAGGTCACATTTACTTTTGTTTCAGAAAACTTTTAAACCTGTCTTATTGATTCTAGAAAGTTTATAAGTTTATAGTTTCAGAAACAATTATGATTCAGTAATATAATTTTATTGCAATAGAATGAAATATATACAATTCTATTAAAAACTCGAAAAACGTTAACGTATAAAGTGCATCGTTAATCTGTGGATTGTCTGGTGTACTCGATAAATACTTGGAAATCAAACTTCATCTGACGCACTTCATTCACACATCGAACATCATTTCGCACTTCATCTATTATTGCTCCCATTAAGACCTACTAGCTATACATGCATATATATATATATATATATATATATATATATATATATATATATATATATATATATATATATATATATATATATATATATATATATATATATATATATATATACAGAGGGTATTAACACATTTTTAGAACGATTTCGATTAAGAATTTTAAAAAGGTAAATGTTTTGAAATACAAATTTGTGGTAACAGCTTATTATTTGAAATGAGGAATATCGTCTGCTACTTTTAAATTTATTGTTCTTTCGAAATGTAGCATGTAAACAAGCTGTGGATTAAGGGATATGTTTTTGCGCTTTCCGAAGAGAAATATGCCTCTTTTAGGATTCAAAAACGTTGTGAAATGCATGGTAATAAAATTTCTAAGAGCAAATTAAGCAACATTATTAATTGGACAGGTAAAAACCGTCAATCATTATTTCTATATGGAAAGAAGACTCCAAACAAATAACCGAAAAAGGTAAGTACTGTTTCAAATGTTTCTAAAATGAAATCGCTGGTAACAAGATAAAATCCATCAACACAGAAATCAATTGCAAAGTCCTTAGATACATCTGTATCAACAATAAATAAAATAATAAATCAAGATTTACAACTTAAAAAAGATAAAAAACATAATGTTCACCAGCTTTTGCCGAGACATGTGGCTCAACGCAAAATATTTTGTAGAATCCTGTATGAAAACCATTTAGCAGGAGATAAATGGAAACACTTTGTGACCCTTGATAAAGCATGGGTTTACCTAAATGACTGCAACAAAAAAAGGCATATTTACTACAGGAAACGAGAAGAAAAAATGTACAAACCTGGTTCCATCAATGTAAAGAAAGTTTTAGTAAGGGGTTTATGATGGCAGCAGATTTCTCCTACAATGGGAAATTAAAAATAAAAAGAGTCGAAAAAATGTTAAAATGAACTCATCATACTATCAAGAGAAGGTTTTACCTCTAATATTTACAGAAAAAATTCCACTTCTTTATCCCAAAGACTTTCAAAGAGTGAAACATCAACAAGACAAAGCTACAAGTCATACTTCGAAAACTACCAATGCATTCATTGAAAAAATGAAGACTAATGCAGGTATTGCATGTATACCTTTTCAGCATATTCCTGTGAAGTCCCCTGACGTTTCACCTATGGACTATTGTGCCTTTGGTCTGTTAAAAAGAGCTCTTTCTAAACGCAAACCCACCACGATGGATGGACTCTGGAAAGCAGTGGAAGAGGAATGGAAAGCAATACCCCTGGAAATTTTACGAAAACCTCTTATATCATGGAAATCACGATGCAGGCTTATAGTCTAGAAAAAAAGCTATCAGATCGAACATTTAAAAAAAATAGTCTTTACAATTTAAACATGAATTAAACGAATTAAACTGCCCCAAAATCGTTCTAAAAACGCGTTAATACCCTCTGTATATATATATATATATATATATATATATATATATATATATATATATATATATATATATATATATATATATATATATATATATATATATATGTATATATATATATATATATATATATATATATATATATATATATATATATATATATATATATATATATATATATATATATATATATATATATATATATATATATATATATATATATATATATGTGTGTGTGTGTGTGTGTGTGTGTGTGTGTGTGTGTGTGTGTATTATGCCTATTAAGAAGGATAAAATTTCCATAAAAAATATCATTGCCATCTAACAGCGTGAATAAAGTATTAAAAAATCATTACAAATATAAAAATATTGATATTTCACTATAAATCAGAACAGAAATAAAATATCAAAGGAAGAAAATATCCATCTAATAGAGAAAATCGACAAAGCGGGACAAAAATTTCAAAACTCCAGACAAGCATAACAATCTCAATGATAAATGATTGGAGTAATGATTTTAGTTTTCTTCTGATCTCTTTTATTGGTTTCGGTATCTATTCAAATACCCGGGTTGTTTCTAAATTTTATTTCTTCCTGGCATTGCTTTATTTTCCTTTGAAAATCTAAGCAAATATTTATTTTCCTTATTTAAAGATTATCATGCAAGCTAATTTAATATAAGTAAACATTTTTTATACTTGCATAATTTTAAGTTTAATAAACTTGGATGATAGTGAGGAGTTCGATTAAATTACCTCGAATCTATTATGCCTAGAATATTTATATAATTAAAATAATGTATTCTTTTAATTATATAAATATTCTAGGTATAATAGATTCGAGGTTATTTAATGTGAATAAAGTTTAGTTTAATAATGTTATGTCATTTAAAATACTATTCTCCAAATAGAAATAATGAATTAATTTAATTCTAGCTTAATGACTATAGAAGACAAAATACAGGAATTTTATTTGATGGTTGTAAGTTTGCGTGTGTATATCGAATTCAAGTATTAGTAAATTATTTATAAAAGTTACTACCAAATTTTGTATAAAATATCAGAAAAAGAGAATATTTAAATGAAAGATACAAAATCTAAATATAATGAAAAACTAAACTGGAATTATTTAAAAATTCATTTCATAATTGAAAAAATTACAATGGAGCTAAAATATTTGCTCTAAATTTAAGATTTAAATGTGTATTTTCCATTATCACTTCGAGAATAATTTTGAGAGATTGTGATAATGTTTATTACTCTTAAAATTCTTTAATAAGATAATGTTAATATGATTAGATATATTTAATGATTATTATAAAAATAATGTGTGTGTTATTTATGTTTTTCTATCATTACTGTGTATTTACAATGTTTAATACATTGGGAGAAAAATCTTTAATAATTAAAGCAATATGTGTAATTTTTCATTTACATAATTGTAGCAATTGAAATTATTTTTTTAAAATTTTTTTTATTTCAGAATAAAATATTTTATGAATGATATTCTTTAAGAGTAATATCTACAACATTTATGAAATTTATATTAGTTAAAATTTGTTTTCATTGTATGTAGAAATCCCTAAATATATGTAAATGTGTTTGATACAGTTGAAAAAAATCATGATTTATTAAGAAATATCAGTTATTGACTTATTTATTATTTTTTAGAGAAATTATTTTCTATAAAATAAAACTAGTATGCTTTAACTTTTAATGCAAAAATGGTTAAGCATTATTAGAAATTTACAATATGTTTTTCATAAATATTAATAAACCTATACAAATAATATTCAAATGTATATTAGATAATATTTCTGTACTTTGTCATTTCCTCAAAATATTGTTTAACATTTAAATGCGTGTTATTTTTATAATTTGGTATTTGCATAACTGATTTTTTACAACTTTTGTCATTCAGATAATTTATTATAATTTAATAAGTATTATAACAAGATTTTCAATATCTTTATTTACAATGATTTTCTTATATTTGACATAAAATTTCTGTTTCACTATTTTGTTTTCAGAAGACACAATCTAAATATTTTTAAAAGTTATCTTACTGCTACTCTATATCAGTTTAATTTACTTTGACAGGCAAACAAAATTCTTCTCTCTTTTTTTAAAAAAAAGACCTTATTCAAAATAATATTATAAGTATTTCAATATTGTTATTTAAGGAGAATTACTTTCTATGAAAATTGTTATTCATCAAAGAATATCTTTATTCATATTTTGAATTTTTATATATAAAAAATGCTTCCTATTTCCAAGTAAAAGTTTTAAAATAGTTAATAGCAGTTTTCATTATTTTGCACTTAATTTATTTTGCCACTCAAGCAAAAACTTTCATATTTTCTTAATTAGGTAAATTGCTTTATTAAATGAGAACATTGCTATGTTATTTATTTATACATATTTATGGAGGATATATTAGTTAATTAAACTTATTTTTCCATTACTGACCCCTGATCAAAAAGTTCACAAATAGTTATTTATTAAATTACGTACATTTTTTTACTAAACATGTGCATAGGTATATTGTTACATGAACTAAAATTTAACTTCTTCACTAAGTTACTTAGAAGCTTATAATTAAACAGTTTCTTCCAAGTTTTATTCAGAGAGGAAACATTTTCCTGAAGAATATAAAAATATTTTGACGGCCATATGCTAACATTTTTAATTTTTACATTCCTACATTAAGAAGCTTTTTCTTCAACCTGAAGCTTTTGTTTCAAATTAAAAAATGCTGAAAAACAATATTACTGTTATAAGAATCTCATACAAAATTATTTAAGGAATTCATGACAAGAAATCACAAATACTACAGAAAATAGAACGAACACAAAGGCAACAATTAGAATAATAAGGTACTAAATGAATGTGAAAAGTGAGTCAACTTTGGATTGAGATAGAGAATTAAAGAATCTCATCCATCTACAGCATTTAATTTTACAGCAGTTTGAAACTATCATATCCGTTTTACTTATATAATAACATGCTTGATTTTTTTTTTTTGGTTGGCTATGTATGAGTATGGACATTTGATAAATTTTTGAAGTGAAAATGATTTATATTTGATTATTCAGGGATCAACTTATATTCAAATATATATGCTAGATAGTTTTTGAAAGAAGAATATTACTTTAGTTCCTTTTATAAAATGTATCAAAAACTGCTCAGAAATTTCAAACTAATTTTTATAATAAATGATACCAACATATTTTTTAGCTCGAGCTATACAAATACATTTAAGAACTTTTCTGGAAAATATTATGCTAAATATATTTTTGTGTTAAAATTAATTATGTTAAATACAATTTGTTAAAAATTTTAAGTTTTTAAAATTAGTAATATTTTAATTTCTAACAAATTAATGTACTTTTTTTACTTGATTTACAAAGCAATAAATACAGGAACGAATATAATTTTCCATTTTAGTTGAAATTCGCTAAGAGAATATTTCGAAAACAACTATCATTCTCGCAACTCTTACCCTTATACATGTGAATAGAAAAGGGTCACTATTTGTCCCTAGAGAGGCGGATGTTAATTTATAAAGAGGAAATGAGAGATTGCTACGAAGAAACTGGAAGCTCTGTTTTAACTACTGTATCACTCTCCACCCGCTCTAATTATAGCGAATGTAACAAAATGATAAATGGTATCTAGTGCTTTTTATCTACAAACCGTTTTTCAAGAAATAAATGATAATTTTTCAAAAATAGGTTAGCAATTGTTATTTATGAAATAAAACATGTATGACATAATTGGATGCTTAATTCGGAGGAAATATTTAAAAATATTTGGTCCTTAAAAATATACGGAAAGATTCACTTAAAAAGTAAAGTTGAAAAATGGTATGTAAATGAACTTACCGTGGCATACTGGTAGAATACTGCTCTTAATAGTACAAGGTTTTGGTTTCGATACCACTCAATATTGAATAAAGGCAGGTGGTTGTTGCGCTTCCGAATGTTTAAGCGCACAACTATGGTGGGATGGGTGCTTGGGAGATTTCCGGCGTTTCTGTCTTGTGACATGTAAATACTGCCCACTGTTTAAGAACAGTCTTTCCGGAAAGTAATACTTAGTAGATATTAAATTGCCTTACATCGACTTTTTTGCTATTAGACTATCCTCTACGTAATGTCAAAGTGCATAAAAATAAAGAGAATAAACTGCATTAAGTTCTTCGCTTGATTTTTTTAAGAAATCCGTAAACAGAACATCCTTTATACCTAAAAAAAGCCGTTTAAAAGACTGATATTTCCTGATGTTTTTAATAAATAAAGGATTGAATGTAATTTATATTTTTAGTTAATAAATGAATATTATTTTGAATCTTGATGATGTTTCAAATATATAAATATTACAGAATAACAATCAGTTTGATTATTTAAATATTGCAATAGTTTTTTTAATTAATAATAGTAAAATAATGAAATATATATAATTTCTAAATTAATTTAATAAATACCTTTAATATGCTCAAATTAATTTGCCATTTTTGAAAAAAAAACTTTAATATTAAATATTTTTAAGGAAGAATTTCATATAGAAATTAAATTCTCATACTTTGATCAAAAATATGAAGAAATGAAATACTTATATATAAAACCATGTACTTATTATTAGGTTTCGAAATTTAATAAGCTAAAATATGTTTTAAAAAATCCTATTTATTACTTATGCTAATACTGATTTTCGCTAAATTAGTAACTCGAGCACAAAATCATTATAGAATCAACCACTATTGCACAAAACTTAATGAAAAATATTTAAATGAATATTGTGTTTTTCATTCTCTAAGCATAAATAGTGATCATTGCAAATTTACATACATTTTTTTCATCAAAATTCATATCTTAATCTACGTCACTCCGTCTAAAGTTCAAATAATTACAGTAAATGTATGAGTAATAAATTCTGAAGATAATACTCATTCGAAATAATTAATTTATTATTATTACAGGGTGACAACTTTATCTTGTTGACAAAATATTATTGTGTTAAACTAAAAATATGAAATTTATTTTCAAAACACTAACTTTACTTAAGTTATTTTTTACTTAGATACAACATATTTAAGTATTTTCAAAATGGCTCCCTTGGGCATCGATACAGAGCATTAAACGTTGCGTAAAATTTTCTGCAGTGGGCCGCAGTTCATCAGGCCTTAATTTATAGCTCATTCCTTCTTAAGAATAGATTTTAGGCATTCCAAACTTCGATGTGGCTAGAGTATACTCTTGATTGCAGAATAGACCAAACACCATAGTCCACTGTATTTAAGACAGGTGAATACGGGGGCTACATTCCCACTCTGAATTTGCTTTAATCTAGCCTCAATTATAGCAATTAATTGTCGTCGTTGATTTGGCATATTATTTCAAACAAGCAAATAAAAACTGCTTATTTGTTTTACTAACATTAACATCTCTTAAGCAAATGAAATTTTTATAAAAAGGGGTGGACATGAATTAAACCAATCAAAAGCAGTACAATTTTGTCAACAGTATAAAGTTGTTACCCTGTAATTTGATTATAAAAACATTAATTTATAATATTAGTAAGCAAAAAACACAGTTTATGCTTTTGAATTTATAGTGTCTTCCCATTTCTTTTATTTTGCACATGCAAAAGAAATATCATACATACAAATTTCAGAAATAAACGCTGGAGTGTAATTTTATAAATGATGCCTTGATTACGATTGTGATTAAAGAACATCCATCATCCTGCACTAAACGATACATTTAATCCACGATACGTCCGATTCAGTAATGAGTCCTAATAAATTGGCGATCAACATTCTCTCTGAAACAAGTGTTGAATGAAGTATTATCATATCAAACTTGTAAGCTGCAATATTTGGTCTCATTTTGTTTATTAAATTCTCAAAATTTTTTTGAGTTTTTAAATAATGATGTCTCAATTTTCACATGCTGTATGTAATAAATATGGTTATCATTAATATTTGAAATCACTTTTTTTATATTTATTCACACTTATGATGCTCTATTCTATTCTCATATTCTTTTATTAGTACAATAATTCTTAACAGACTCGTTGGCTTAAAATATTTTAAGAATTTGGGGGAAATTTCCCCCTTTAAAATCAGAAGTTGTACTTTTTCGTTCATTGTCTACTTCCCTCGAACTGGTCAAAATTTTCCTTTTTATCATTTGAAAGATTTCCAATCAGTTTGAAAATTATCACAACTCTAAATTTGGGAGAGGGGTGTCTCTTATCACTTTATTACCCTTGTAGGATTGTATGTATTTAACAATTTTCTAGAATGAATAGTGCATTCGAGTAAAAGTTGTTAAAACTAAAATGTATACCTCATTTATTTTTCTGTAATTTTTAGATAGCAAAAATTTTAATAAATAACTTTTTTAATTTAATTTAAACTGAGTTTAGAGTTTTTTTTATAGATGAAACTTTAAATTAAAAATGAAAGAACATAGTCAAACAAAGTATTTTTATTAACATGTATAGTTTAAAATGAATTCAATTTCAGAATAACATTAGACTTTTAAAATTTCGAAGAAAATTTAGAAGAATGCATTTGTGACGTACAAAGTGATCTTTTACAAAAATTGATGAATAAGATTGAATTTAGCTTTAATCATGATAAAAATAATTATCAATCACACGTAACATCCACCCCATTTAAATACATTTTAATGCATAGTAAAATATTTTTATTTTGATATGGATTTATTTCGATATTATTTAGAAGCAATTTATTCACTATTCGCATGCTATATGGAATTACATAAAATGTAGTGGAACAGTTTAAAAAATTTATTTCTCTAATATATTAAATTTTTTTACTTATAAATTCTGCTGTTTGTATATAAATTAATTAATGTTCATATAAAAAAAACTGCTTGTGATGAAATCTGAAACCTAAAACATTACATATAAAAATTATATGTAATGTTGAACATTACATATAAAATTATATGTAATTTTCTGGTAGCTAGATCTGCAAATGGTATTCATACCATTTGCAGATCTAGCTATCAGAAAATACATTAAATTTTGGGAATAAAAAGTCATACATTTGAATAAAAAAACATATTTATCTAATCACATTTTGATTGTCTTATGCTTTATAAGAAATGTTTTAATACAACTATTTCAGAAACTCATGTAAAAATTACTAAATGACATAGTTATCAATATGTGTGTAAATGATGTTTCCATTCGGATGTTGAATAAATTATCGTCCTGTGTATAGATTAAAGTATAAAATTAAAATAATGATGTAATAATTGTTTTAAGATTTAATATATGAAGCATTTTTTGGTGTGAAGCTTTTATCTCACCGATAGTTATTTTGAATACATTCCAGAACTTTTACGTATTAAATGGCTTTAGGGAAAGGAGAAAAATTGTCTTTAGAAAATATATGCATGAATGGTATCAGATCCTTGTCTTTTAATGCTAAGATGAGTAAATAAAGGCATAGTTGGTATTTCAAATGTTTAATTAAAACTACCTGCATTATGAAAATACTGTTTCAGGATGATAAAATAATTTTTATCCAGAAGCAACGTTTTCATAATGCATTAATTTTAAATTTGTACATATAATAAGATCTTGTTTATTTTCTATTAAAGACAATCATTCTCTTAAAAGTGCAAACTCTTAAGTGTATTGTACACTTTGCAAAACAAAAATATTTAATTTAAAATGATTTCAATTCTATGAATTACAAAACTTCATTTCTTTAACAAAATCAACTTTTGTGAATATGATTGAGTGTAAAATTCAGAAACATTTCTGATGAGTGTATTTTAATTACGCTGAGGTAAATAAGAAAAAGATATTGCTTTATAAATTGTCATGGTTGTGCCAATCAGTAACATGTTTGCTGTTACTTATTGTTAGACTGTTAGGACTTTAAGGAATGTCAATCTTGTAGTTTATTTCTTACCAATATTTTACTGTGACCGTGTAATCAAACTTAAAATAATTTCTTTACACTAATACGAATTTTTCATTGATGTATTGTACATGTGAGTATATGTAAAATATTCTAAATTTGTTTGTTAATCAAAATATTAAACAACCCTAAATTATTTTAATATTAAAATACGTTAATTATTTTAATATGTATAAAATTAGAAATTTTACTAGTGTTTTTAGAGATATTATTAAAAATGTAACAAAATTTAAGTTCAAAATTGAAATTTTTGGATATTTTTGGCAATTTTTGAAAATAAATAACATTATTTGATCCAAATTACGAAACTACTTTAATCATATTAAATTACACATAAAAGCATAATTTTCAACCCATTTTCGATGCAAGCAATGTTTGGTAAATGCGAAAATTATTGCCTTAATTTATCGGATTCGATAACTAACTCAACCTATAATGGTCATGCTGAGAGAGTCTATACAGTTTAAAATATCTGGAAAGTCATTTTTTCTTTTATTGGTAGGTAACATTAAGTAGGTGATGTCCAGATGTTAGGTTATATTTTCTTTTTTCACTGTTGTTCAAAATTACGAAATGGTTGGCGACACATGGGTCGGTTCAAGTAAGCCGAAGAAGGCATCTGAATAGCTTAAGCTGCATTGCGGAATGTTTATATTATAAAAATATTAATTTTACATATTTTTAAAGTATTATGATTATTACCAAAACTTCCAATAAAGTCTTTTAATGCAAAAATAAATATTTTAAAGGTGTTATTCCTTTTAACAAAAAATAAAAAGATATTCTTTTATAAAAGCCCGCATACTTTCATAAGAGAAAAATAATGGTTAAAAAGATAAATGTAAAGATATGTAGTGTAAGAAAATTTCCTCTGACGCCAGTCTGGAAGCATGTCATCTAATAAAACTTCATTAAGCTAGATAAGACTCAATCTTCATAAATGAAAGTAGATATAATTTATAGAAGCTGTTTTTAAACTACGAGTCAAAAATGTAAAGTGCGTTAAAAAGAATTTAAGTGAGTAGATTTTGAATGAAAGTATAGGTGAAAAAACACGGCTTAGAGAGGTAATACGTAAAGTAGTGTTAATAACAAGTAAGTGAAAAAATAAGAGACCCGGGAAAACTCACACACACACAACAATTTATTCATCAATTATTTTAATATATCTGCTTAAAAAAGCTCTGTGATATCTTTAGGGCTCTTTTTCACTTCTCTTTAGGGCTCTTTTCACAAGAACGATTCGTGTATTTATAGGACCATTGATAAAGTTGCTTGACCGTTTAGATGAGTATCCGGAAATCTTCACATGAGTGTGCATTGCTCCACACAAAATGGCAGCAAATTTTGCATTGTTGTAATCATAAATGTTGCTTCAAATTTAAACAGAAAATGGTGATTCGATCCAGAAAGCATTCTCATATGCGACACCGCTGAGCACAATAGCCCCTCCCCCGTGACATTTTCCTCTACCATATTTCTATACGACTTTTGCATACTTACGTCTCCTCGAAATTTAGCTTTATATTTCGGACATATATACTACAAATAGCCTGTACAATTGAATAGCAAAACTTAGATTATAAAGTAGTGTAGCATGAGATTCTTTTATAAATAAGATTTTTTGAATTTATTATTTCTTTGGATTTACTTTCTTTGGATTTGCTTTCTTGGATATTTCATCAAATCTTTTTCAGATATTGCATGATAGAATCGATAGTCTTAATATAGTATAATACGCTTTTCACTTGATTGAAATTTTTGTAGGAAATTAAATTTCCTCATTGGAATATATAACTTTGGACAATAGAACTTCCTACACACACAGTTATTTGAAACAAAAACATTTTTATTGGTGTCAAATAATGTACAATTTGAACTATTTTATATCATTTAAATGATATTGCATATCACGGAGATAAAATAGTAATTCCAAATAAAACAAGCATGTAAAATGTTTTTGTCTCATTAATTAAATATTTAATTTTTAAGAATAACAATGAATATATATATATATATATATATATATATATATATATATATATATATATATATATATATATATATATATATATATATATATATATATATATATATATATATATATATATATATATTTCGGCTTACATAATTCAATGATGGTTTTAAATTAAAGTTAATATTTTTATTTGTAGGAACTCAAGTAAATGAGTTGTATTTTTTGAATGCTACTATATATCTATTTTAATGTCGTAATTTTTAAATTACAACCAAATACAATATTTTACTCTATTTACAGCTATGTGTTATGAAAATGTATTCATTTATTTTGAAAAACGTACTTCCTTAATTGAAGCCAGCAAATCATGTTTCCATTAAAATAAAATTATATTTGCTAAATGTATTGCTTTCTTTGTTAAGAGTACTTCGATGCATATGCCATTTTTATCATTATAAAAATGTACTTAATGATATCAAATTAGCTAATCATAGTTTCTTCAGTCACTTGATTACTTACATAACACTTAGAGCTCCAAATATTTCCAAGACTTATGTTATTACTTTTGGAGTAGAACTTCCTACTAAGATTAATGATCTGTCCATTAATTTTACGCTTCTGAAACAGATTTCCGAGAAGATATTAGCAAGTCATTCCAAAGTACTACATATTCCTTCCACCTGTCAGCATAATAAATTACTCAGACCTGTAAGAAGAAGGAAAATCATTTACCATTTTCTGCAGTTTAGGGCAAAAATCTAATGTCCGCCTTTAACGAGAATAAAATTTCACATTTCTGCACATTTTAAGAAAACATAATATGATACATATTAAAGTAATAATGCAATTAATATTAAAGACTGCCATAATTAAGATCATACTAAACCTTATTCTTCAAAAGTGGTAATTTTGCTGTATTTGAAGCAAAATATTTATTTTGTTAATGTTCTCAAAGGTTTGAAAAATATAAATTATTGGTAAAATAATATAATTTTAAATTTTAAATCAGGGAATTAATTAGTATTTTTAAATTTCAAATTAAATATTCCATTTCTAATATTTTCCATAATAAACTAAAGCTAGAATGCCATGAATATACAAATTAAAATTAATTTTAATTCTTCAAACACTTTAAATTATTTTTAAGGATTAAAAATCAATGCATATGAAAAATTATTAACATATAGGAAATAAAATATTTGCAAATTAATTCAGTCAACGGGAACATTTAGAAATGGTTGACAATTTGTTATTTAGACGCAGAGATCAAGTAAAAGAAGAGAAATGATATTTCTGAAAATGTTACTTTTCAGAAATATCATTTCTTATAAAGGACATTGAGACCGCCACTAATTTTATAGGTCACAGTTTTTTTTTCGATTGCATGCAACACATTTTCAATTAGGTAAGGAATAGAACTCATTATTTTCTCTAATGAGAATGACATTTTATTCAACCAATGCACTATAGACCGGTTTTTCAGATTTTACATGATGTAGTTTAGTAGCTATTAAGTAATTAATGTATTTCGAGATTCAAATAAATTTGATGATATGGTGACATAGATAAGAAAATAGCTTGGAGACTAGGTGTGCTTAGAATGAGAACCAATTATAGAAGTTTTTGTGAAGAAAACAAATTACAGTTTAGTTAATCAGGGAACACTTACAATCTAAAGGATATTTTAAAATATATATACATATGTTTTCTATCTATCTATCTATCTATCTATCTATCTATCTATCTATCTATCTATCTATCTATCTATCTATCTATCTATCTATCTATCTATCTATCTATCTATCTATCATATATATATATATATATATATATATATATATATATATATATATATATATATATATATATATATATATATATATATATATATATATATATATATATATATACATTTCTTGACATACTTCAGATTCTTGCTGTCTTGCTTGTTTAACAATTTAAATATATGTCTTCAATTTCTCTTAGTAGTTGTGTAAGTAAGTAAACAGAAAAATATTCAACTGCTATTCCAACTTGCAAATAAACTAAGCAGAAGTCATTTTCGCTTTTACTTTGGCTGGTAACCATGGTGAAGCACAGTGTAAAAAGTACTTTAAATCTTATCTTTTCCACTCTAGTTGGCGCTAGACATTTATAGTTTTTGGAAGCATTTAAATTTTATGAAAGTGAGATAGAGAAAACGCTTGCTTTTCAAAAGAAAAAGGAATACTTCTTTCTTATCCTAAAAATTTAATTAAAATTTTTTTATGATCAGAACATTTTATTCTTAATGGTTGTTCTTTATATATCTATATCTATCTATCTATCTATCTATATATATATATATATATATATATATATATATATATATATATATATATATATATATATATATATATATATATATATATATATATATATATATATATATATATATATATATAAATATATATATATATATATATATATATATATATATATATATATATATATATATATATATATATATATATATATATATGTATATATATATATATATATATATATATATATATATATATATATATATATATATATTATATATATATATATATATATATATATATATATATATATATATATATATATATATATATATATATATATATATATATATATATATATATAAATTCGAGGATGTGTGTTTAATATTAATTTCAAGATAAATTAAACTAATAGAATAAAAGTTCTTTGATATTGTAACCTATTTAATACAATTCAAAATTTAGGAATGTTCCCTTAATTTACTCTTATACTGAAGTACGAAAATGCAGGTAACCGTGAATTGCTAAGACCTTTCTTATACATTTAACAATCCCGTGGCATCTCCTATACCAACACCCTTAAGTAGGAATCAGTACACCGATAAATACTAACCACGGTAAGGGTCACACCTTTTTCGGATCTTTATTTCTAAAAATATATTTCTTTTACATTTATTTTATATCATCTCTATAATTTGGTGCTTCTGTAACAACAAATGAGAATAATGATTACAATTTTTATTTTTAGGTAAACTTATAATAAAAGAATTTTTTGTAGTATTTACTTTTAAAAATGAAAATTTCTGCATTAATTGTTATAAAGCTTTATATTATTTTTATTTAAATTGATGATATTTTACTTATAAAAATCTCAAACTGGAACAAATATTTAAAGTATATCTATAATGTCACTATTTTAAATAATTACTTTTTGTCTTTAAATATATTACCTTAAAATTGAAGGAAGAATAATGCTAAATACCTCTCAGTTAATATAAATTTGATTCGGTATTAATTTCTTCAAGTATAATGCAATTTTGTCGCCTATCTAAAACCAAAAACTGAAATTCCAGGCTTATATATAACCATAACTTTAAATTTTGAACATTATTTTTTCAAATATGTTTTGTCATTATTTAATTCCATCAATAAAACTTCTTTAAATGATATATCAAAATATAGAAAAAAAAATTTAGTCTTTAGATCAACGTATTGCAAATGTGTCAATATAAGACATTGAGCGGATAGATATTACTATGATGTTTATATTTTTCCAGTATATAACAAGCAAAAAATATTCATGATAAATTCAAAGCAAAAAAATTCTATTAAATTTGTTTAAAAATATGATTTATTTTGAAATAGTCTGTATTAATAGTAAAATAAATGCAATATCATAAGCAATCAATAACTTTTAATTAATTAATATTTCTCTTCCAAATTTGAAAAAAATAAAGACAAATATGAGCATTTTATAGAAATAATTATGATTAAAATTACATGTATTATCATCTCAAACAATAAATAATTTTTGTCAATTATTTTTGGTAACCAGATTTTATTAAAAAATGATTAAAATTTTAGGAAAAAATGCACACACACACACACACACACACACACACACACACACACACACACACACACACACACACACACACACACACACACACACACACACACGCACGCACACACACACACACACACACACACACACACACACACACACACACACACACACACACACACACACACACATATATATATCCAGATAATAAAATGATTAAAATATCAAGGTCATAGTACCTCTTCACGTCTCAAAATCACCCATTGAGTGTTCACAAATTAGTAGTTGGTTGATCCGCCCCTTGCGGCAATACATGCTTGAACTCATCGAGGCAAGGAGTGATAAATGTTCCAAATTTCATCCTGCTACACATTCTTCCAGGCATTCATCAGTTGTTCCACAAGATCTGTGATATTCTGTGGTGCCTCAATCTGACGGCCTACCATGTCTCAAACATGCTCAATTGGTAAAAGCGATGGTGACCTTGCAGGCCAAGAAAGAGTATCAAAAGCATAAAAACAAGGCAGACATATGCGAGCGCTATGTGACTTGGAATTATCTTGTGTGAAACTTGCCCCAGGAGGACTTGTCATGAAGGGTAATGCAACCGGCAATAGGATGGTACCAGCATATATTTGAGCTGTTAAAGATATACGTAGGATGACTTAAGATGAACTGCGTTCAAAACAAATACCACCCAACACCCTTATACCAGAGGTTATGGTTGAAAGACTTTGTAAGACAAAGGCTGATGGGACAGCTGGCCCCGTCCTCTCTAGACACGAATACGATGGTCATCTCCTTCAAGAAGGAAACGAAATTCATCGATGAACACATTCATGCCAGTCTGAATGCAGCCATGATGATCAGCTGCAATACTAGTCCAGATGACTCCGCCGATGTTATCTGGTCAAAGGCAAACATCTTAAGGGCCTTTATGAGCGTAATCCCGTCTCAGATAAGCGCCGTGAAATGGTGGACGGTACAACGTTGGATATAGAGAAGGCTGAATAAAAAATGCATACCAAATACTCATCACCATCGCAACGCAAACGTCCTTCTTGATGCTATATATATATATATATATATATATATATCTTTACAATTCTTTCCTTAAAGTGTTTCATTGTATAACTAGGTATTCTATAAAATTATGTGTTTGATAGTTAAAATATATGAAATACAACACACGAAAATTAAGAAAACGATTCTTGTTGCCTTTATTAAGTTTGAACGTATTGTAGTTGCTTTGCAATGATATGTGTGTGCGCGCTCTCATTTCATCCTGTTGCTATTATAAGTATAATTTAATTGGTTTATTTATGTTAGCGTTTAGCATTTTGAAAATATTAGCAATATTAATAATAATTTACCTTATCTGATTTCTTTATTATTTATGAATTAATCATTTTTAATAGTGATAAATTTTATATTTCAAGAATGTTTTGCTATTGATAACCCTTTATATAATAACTTTTAAATTTTTTTGACTTTAATGATCTATCATTAACTATTTAATAAAATTCATAGGTAAAGTATGAAAACTTCCAATTTCACTTGTCTGGTTACTCCATGAAATATCTAATTATATTTTATGAAATAACTGAATTATATGCTTTAATATTCTTATGTGTTTCTGAAGAAACTATATTTTCGTATGAAGTTAACAAAAATAAAATTGAAGCAAAACTATTTTTGTCAGCGGTGAAATCATTTTGATGGATGTTACGTGCATCGGAAGATGAAAATTTGGTTTTCAAAAGATAGCAGCCATTTCTATCAAGTAAAATTTAGTCAGGCAGACAGTTCAAGTTGACGTTATGTCACCTTCACACTTTAGAGACAAATGTGGTTAACCACATGAAACGACAGACACTTTGACATTTTTAAGTTGAAAAGGCGTTACAATCAAGAAAATTGTGTTCATATATTTAAATTTAGCTCAGATATTAAAAATTCAGATAATAATTTATGAAACCATTTTTCACTTACACTAATACATATTATAAATAAAAATAGGCAAACAAATAGATAAAAAACTTAGGCATATTTACATTTTAATGCAGATACCAACTCTATATATATTTATTTAAAATGTTGTATGATGTAAATAAATTTCAGAAAAATATAAAATATTAGCTCTTGAATTTATAAATAATATTTAAGTTAAATCAAACTTATTACGGAATGTAAGATTGTTACATTTTTTTAAATAAGCAATATCTATCTATCTATACATATATATTGTAGTAATTCTGTAATTATTACAGAACTATCCACAGTAATGTTAGCTTATTATAGGAAACAAGCAACTGAAGTTTTCTTTTTTAATAATTAATCTAAAGTGTTATATATTTTGTTGAAATAGCTTCCTTACTATTAATAATAACATATGCTTACAAGAGTGCAGCATTATCAAATATCTTTATCTATAATTAACATTTTGTTAAAAATATTCTGTTCTAAGTTAAATTTTTCAATGTACATATTATTGTAAATAGAGAACAGAAAACTTTTAGATTTATTTTAAGTTATCAATTTATTATAACAGATAATTTCTTACAATATTTTAAATGTTATGCAAAATACTGCAAGCATCTAAAAATCTACATTTTAACTTAATATCTAGTCAAGAAATTTCAATTTATCAGCACAAAACTATACGAAAGTAAGCAAATAAAAATTATCATTAAAATGCATTTATAATAAAAATTATACTTACAATCTTTCGAAACATTCACCTCTGTATCCATAAAGTAACATTTGAATAAATATTATAAATTTTTAAAAATAAATTCATATAAAACACGTATACATATTTTTAAATATAATTTGTATTTTTTCTTAATTTGAAAGAATAAAATATTTCGATGATAATGCATTATAAATTAACTCCTATTGGTACGCAAGTGAAAATTCTAGATATTAACCTAATAAAACTGAGTATAATTTAAAATGAATTACAATGGATTTGTATTAGAAAACGTGCCTATTCTTTACTGAATTCATAAAGTGATGCTGTGTTCGACGCTGTGAATAACACACTAATCTAAACTGTTATAGTTAAATTAAACGTGTCATCAGAAAATAAATCTACTCTGCCTTAATTGTCAGATAATGCCCCTTAACTATGACATCAGATTTTGGTAATTCGGTTCGTAGTTGCTATTACTAATGATACTTACTCCTAAGCAAAGGATAATAATTTTGTCAATTATCTTGTTCGTTAGGCTTAAGAATAAAGTCTCTACTACAAATTTCAATTAGTGTGGCGTGAAAATTAGTGATCAAAGTGACTGCTGAGAGGAAGAATTTTCCACTTCCATTGGTGGTGTGTTTCAAGACAGGTGCCCATTTCTTAATTGTGTTTCAATAAAAATAAAATATGCAACAAAGATAAGAATATTTTATCATATTGTTGGAAAAAAATAATTTCAAACTATAATATTTGTTTTAAATAATATTATTTTAAAAATTTTATCTATTAGTAAAATATATTTAAATAAATTAGATGATAAAATACTGACATTCAAATTAATAGTACATTGTAACAATGTTATATTTTTTTATTTTAAATACTTTATAGTTAAATTTTATACTTTTAAAATAAAAATCTCTTATTTATTGAATTAAAAAGAATTTTAGAGTGTTGAAAGTTAAATATTATATCGATACAAAATTTAGATGATGTACTTTAATCAACATAAGGAATTTTATGTTTCGGATTGTAACAATTAGCATAGCATTATGAATATAAAAAGAAAGTATTTTTGTAATCATAGAAATAATATTTCATGATTTTGTGTTACTTCTTATGTCAAATTCAGCCAAGATTAGTATCTTACGTATTAATCAATACCTGAGAATATAATACTTACTTTAACAAGATTTTTAATAAGATATATGTGTTGGTCATATAAAAACGTTTACATTTATTTCGTGATTTCGCTTTTTACAGTCTTACGTTTTCCTTTATTCTCAATTTAATAAATATTTATTATGTGTATATTTAGGATATTTTAATCTGTAAAAGTGTCAAATTTTACAAATTAAATGTACAATAGATACAAGGCCTTTGCTTTTATTTTGTCCTAAATAAAAATACATCGAAAATAATAAATATTCTTTTATTCATATATAAACTAATATGTTCAATATCGGAACTTTGCATTAAAATTCTTATTATCATACCAAGAAATAAAAGAAAAGATTACTGCCTTATTTTCTAGGAAATATTCTCTCTCGTAAATATTTTTCTTTCAAAAGTATTATGAGTAGTAGAAAATAGTAGAGGATTATTATTTATATCAAGTAAATAAGAAAAAGGAATACCTAAATAGAGTATGAAGTTATCAGAAAATAATTGCACAAAATATCGAAAATATAGTTCCTAATAGTACCATATATGTGTATTAGTTTCATCAATCACATATTATGATTTGTAATTTAAAAATATTTTTTTGGATATTTGTTTCTGTTAAGTATTTTATATATAGTTTATAGCTGAATTAAAATTTCTATTGTTGAATAACTAAAAATTATTTTACTAATAATATTTTTCATCGTATGAAATCAGTAATTGGATTAATTTATATTATCCAAATATTGATATTATAATATTTTTCTAGTCAATTAATAAATATAGATTTCTAATTGAATTGTTAATTACAATTTGCAATTTATATGTCATCATTGTTGTCAGCAATAAAAATTTAAATTTTAAAATTTAATCATGGAAATATTAAGATTAATCTTAATTTGTGTTCCTAAAAACCCGAAAAGAAAGCATAAAGTGAGAATTGGCTTATGTGTATTCTATATTATTATATTTTAATGAATGCTCTATATGGTATATGTATTATTAAATGATCATTAGATATGGATGGAATTAATTTTATTCATATTAATACATTACTTAATATCGATCTTTTTCATAATACTTTTAATATTATGTTTTATAATCAAAACAGTCGTATTATTAAATAAAATAAACGCAAACTTAAAAAAAAACTAATTTCATAGACAAGAATAAAATAATGAAAACACAGCCTTCTTTAGCTTTCTATAGAAATATGATAGGTTTTTATTCTGTTCAACTAGAAATAACGTTCAAAACAAAAATTAAGCCCATTTTTACTTACATAAACTTTTATTTGTTAAAAAGATAAAAATATTTACAATATTTTTATCGTTTCTTTAACATCAACTTACTTTTAAGCCCAATCATGCAGAAAATAATTTTTTAATGTTGTAAGCATACAGTTTCAAAAAAATGTCGTGATTAGAATGATTTAGCTGTATGACACAAAATTATAATTAAAAAATGTTAAGAAAATTATTAATATCTAATAATGAAAAAAACATTTTAGTCTAAAGAGAATTCGTATGATAAAAATTTTTCTAATCGTCTTAAGGTGTGTAGGAAATAAAGAAGTTAGTTTTATTAAAATTGAAAAACATGAATGTAGTTAAGATGCTAGTGATGTAAATGATTGAATTTTCGTGCATAATTTTTTTGCTTTCGAAATATTTATTGTTTGACTTTATTTGAGAACATTGTGAAACATTGAAAAGCAATAAAGTATCCCCGTAACTTTATAAATTGAATAATTTATTTAGCGTACTATCAAAGTAAGTAAAAATTTTTAATGGTCTTTTTTCAATAAGTTTCACAATTTTTTAAAAATTATATCACAAATTAAGTTTTTAAAATATTTACTTTATTAATGGTTTTCGTTAACATGGCATTATACTTAAGCATTCAAATATCAAAGAAGCGCTACCTCTAGTCGAATCTGAGAAGTCCATGTCGAAAACACTAAAAGGGCAGAGAAGGATATTGTTATTAATTTCCACCTTCATATCAACTTCACACTTTCAACGGAACATTGAGTAAATTACTATTATTTAAATATTATTAGGTTGTGTAAGTTGTTAAGTATACATAATACTCCAAGTAAATTGAATTATTACAAATTCATTTGAGTGAATGTGCTTTATTAAGAGCAAATTTTTACTCATTTAATTGTATTTTAGTCTTACAACTACAATTTTTCCAAACACATATATAAAAAGAAGCTATTCTTATCAATTAAAGATGTATACGAAATAAAGGTGAAGGAAAAAAGCCTTAATTCTCAAACAAATTCAATAGATAAATTATGTGTATTTTATTTGCATTAAAGATAGAATTGTTAATGAATTCTTTTGGATGCTAAATTTTTATCTGCATGGTAAATCCAGTGAATAGTTATAGGCTATAATTTTTAAAGTACATAGTTGATGACAAATCCAGAGAATATGCCAACATTTAAAGTACGAATTAAAGTCTGTAATACCTTGTGCCAGCTGTGTGAATTCCAGTTATTCGATGGTTCATCATCAGCGTAACTCATATATAATCAGATATAACCACAAGTATTCACAACAATCTGAATCTAGAAAAATTTCTGAATATAAACAGCACTCTAAACTTGATGTAAATGTACGATGAAATACTGTTCTTTAGTTTATACAAAACTGATTATATCTATTTTATCTAATGATAATAAATTTTCACATCACAGATACCGAATAACCCAGGTTGCTAAATTTTCAATATTTGGGGATAAAGAAATGTTGCCAAGATGACGTATTTTGACGTGCGCGATGACGTTTATACTACGTCATGTCAAAATGAAATTTTCTACATAATTCTTATAGGTCTCTATATCTACGATATAATAAAACTAGGTTGCAAGATACATAAAAAAATCCGCCAAAAATCACTAAACTCAAAATTTGGCATCTTGGATTATACGGCATCCGTGCCAGTTTCCGCCTATCTAGTTGTCAGTGTCCCATCTTTTTAAAACAAACAGCTAATCTATGGTAACTTTAGTATATGATATTGGTGATATCATTATATAAATTATCTTCTTCATAGAAGTTGATCATGCAATTATTTTTAAACTTTGTAACTTGCTTGCAAATTACTTACTTTTTAATGAATTTTTGTAAAATAATAACAATTTCTTATAAATCATTCACAGAATTAAAGTTAAATTATAACACACATATAGAGGGATTAATCAACTACGTAGTTTAAGGGATTTTCTTTAGACCATACAAAGTTAATTGTTTTGTGCAAAAATTATTCGCGAATCCTAACCCGTGTATCATTCTTTTAGCTCATGACTTTGCCATGGCGTAGCATTGAACATAAACAGTTATGTGTAAATAATAATAATATAGTAATTTAATAACCTAAGTAACTCAATATTATATATATTCACTTATTTTAAGGAATAAATGTTGGCATATTTAAGTGATGAAAGAATCAGTAATTAATTGATGAACTTCATATTTCTCTATTTTATTTACTCATGAATTACAAAAAAATAACTTTTATATGAAAAACCACTTTTATAAATTCAAAAGCAACTGTATGGTTAACAATTGTAATTTATATAAATAATTATAATTCATTGAGAACATTATATGAATCACGTTTACTTAATTTAAAATCGATAATAATTAACACACACGGATTTCCCTTGCAAAACAATTATATCATATTCCTATTTGTCTAATTGATCATTAGTTCAATGCGTGTTGTCTCTGTAATAAATCACAGTCAATAAACTGCATTTAAATTCCGATTATGGGAGCATATTAGGCACTTCTCACAATTAAATCTGGGATTGTATAATTTAATAAATGACTTTGTTTAATTATGAAGCACTTACAAGCCATCTACATAAATAAAGTTTTGCAATCAAATAAATACACAAATCTTAATACTTATATAAAATGTGTAAAATAGTTTAAAGCCAGATTTTGTTTATTTTTTAAATTCAATAAAATAAATGCAGTCGAGAGATTTCTGTTCTTTATAAAATTACAATTATGAAAAATGTTTAATGTTACACTTACAATGAAAAATGTAATTTGCTGTTTCTATAACTAAAATATTCCATTTTTTATTTTTTGGAACTAATGAAATTTTGAATTGTGTTCTAAATTTAAAATCCTAGTTTTTAGTTTAGAAATTTTAAAATACTGTTCATAGCATTGTTTTAAATGTTCATTATATATAATAAATATAACAATTTTTTCAAATGACAGAACGTTTTGTGTCTCAAAGTTGACATTTCTGTTGTATCTCCATTTTATAATTATAATAATTATTTAGAGTTAACTCATAAATGAACTGAACATAACTTAGTGTCCCTGGTTAAAACTCAAACATTTTGAAAATTTTAATAATTGCGTCATTGTGGGGGGACTACGTATACTTTTTTCATTCAGAAGGTTGTTTAAGCGTTTAGAATATGTGAATATGTTACAAACATAGCTATATATATATATATATATATATATATATATATATATATATATATATATATATATATATATATATATATATATATATATATATATATATATATATATATATATATATATATATATATATATATATATATATATATATATATATATATATATATATATATATATATATATATATATATATATTTATATATATATATATATATATATGTATATATATATATATATATATATTTATATATATATATATATATATATATATATATATATATATTTATATATATATATATATATATATATATATGTATATATATATATATATATATATATATATATATATATATATATATATATATATATATATATATATATATATATATATATATATATATATATATATATATATATATATATATATATATATATATATATATATATATTTATATATATATATATATATATATATATATATATATATATGTATATATATATATATATATATATATATATATATATATATATATATATATATATATATATATATATATATATATATATATATATATATATATATATATATATATATATATATATATATATATATATATATAAATATATATATATATATATATATATATATATATATATATATATATATATATATATATATATATATATACATATATATGTATATATATATATTTGTTGTTTAAGAAATTTCATCAAAATTTTGTACTTTTTTGGAAAATACGTAGCTATAAAAGTAATGCTTATAGAAGTCACACAAGGGTTTGTTTTACATCATTGTTTAAATTCACAGTTTAACAAAATTAATATAAATTCTATAATGGTCTTTTTAAAAAACTTTTTGACGAACTTTGATTTTGTAAAAGTTAAAAAAGTAAAAATATCCCATTCGATATCATTGCATTTGTGATGACGGTATAAATCCGTAAATGGCTCCATGTGCTTGTGAGAATGTGTTTTCGTGAGAATGAATTTGTGAGCCAATATTTGCAGAAGATCCATGTGTAACTTTGTTATTACTTGATGTATATTATATAAATAAATAATATTGTTAAGCTTTAAATAATTAATAATATTGTAAGCTTTAAATGTTAGTATGTCATATACTAGCATTTAAAGCTTTACCCATTAAAATATTCTTTATGTTAAAATACAGAAAATTTGACTTCTATAGAAATGATATGTTATTATTAATATAATGAATAAATTTCCTTTTAGATCTACACGTACAAATATAAATACCCGATTAAGGTAAGTTTTATTGCATTGTATTTATCAAAAATTGGCCAATTTTCTTGCACGTTAAGCAGTTGTAAATTTTAGTTTCAGCGTCAAAAAGAAGACTAAAGAAATTCTACTAAGTAATCTTGGTAATTAATCAATTTTAATTTTTATTAAAAAGCAGTTTATAATTGATATCTGAAGTTATTGCTAAAAATAATGTTTTAGAAAAATTGAGTTGAAAATTAATTTCTCCTAATATTTTCGACATTTTAAGTAAACCTGTAGTAGAAAAAAATCATCAAAAATTATTAATGTAACTTCCTTATATGTAGATATAATTTCATATTAAAAATTTTATATGAATAAAATAATTAATTTTGTTTCTTAAGGGATTTATTGAGTTTTCTTTAAAAATTAATATGAGCAATTATACGTAATTATATCATTCCTTGTACGTAAATTTATCTTGAATTAAAATTATCTTATTACTAAGTCCTGTAATTTGAATTTAAAATATGTGACCTGTTTATAATGAAATACATTATGACATTACATTATGATATTTATTAAGAAGCTGTTTATAATGAAATACAAAATTTTACCTATATATTTCATTAAACCAAGTTAAAACTTTCATTTATGATATAATTCACTCAACAACTTTTAAAACACAAACTATAAGACATTTGTTTACAAAAATCGTTTATAATCTAAGTATTGATTTAGATAACACAGTACAAAGCTTAATATTTACTTAATGTTAACAAAAAAAACGTATGGAAAATCTTAATTAACTAGTTAATAAATATTTATTGCGAATAAATATATGTACCTATTAATTAGTGATTTTAAATAGATATTTATTAAGAAGCTATTTTAAATTAATTAACTTGAAAAATGAATTATTAATCCATTTAAACAATATATTTTTAAAACTGAACACACACTTGATTTATAAGATTGTTTCTTGTAACTTAATCAATATGAATGAAAATTTCGGAATAAATTGTCTTCACTATTTAACGGAAAATGTTGACACAATCTCTTAAATCAAGAGAAATTGACTCGATTCAGAATTGAATAATCAGGAACAATATTATTCATTATGCAAAATATTAAAATTGATAAAAAAGCTTCTGTATCTTCTGTATTGTATGTTTCAGTTTTTTATTATACATCTCTTGTTGCATAAAATATTAAAATTTAAAAAAACTGATTTTAAGAAATGTAACATCACTGGCAAATTTTTTTATTATTAAATTATAAATACAATTGTACCGCGTTTCGAAGCTCAAGTTGGTTGAGCGTCCATAAAACCCTCGCTTAAAAATCAATTTTAACTTTATTTTTCAACTCATGCCCAAGACTTCATTTTCACTGATAAAAATCTTATGCACAGCAAAGCATTAAACCTTTTTTCCATAGGAAATTCAACAAGATACAGGAAACTACAGCTCTAGAAATCACAATTACACAACTGAACAGTAATACAACAGTAGTCCACAGTAATACAATTCAGCTAACACAACAGGAAACTGATTCCAATCACAGAAATATCTAATACCCTAGACAGATAACAGCTTCTCTACACTAAAATATCAGTCAAGTAACTAACTAGAAGTCTTCCCTAACTCAACTTCTTCTCTCCCTCTTCTATGCCCGGCGGTGGTATACATAATTGACTTGGCGTGAAAATCTAAGAGCATTGTCAAGTTTCTGGAAGGTTCTAGAGTATCTCGCTTAGTGTTGGTCCAAGAGTTTAGGTAATGGAGTTCTCCAAAAATATCTGTCGATCACCAAAGGTCAAAAATAATTTCGCAAAAAGGTCACCAAATCATTTAGAAATGCCGTTTTTAACGTAGAATACACCTAAACTGCTCAATTTTTATACAAAATCAAAGTACTTCAAATTTGTCTGACATTTTTTAAGACAAATAGAATATCTGCAATTAATATTTTTCATTTTCCAAAAAGGAAAGCATTTTATCATTATTTAATAATTGGCAAAATCAACGTGCAATAATCCAAGAAATAATTTAGTAAAGTAGTAATAATCAAGTAAACTTTTGAATTTAGAATATTTTATTCCATAAATATATAAGTCTTTTCAAAAGAATATAGATTTATTCTGGTCACATTCAATATTAACACGTGTTACACTAGGGCATAAAATTTTTTTTTTCAAATAATATGTATAACATTTTTTTTTAAAAAAGTCTTTTTTCTGAAATTGAAACTATATATATTATTATTAAAATATTTCAGTATTACATACCAGATTGATTTAATATAAAGTTGAATTATACGTAGAATTTCCCTTTTCATATTCAGTTTAACATGAGTTGATTTATTTTAGTAAAACTTTATAAAATGTTATTGTTTTAAATTCAATGTTGTAGAGGTTAAATCAATTTTGTAATTTTTTTCCTGTGTGTGAAGAATGAATCGGTAATTTTGCAATCTTTTGTAGCTTCTCAGGCATGCTTATTTTTCTGTAAATTGAAACATAAGTTTTAATGGTAAAAGTTGTTCATCAACGTATGTTTCATTACCAATATTTCAGAATATTACATTTTCCTTTGAACAACTTAAAAGAGAAAACTTGTAAAAATAAGAATATACATTTTGAAAATTCTATGCATGTTAAAAGTACTTTGCCAGTCATGTGGAATTTGTTTTAAGCCTTTGTGATCGAATTTATAATACACGATACACTAACAAATTCCATTAAAATGTTTTGACCAAGAATAATTTTGAATTAAAAGAAGCATTGTGTGTGTCTTTTACCCAAATAATAATTACTGTTTTCAATGCTTTATGAATTAATAATGTTTCAGATAGAAATATTTTAGAAATTACATACAGAAATTATACAGAAATTTTTTTAGACATTTAATTAATTCGCTTTTCTATTTTTGTCTATTTGAATGCATGTAAATTAACAAGTATACATTTTTATTTTAATAAGGTCTTTTAGTTTTTCATAATAATAATTATTATTATTGATTTTTTAAAGAGTGAAAATAAATGCAATATAAGACCTAAAGAAAGCCGAAAAAAGCGTAATTTACTAATGTATCCAAATTGAAATTAATACTTAGGTGACTGCAGACAAAGAAGGATTTTTTTTAAGTATTCCTTTGATAAATTTAACTAAGGACAAAAACATTAGTAAATTTATAATGAGATATTTATCACTTCACAATTAGACATTACAATTTTATTGTGCTCTACAATCGACAGCTTAAGTGAAATTAATATTTGCAGTTTTGCAAAAATTTTATTTAATTAATTGCTCTGAAAAATTAAATAAGTTATTTAATTTAATTTTCCCCTTTCTTTCTAAAACATTCTTCTGTTCATATTTTTAGATTGAGGTATTATCCTGTATCTTAATATTTTTTCAAGATAAATCACTGTCAAATCTGCACAATCACTTACAACACCTCAAGATAGATGTTTTAGAGTTTATTTTTAGATTTATTAAATAGCAATCTTCAAGTCAAAAAGCATGGCCTTATGGAATCCAAGAATTATTTCCTTATATATTGCCTCACATTTTCTTTACAATAACATTTTTTATATAATAAGCTTGTCATTTTCCTTATATGACAATCATCACGCGTTTAGAGCGATAATTTGTTTAGTTTCATGAATTTGAGAAATGATGTAAAATTTAAAATACTTATTATTTATTAGTTTATTTACATGCTTATTTCTGATAAATACTTATTAACCAGTGACGTTTATTTATCATCATAAATCAATAACATTATTTTAATTATTTTATAATGTTTAACATAAATGAAATGATTAATTATTTGATGATAAAAAGATAATATCTGCATATAACCCCACCCTTTGTTATCGATAATGTATAGAAATAAATTTCACATGTGTATAAAAATGGATACAGACAGAATACAAGCGTTGAAATATTTTGTGATATTAAGTTACATGTATTTAAAAAGGGGAGCTACAAAATTATTGAATTTCCTAAAAAATGTATTTAGCTCTTCGTACTAAACAAATTATGCTGTGAGAAATTATGTAGAATTAATTATTTATTATTATAAAACTGAAATCGAAACACTGGCTATAGATATATGAATTTCCATTAAAAATTATAGATAAAATGAAAATTTAATTTATGAGTAATTAAAAATTGTACAAGAATCAATAGTTAACTATAAAGAAAATGTTGTTCATTTCTCTTTTATTAATAAACCACATGTAGAAAAATTATGAGTGTAAACATAAATTAATTTTGAGGACAGCTCTTATTAACAGTATTAATTATTGAAGAAACTCAGTTAATAACTGAACATCCTTTGTTTTTGTCTTAAGGTTATTATTAAGTCATTTAAGAAGAAATGACTTTCTTTTGATTTTATATTTTCTTTGACTATCTATTCCTATTTTGAGGTATAAACAAGTTTTACTTTCATGCATTTTGAAGATTTTCCAGTTTTACTGCATGATGCAAGCTAATCAAATTGTTCAATGATTAAATTATTTGTATCTGTGATAACAAAAATATTTGAATACAAATAATAGATTATTGGCCAACATTGCTTGGTTTTATAACCTTTTCATGATTATGCCCATTAATCAAAGCAATGCAAATCAACAAGCTTTCTTGGAAGACTAATCTTAAGATTCTTCATCTCTATTCATCCGTGGAGAAATTATCTCGAATTCTTATTCTTTGTGCATAAGAAATTTTTTGAATCATAAAAGGGAATTCTTGTTCAGATTTTTTTTATGAAATTCGGAGTTGTTAATATTTTAATATATTCATCGCTTAAATTTATGCCAGATTATTCCCCTTGATAAACGCTTAAAAAATTAAAAATTTTTAAAAATATATTTGAATAATTTTGGTAACAAGCCAAATTTAAAGATTTGAATCATTGTTTCAATTAAAACATATATAATATTTATTAATGATTTGTTTTTGTACTGTGGTGTGCTGCTCCACTTTTTTTTCCAACTGAACCATGTTTCAGTATGGAGTCCATACTTCTTCAGTACACACATGCCATAGGTACCCGTTTATAGGGTAGGCAAACATTCACATCCCATTCATACAAACAAAGGGCAAAGATAGGATAGATAAAGAGAGAACATACAACTATACCCGAACTGGGATTCGAACCCAGGACTTCCCTATCCTCAGTCAAGCACTCTGACCACTACACAGGGTGGGCAGCTGTTGAAGGTTTAAACTAAACATACAGATGAGGGGGTGTTCAGTGGAGAATTAAACCTAAAATACGCATATATTTTTCTAATGTTTGAAATTTGATACTGTTTTCGGATTCGGACTAAAGACAAAAGGGTTTGGTATAGGATTGAGTATCCTTTCGTTTGGAGGAAAATTTGGTTATAAAATTTAATTTACCTCAGTTTAGTTTTTGTGTAGCTGCCCTCTTGTAGTTACATCTTGACTTTAAAAAATCTCCAAAAAATCAAGGGGTATTAGATTGTAAACTTTTGTTGAAATAAATGAATTCATAATGTAGTTTTGTTTTGAATAACTTCATACTTACATTAAAAAATTCTATTTAAAACAAAAGGCATATTTTTTTAGTTCTCATATAATCTATATAATTAATTTCCCAGGAGTATACAGAAATACTTTTTGGAGAAAAGGAATTTGAAATCATTTAGTTCGAACATTCATTTCAATATTATAGCAATAACGTGCGCAGGATTTGTTAAAATACTCAAAATTGTTGAAAAATTTTAAGAAGGCATGTAATTAATCACCAAACAATATAAAGCTTTGTTGTAAGCAAAAATATTTTCACCTCAGAAATTCTGAAATATCCAATTATACTTTAAAAAACTAAACATTTCGTTAACTTAAATTAAAACTTTTCAAAGGAATTTTCAATTACAAATATAACGTCTTGAAATCTTTTATAAGACATTCATTACTGGGTAAAAGCAAGTTAAGTATGCTCAAAATTCCAGTGGTTTTTCAACAAAAATGAAATTAACTTCAATAGGCTTATACTGCAGTTTTATTATTTAAAGGTATACGTAAAAATATTGCTTATTGAGACTTTTGAATTCAAGATCTTAAAAATGCAATGAGAAGGCTAGCGTGGTAATACTTGAGAGTTTTTGTGTTTTTTTTCCTTCCGACATCTAAGTACAGCCCATTGCCTTTGAAAAATTCTCCTGAACAGTTATTTATGCGGTGGTTATTAAACATGCTTTTCAGCAGTTCTAGGCTCTTAGGTTATCCATTGCATTTTAATAAGCAATTTTAAAGATTCAATGATGAAGAGTTGAAACAAATGAAGAAAAACTGTGTTATGAGTAATCATAAATTGGCATTCAGTGATGAGGATTTTTAATTTCTTACAAATGTTATAAAAAGAAAACATTTCTCGATTTAATTAAAAATAATTTAAGAATTCTTGAAAATTTCATATCATACAAGTAATAACTGATGAAAAAAAGTATACAATATTTCTTCGTAGAAAATTCATATTTGTATATTATTTGTATATAAGCTCTCATAAAATGGTTTTAAGAATTCTATTATTTTTGTACTCAATGTTTTCGGGTGAGCCAAATATATTAAAGTAGTGAAATTGAAAGAAAAATGTGGTATGCACCTACGCATATATCATTCCATGTGTGTATAAAAAGCAATGAACAGTAATTAATGCAAATCCAATACTGCAGTTGAACACAAACTCAACAATTATTGAAAATCATTATTTTTTTTTTAGCTTTATAGCTTGATACTTTTTCTTTGGTAAATAATGCGTTATAATGGTAATTTTATGACAAACATTATCAAAGAATTCTTCACTATCTTAGTCTAAATAACTTCAGCTCAATTCTTACAACATATAATATTTCACAACCAAATTGCTGGTTGCTTAGAGTGTCATTCTCGTTATCGGTAAGTTATGAGTTCAAACCCCAACCTCAATCGTAACTCCGGCGTACTCACCAATGGCAGCTAAGTATGTAAAATATGTCGTAGTTGCAATTTTGTCCAAGTGAAATTATGCTTTTTAAAAGGTATCAAGCCAATTTTATGTGTTCCCCGCTTGTTTCTGCTTCTAATTTATGAACATCCACTTTTTTTCGGGGAAACGATAGCACGCCAACTAGGTGTGCTCACTGTAAAAAGATGGTTCACTTCCACCCCAGAATGTACTTACATATGTGTAGTGCTGAAGGTAAAAAATATAGTCGATGAATGCTGGATTTCATTATTGCTAATTACAAAACTAGAATAGAAATGGCTATCGCTAAGGTCATTAGTTTAGCAGTTCCGATATCAGCCATTCATCTTTAAAGTAGATGTTTAAAGTGGTTCAAAATTTATCTAATAAGGCCTGTTCCTAGGTATGGGCAATAATTTACCCATATTTATGAAAATTCCTCCTGGTAGGTAATTTAAGAGATGGATATTATAGCAATTTAAAAGCCAAACCGTTTCGTTGCCCTTGTATTAAATGTGGTATTAAATCAATAAAACTTATAATAATGATTACATTTCGCTATATATATATATATATATATATATATATATATATGTATATATATATATATATAACAAAAAGTATAAATAATAAAAAAATACCTTATCTCATCATTCATTATAATATTTTAGAGTTCAAGTTTGACGATTAAAAATCATTACAGTAATAAAAAAGTTCAATAAATGTTTTTTAATAATCTCTTTTATAAGCAGTTAAACTGAATATTCAATATTCAACGATATCAAGATCATCTATTTTCTTGCTTGCACTAATATTTTATTATGATCTGAAATAATTTTACATAATACATTTAAAAACTAAAAAATAACACTGTGATTAATATTTTCATTTTGACAAATGTTTCAGGAAATTAATATTGTCTTAAAAAGGAAATAAACGAGAATTATTGATTGACATGTTGATTATTTATTATACTTGTACAATGCATACATTTTTAAACAACTAGACTTTAACAGGCATTTATAACAAAGCTGTACAAACAGTGTATGTTAAATATTAATGTGAAATTTTAAACAGAGATTCCACCACCAAACATTTTCAGACTTCTATATCAAAGAACGAAAAGTGTCTTGTTGATATAAACTATGCATTAACTCTAATATACTTGGAATAAACAGTACCTTAACAATGGGATCACAACTGATAACATGGTGAAAGAAGTTACTTATGTTACAAGTTTACACATATAGGGTATCATTTGAGTTACTTTACCCATTAACTTAAATTTTTAGTAAGTCTAAATTTCGCATTGCTCCTTCGACAAAATGAACACCCCATTGAGAAACGATGTACATATTGTACATGAAACGTATTGCAAAATCATAGTATAATGGTTTTATTCCTTATTAATTATATTAAACTTTTTTTCATTTATTTTCCTTTTTACACCCCAATACACAGGTGTTTACTTCAAAATAAAAATAAGTATATTAAAGTTTAATCTTAGAATACTCAAGTAGAATAAAAAGACAAATTTAGAATTGAAAGAAGAATACATACATGCATATACATATGAAAATAAATATGTATGCATATGTATATGAATGTATATATTCTACTTTCAATTGCATATATATATATATGTATATATATATATATATATATATAATATATATATATATATATATATATATATATATATATATATATATATATATATATATATATATATATATATATATATATATATATATATATATATATATATTAAAAAACAGCATTTTTTCGAAGCTCATCATCAAATGATAAAATGAATGAGACGAACAATAAAATTTATAGTTTATATAAATTATACAAACGAACTTATGTATATTAATACAGACATATTCACTAACATTTTTTTTGATAGAAAAGAAGCAGCATATTTGCATGAGAGAAAAATATGCAAACATCAGTATTTTTTAATTACGAGTGTAATTTTTCTTCCTTTCGAACTTCTATCGGCAGATTCAATGACAATAGTCAATGTGTTATCAAAATGTCGGAGAGAGGCTGTTTTCCCGATTCGATAACATGGATGGATACAAATGGGTATTTCACTGGCTGCTGGTGCTAGATGCTCTAATGTGACCCTCATATGTTCCAATGTCTCTGGAGTTAAGATTAATATACGATTTCTGTGTTTAGAAAATATTTTCGCGGCCATTCACGAACTACAACACCTGGAGAAAACCATTTTATAGCTCTTTTAACTCTAAGGAGAAATATTTCTGTGAGCGATTTATTGCAGTCCACGCTGTAGCATCATGGTGAAGAATATCAGCCTGTACGGTGGGAAGGCGTCTTCATCATGCAGGATTCTATTTAAGGCGACCAATTGTTAGTGTCCCCCTCACCGGATGACAGATAAGAGGTCGCTTTTCTTGAGGAGCAAGAGAACACGTTTTCTGAACCAGATAGCGACAGTTTTTTGTGCATTCTATTGGATATTTTACATTATCAAGGGGAGTAATTCAGGTGAGTGCTGATCTCTGAAGAAGACTAATCATCAGATACTTTCAACCCAACACTTTGGAAAGGCACAATTATCGCGGTGGTAGAATAATGTTTAGTTATCAGGATGAGATCCTTGTGACGTATGTCCACCCATAAGTCGGTGCAATTGGCAATGATTTCCTTTTGAGGAATGATGAAGCCCGACCAAATCAAGCTGTAGCTGTTCAGTAATATCTTGAAGGTGTTTATTTGGAGAGAATAGAATGGCCAGCTCGATCTCTAGACCTGAATCCCATAGAGCATCAATGAGATTATACTGATAGATAAACTGCTGTTTTACGTCCTCCTAAAGAGTGTATTGGAGAGCTGGAAAACAGCTTTCTATGTGTCTAGTTTTCAATTCCCATTTCGGTTGCCGATAAACTACTGGAAGGCATGGAAAATAGATGTTGTCAAAGCATTCAAGCAAGTGTATGGGCATATGCTTTATTAAAACTCCTTTTTGTCATGTTTCTATGACATTTTACCACATAAAACAATGATTATCAGTTTTTCTAAGAATAGTCTTTTCCATCGAAATTGCTTTTTTTTGCTGTTGTAACTTTTTATGTTGCAATCAATATGCACTTGTTTGCGCATGTGTCATCCAAATTTGGAGTTTCTACATTCATTTATTTGCAAATAGGGCGGGAAAAATGGGTTGTTTCTTTACTTTTGGAGGCTAATGTAACGTAAAATGTATGCTTTAATTACAAAAAGAGAGTGACTTCAATTACTTTTCATTTATATTTAAGTTGCTTCCACAAAGCTGAAAGAAATTTCTTAAATGGATGTTGCAAGAAATATAGTTTCTAGCTTTTCCTCACATTCTTTTTCTCTTAGAAAAATATTTATGTGGAAAAAGAAAGACTTTTATCTTCTTTTTTCCGAAAACAAAACGCTATTAAATTTAGATGGAAGTTCACTTAATACCTGCTTAGATGACCTCTGAGAAAATTCCATAAAGTCATCAACTACTTCAACTGGAAATGACGTAACAAAATTTTTTTATTACATGAAAGAACGTGTTTCGTATTCTTAAAGAAAGGAAGTAAATTATTTCTGATTGTTGTAGTGTGGAATCTTGTGTTCATTTATGTATAATTATTACAAAGTAAGCAAACTCTCTTCCTTATAAACTAATTTAATGCTTTTATGCTGTGCAAAACATTAATGCACAGAAAATATTGAATACTTTATCCACCAAGACTGTATTTTTTTTAAGTAAAGATAAATTTTAGACAATTTTATGCGCGTTATTATCGTTAAGTCATTAACAAATTTAGTTTCTATAATTACTCTTAAAAATGAAAATCAAGAGTTAGTTTACAGAATCCATGAATTTAACAACTCCTTTTTTGGGAATAACATCTAAAATTTTGATTTTTTTACTATGTTCGGTTACTCATATTTTTTGAGATTCTTATGAAAGACATGGTTGAAATTCTCAAGATGAATTAAAGGTTTTTATATTGGGCCGACCGATTGGTTGCGTGATTAGCGTTCCTGACTACTGAGCTGTTGGTCCCGGGTTCAAATCCCGGTTCGGGCATGTATGTATCCTTCCTTCTCTGTCCTTTCTTTTGTGATGTTTTATGAATGTGGTCCGCCCTATGAACGGGTTTGGGGTGGTATGGCGCGGGTAACGCTAGTCAACTCCGTGACTTGGTTCACAGGTGCTCGCTGGGTAAAGATAAATGAGTAGCAGTTTCTGGCCTTGTTGTGGCATAGGGTTCAGTCACCCTTGTGTGCCCGCCATTGGATAAAAAATATTGTTATAAATGTCAAAATGACATAAAGTTAATTTTTGTTATTGTTAGTTTTAATTTAAATATTATTTTTATAAATAAAAACTAATTTATAAATAAAT
Organism: Latrodectus hesperus; assembly: GCA_037975125.1. Classification (NCBI taxonomy): domain Eukaryota; kingdom Metazoa; phylum Arthropoda; class Arachnida; order Araneae; family Theridiidae; genus Latrodectus; species Latrodectus hesperus. The sequence goes on from CM075862.1 coordinate 38,842,772, forward strand.
AAAAATAATAATAAATTAATTAAAAAATTAAAATCACGAAAACACAATGCTCAAATTTTATGAATCAATATTTATATACATATATATTTATATTTTAATGTACAAATAAAATCCTAGATAGTAGATCATATTTTGTTTCTTTGATTAATAAAATGATATTAAACCAAAATTTCATGTTATAGAAAAACAAGATTTTTCTGCCTACGATTCTCATTGGCCTAAAGTTATGAGTATCGTAATAAAGGAATAATTATAATAATGCTTTCAAATATTGAATTACTATGCACATGTTTCATTTTGTTGTTCTGTTGGGAATTTAATGAGGAGACAATGTTAATTTTGATTCTTACGAAAATTGATCATAGGTTATAGAATGTCTGTAATTTAAGCTTAAAAATGTGCAAGCATTTTATTGCTTTAGATTTCAATATGTTGAAGTTAGATGGATTTCTTAGTTTGTATGTGTGTATGTGTGTGTTTTCTCAGCAATGTTAAAATTAGGTTTTCACTTCATAAATATTTGTATAATTGAAATTTTAAATGATAGTTTAATTGATAAATTATAAATAAACATTTATGATCTGTAGAAATAAATAATCTTTTTTAAATCTAGACAATAGAATATTCGAAAACTGCTAACAATAGTTAGCAACAAGTAACAAATATATTTTTCCAATCTTAAATAAAGATATTTTAAGCTTATATTCATTATTTTTCAATTTGAAGTTTTCTAATTAATACATAAGTGCAATTAATTTACTTCAATATTTAAAATGCTTAAAAAACAATTATATTATTCAAATTTTAAATCCTTATTTTCCTAATAAGCCAAATAATAAATTATGCTTTTATGGGGAGTTTTTTGACAAGTTTATGGTTTTAATATTTTTTATTTCATAGTGAACGATTGATAATATAATATATTCTAATAAAATTTCACCAGTATTGACTTAAAATCCTAAATGAAGTCAAATACAAGCAAACAATATAATGATGGTAAATAAATGATAACCTATGCGCGTAATTCTCAAGTAAGGAATCTATTATTTCAGAGCTCAGTCGAGACTTTCTCAAATTACTCATTATCTCAACACTTGCTGTCTCAACCATTTTTAAAGGTATCAAAAGGGGAATTAATGTTTCAATAACACAAGGCCGGGCTCCAACTTTAATCTTGACAGGAACTTGCCACCACCTATGTGTGAAGCGTGTAATTTCATAAATAAGTAAATTTGCTCCGTTAAACAATGAATGAAGAATGATCCGGTGTAATATGATTTTGATGGTTCAATAATTTATCGGAAGTAAAGAATGATATAACGTGTTTGAAGTTTTTCAAAAAAATAAACGTATTTTTCTGTATAAAATTTGCATTTGCGTAGCACCAATGCGAAGTCTAAGTTTAAAAACAGCAAAATTTTAATTTTTTACCAGTAACTTCTGTAACGGTAAGTAATAATTTAAATTATATTTTATTGATTCAATGAAAACATATATATATCTATATCTATATCTATATATATATATATATATATATATATATATATATATATATATATATATATATATATATATATATATATATATATATATGCCGCCCAACTTGTGGTCAGCGTGTCTGACTGCGGATAGGGAGGTCCTGGGTTTGAATTCCGGTTCGGGCATGGATGTACTTTCTATGTATCCTGTCTTTGTCCTTTCCTTGTATGAATGAGCTGTGAATGGTTGCCTACCCTATATTGCCAGCCTAGCTGGCACATGACAACAACAACAACATATATATAAATATGTATATATATAAATATATATATAAATATATGTACAATATATATATATATATATATATATATATATATATATATATGTATGTATATATATATATATATATATATATATATATATATATATATATATATATATATATATATATATATATATATATATATATATATATATATATATATATATATATATATATATATATATATACAGGGTGATTATAAAAACTTTGCCAACATCTGCACTTCTAGCGTCCATTCTATTTAACCGATCAAGATGATACTTCAAATATAGTTCTTTTGAGATATGCGCTCGAGATTCTGTGAATGGCAACACAGTGGCCCTCGCGGTTACAGTTATAGTGATAGAAACTCGAAATTTTCGAATGGCAACGCCTACTTTTTACCATCGCAAAATGTTCAGCACATGCGAAAACCCTAAAGAGCATTGAAACGGTACCGATATGTCCGAAAACCGACGTGTTATACACATACAAACAGTTCTTCAGGGCGCACGGAGGAATAATGCATACGACAGAGACAAGACACTGCTCAATGATGAGAACACATAGAGAAAAAAATCTTTATTAATTTCAAACATTTTCCACATGAGTGCCATCACAGGCAATTACGCATTGCATGCGGGAGACGGTGGACAATGTCGCTGCACGCAACATGGCACGAGGGATGTTTCCAATCTCACGCCGTATAGAATCCTTTAAGTCCGACAATGTTTGAGGATTGCACAGATAAACTCTGGATTTGAGGTAGCCCCAAAACCAGAAATCCATAGGCGTCAGATCTGGGGATCGCGCAGGCCTCTTTTCAGGTTTTCAGAACTCTTTTTTGTGTTTGCAGAACACGTCCGTTTTTAGACATATCGGTACCGTTTCAACGCTATTTAGGGTTTTCGCATGTGCTGAATATTTTGCGATGGTAAAAAGTAGACGTTGCCATTCGAAAATTTCGAGTTTCTGTCACTATAACTGTAACCGCGAGGGCCACTGTGTTGCCCTTCACAGAATCTCGAGCGCATATCTCAAAAGAACTATATTTGAAGTATCATCTTGATCGGTTAAATTGAATGGACGCTAGAAGTGCAGATGTTGGCAAAGTTTTTTTATAATCACCCTGTATATATATATATATATATATATATATATATATATATATATATATATATATATATATATATATATATATATATATATATATATATATATATATATATATATTGAATTCAAAAAATTAATAAAATAAAACAATTGTAGAGTATAGAGGAAAAAGTGCCTTCACTTTTTCTAACGGTTTCACTACTTAACAATGCTTCTTTCGTACTGTTTCTGCAAATCATTTTTTAAAGTATTCAATAAGTACATAAGAAATTTTACTAGAAAAATTTAATGTATTTCTCGAAACTTAACTAAATTCATAAGAAAAGGACTTAAAATTTAAAAATTATCGAAATTCGTTCTTAGTCAATTTATGTTGAATTATTTATATTAAATTTAGTTATAGAAGTACTGCTCTTTATAATTTTAATAAATATTAATTGAAAAATAATTTTATATAAAGAGGAATTTATTAAACATATTTCTCCTGTTAATTTAAATCTAGAGGCAATGTTAATTTTAGGGAATGTATGCAATGTCGAATATTAAAATTCACATTTTGATTACGAGAAAATGTTAGTTAATTAAAGAGTTCTGAAAGACACGCATTGAAATTATTTATTTATGTCTCAGTTGATTTCATTTTATAATGAAAAAAGTTTATTTTTTTGCACTATACCAATAAGTACTTAGATACTTGTAATGAAAGATATAGACGCAATTTCTTCATAAACAAAATTTGGTAGAGCTTCCACATAAATCAATTACAGCCTTATCCCTCCAGAACATATTTTCCACGAGTGTTTGAAGGATGGACACGGGTATTTTCTTCCTCTCGAATTTGGAGTATAGATATATAATTTCTTTCATTTTATATATATAAATCTATCTATTTGTGTCTTGTCTGTGTCTGTTTGTCTATCCCTCCTCTCAGTGAGTATATTTGTGTGTGTGCAAATTGATTTAATCTTTTGTGTGTGTGTTATTACTAACAAAAACAAAAGATTGTGGGCATAATGTGCTGTAAATAGACGACCAGAATCCTACTGAAATTATTTGGATAATTTGGATCCTTAGCTGTGTTGAATGCATCTTTCCAATTTCAGTTTACTCTAACTGACTTGGAAGATTATCTTCTGGGGGGAAAGGTGATTTCTTGACATTATGGTGGTAGATTACACAGTAAATAATTGAGATTAAATGCTGTAAGCTTTGTTTGAAGATGACAAGAGCTCACATACTGCATTAATAATGTTTTTTTTGGATGAATTAAATTTAAATTTAGTTTATGACTTCAATACATCGTCATCATATAGCGCGTGAAATTTCATTATTGTTTTAATCTTTGTAATATTTTAATTTATTTAATGAAACACATATTTTCTATTTTATTTTTGAAGTTGTTTGTCAGACGAGGTAGCACTTAACAATTTGTTTTATATAGTTCACAATTATTATTTTTCCACTACTCTTAATTGGGAGCAATTAGTTCAAGAAATTAATGTAAGTGAGTAAAATATTACGTCTGCAATAAGTATTAAAATAATTTGCATGTATTCTCATTAAAATTTTTGTCGTAAGAATGACTACAGATATATTTTATGTTATTTTCAAATAAAAATGTATAATATAATTTCGGTTTGGAAATTGTAGAGAAGAATATAAATTATTGATTTCTTTATTATTGATTTCTCTTTCAATGAATACATAAATTAATTAGTACTTAAATTTGTGCTTTTTAAGATCACTTTTTTATTAATTTTGATTGTACTTAAATTCAGGATATAATGTTTAAATTTTTTAATAAACCTATTGAGTTTGTACATTTTCCTTAATTAAAATATAAAATATATGTTTCGTAATGTAAACCAGTTGAAGAATTAACAATGTAAGACGTATAAATATCAGTTTTTATTTCCAAAAAGATTTTTTACAGAAAAAGAAGATTTTTTTAATATTTATTTTTTTCTTCTCAATTCAAGTTTTACAGCAAAATAAATTTGAATAAATTAAAAAAGAAAGAACAGTCTAGACATTTTACACCCACGATTCGCCCCTAATATGGATATTAGAAATAAAACTATCAGACATTTGCAATAAAGTAATTTAATAAAAAAATTAAAGTTTACATTATGAAAAAATAGAGTGTCTGTAAGAGACATTAAAGAACCATCACAAATTTTCGCATTATGAATGCTTTAAAACTATTATAGTAAGAATATGATTTTGTGCAAAAATTGCCTAAAGTTTGCTCGTAAGAAATGTAACTTAAATTTCAATTTAATTTTGTAAAAAAAAATTACTTCTGGCAAACTAATAAATGAAAACACACTGTATAAAATTGTTGAAGACTACTGTGCAGATTATATTGTTTTTATTGGATAGAATGAACACAAAAATGACAGTAGTGTGTGTTTATTGTATCCAAACTATTACTTTCCTTCTGACGCAAAATTTCTTTATGAATATTTAATCAAAATTAAACTCATTTGGGATATCTGACGTTTTTATAAAATGAAAGTAAGAAACATTGATTTCTTTATATCACCCAGTCTATGATTGTCATGTTGAGTAGGCCTTATGTATCGCTGTAAAAGTATCGCAATTAAATGTATCGTAATGTAAATGTATCGCAATAATGTACTGTAAATGTATCGCAATTACCTAGCTTGAGAAAAACAAATTTAATCAAATGATTGTGACTTTTTTTGTGATTCCCTTCTAAGATTCTGCCTTGAAGTTAATTACTGCAAACATATGATATCATAAGTCTTATATTAGCATTATAAAAAAAAACATTAAAATATATATCTAAGTCATTTAATATTACAGCGGTTTCATTGAGGTTTGCAACCGTTCCTGTCGTTTAATTCACTTATTTTAACATTCCTTCATCTAATATTGCAACAGTATAGAAATTCATTTATGGTTCTGTTTTTATTAACACATTTATACTATATTTATGTTGTTACTTTTATTATCAATTACTTACTTAAAATAAATTCAAATTTCACTTTTGAGGATATTGAAATTTTGCTCATTTAAAGTGTAATATTTAATCCTGCACAAAACCATCTCTATGCTCAATGAATATTTTAATCTGTGTCATATTTCGCATGATTCATTTGTATATCTTATTTTATCTGTTGCTTTCCACATAAATTTAATTTAAATTTTGTCTTGCACAACAATGGTTTGAGATTATCTTCTGATTGCTTATTTTTTGATATTTTTAATATAATGTCTGCATATGCAGTCTGATAATTTTTTTAAAATTTGGTCTTGAAAACGGTTTGATCTAACTTTTTGATTGCATATTTTTTGATAATTTTAACATAATGTCGGCATATGCAAGTTTGATAATTTTTGAAAAACTCTAAGATGGACGCAAGAGAAATTTCAGTATTCATTCGCATTCTTCTCTCTCGCTCTTCTAATTATTAAGAACTACAGTTTATGTTATTCAACACTTCTGTGGAATTTCTCGACCATATTCCTTACCACCAATCTCGGTGCTAACTTAAAATTGTTTTGCTTTTTTATATACTAACTCTACGCTTCTATCTCTGAGCAAATATCACATTTAATTATATGTAGTTTGTTCCTAAGAATAAAATTTTAACTATGGTTTTTACAATAAATTATTTTGTTAACTACACTAAACTGAATAAAAATAATTTTATATAATTGTATAGTTATAAAAATAATTTATTGATTCTAAATTTTTTAAAAAAGATACTACATTAGAAAATGTATTTTTATAATTTGTATAATTATATATAAATATATAATTTTGAAATATACTATATTTTACTAGAAGATAAATTGTTAAAATAAAACAATTTTATCTTATGAGGAAACATGTACTTTTCATTTCAACACAATATCATGGATAAACTAAGAATTCATCAAATTCAGTCCTTAAACTATAAATATGTGCTTCTACACAGACGAAATAAATTTGTTTTTGCACTATATTTCTGACTTTGAAAATGTGTACATTATAAAGTTCTTTAACAAGGAAATAATTTCTTTCAACAGATATTTCTTTTAAACTAGATCTTTTATTTGATGAGCTGTAGAAAAGAATTTAAGTCCAATATAATAAATAAATAAATGGCTGTCACCTACTTAACTTTATTTTTATCGATCTTTAAAGAAAAAAATCTATGCGTAAAAATGGTAACGAAAAGTTATAAAATTGGACGAGTGGTTCTTTTAACACTTTTATAAATGGTTTCAAATATAATTTAAAAGAGATATCCGATCATATTAGAAATTTAAATTAATGTATAGAAATTTCTGTATTACATAAAAGAATTACATTTGTTTCGAAACGTAGAACGAGTTTTATATGATAATGCGCTATATCTTCAATAATTTATATAACTGATTTATGATGAAGAATTTACTTTTATGAAAATTTGTTTTTATTAGTTTTTTTATTCATAAATACCTTCAAGTAAATATATTTTTAAGTTTCTTTTAAATGATATGATTACTTTTCTTCTCTAATAATATATAAACACCGAAACCTGCTTTAAATTTCAATTATTTTCTATTCCTTAACGTCATTTAAGAAGCAAATATCAGAAAATATTAATATTGATCTTGTATAATGATAATGCGGATATATAAATAATGCTAGTCTATAAACAATTTATTAAAAACCATACGTGAAACCTTTATAATATGTTCGAAGAGCATTAAAATTTATAGTAATTAAAAAATATCTTTATATTTACAATAAGTTATAATATAATGTTTTCTATTAAATAAGCAATTAATAAAATTTTCCTTAAGTTAATATTTCCTATTTGATTTTAATTTCCAATATTGTAGATTATCCTATTTATTATTTCACTAGAGTTAAAACTTCAACTTTCAAAATGAATGATAAAATGTATTATTTTTTCATAATATCACCATGTTATTTTATAGCAATAATTTATTTAAACAAAAATAACTTTTAAACAATTTATTTAATTTAGCCTGCTGAAATTTTTATTGTTCATAAAACGCGATTAACAGGGCATATATATTTCGTTTTTATTTTTCTCTCACTTCATGAATATAATTCAATTGCAAAATGAAAATATAGTTTAGTGAATTATATATAATGTAATTTATGATCCAGAATACCATTTTTGAGTATAAAAGAACAATATTGGAGAAAATATAACAAACGTATTAACATAAAATAAAAAATGATGGCTTTTGCTTGAGTAACGTAGTGAATAATTTAACTTAATTTTATTTAATTATTTTTTTAAATTATAAAAAAATTATGTAAAAAAAATTGAAATTTGGCACATGAACATGTGAACATGATTGTGAATGTAGTTATCCATATATTAACTTTTATTTAAGTTTATTTTATTGAATAAATCTAAAATTTATATCTGATCTATATATATATATATATATATATATATATATATATATATATATATATATATATATATATATATATATATATATATATATATATATATATATATATATATATATATATATGTGTGTATGTATATATATGTGTGTGTGTGTGTGTGTGTGTGTGTGTGTGTGTGTGTATAACTCTTATTCTGTATATCTACCTAAATATTTACCACTTAAATTTTGTTTGTAAATATTTTTCAAGTTCTACTTTCATTTACAAATATATACATGTTTCTACAGCTATGTATATATTTGTAATAAATAAGCTAATTTTTAACAGAATGGTTACTTCTGTAGAAAAATTGAAAAATTTAATATTTTGGTAATCAGTTATTTTTGAAATATTTTACAATTATAATTAAACATTAGAGCACACTTTAAATATTTGCTAAATAAATTTTTATGTATTAAACAACTGTTTAGTGATGCATGCCAAAAATTAATGATTAGTTATTTTTTAATAACTGATTAGAGAGATAAACACTTTTCTTAAAAGACACAGAGATTGATAAACTTTAGGTCGACTAACTATTCGCAATGTTTCGGTATATCAGAAATGATCTTTAATTATAAATAAAAGTATACTACTACAGCTTTTTACAAACTTTCATTATTCGTGACCCAATTTTCAATCATAATTTTATTCACCATTATATAATAAAATGCATCTAACAATTTTGTGTACTTTGTCTCTAGATTGCGACTTCAATTTTAAGCTTTACAAATTACCAATATTACAAAATTCATTTGATAACATTTGACAACACATATTCTCTGCATTGATAAAACAACAACTCGTTGACATTTTGCACCGAATTCTGTTCTTGTGTCTATCATGTCATACATTTTCATGATTTCGAGAGAAATTCCAATTTATCTCAAACATTCTGGAATATCGGCAAAGTGCCGTCCCTAGCGTTCATGGATGTGAGCATGTGTTTTCTCATAGGGAGAAGAAGGTCTGATAACGCCAGTTTCAAATCCTAGCAGTCTCATTCATGTCAGTCTTTTGATCGCTATTGAATCTATCGAAGTGTCTATTTTGCATGTTTTCGTGTTAATTGTAATTCAACGTATTAAATAATCATAGAAGATTTTTCCAGAAACATATATACAATTTTAAACTGGTGTAGGCAAAATTTAGATGATAGGTAAGTATAAACAAATAAACAGATGAAAGTTGTTCCGAAAATATAATCAAGAAAATTGTCTTAAGAATATTTAAATTTTAAGGCTTAAAGTACCGAATCAACCGATGCCTACCGATGGCTGAGTGGTTAGCGTTCCTGACTCCTGAGCTGTGGGTTCCGGGTTCGAATCTCGGTTTGGGCATGGATGTAACTTTCTTTCTCTGTCTTTTCTTCTGTGATGATATATGAATGTGGCCCACCCTATAAACGGGTTTGTGGTGATATGGCGCGGGCAACGCTACTAACCACTGGGACTTGGTTCACAGGCGGTCGCTGAGTAACGACAAATGAGTAGCAGTTTCTGGCCTTGTTGTGGCATAGGGTTCGTCACCCAGTGCCCACCATTAGAAAAAATTACTGAATCAAAAATTATTTAGTAATATAACCCTATTTAAATATTAGGCAGGAGTATATGATGAGAGTTTTCTGTACTAAAATAAAGGCATTTACTATCTAATATCTATATTATCATTTTCAAATCCAACTTTCGTGAAACTGGATTTTCTGCGGTGGGTTCTTGGAAAACAAAATATAGATTTCACCTAAATAAAGAAAAACTTTGTAAAACTTTGCTGTATACAAGACAAACCCAAGAGAACCTTTGGAAAACTTAAAAATGAATTTAATAATTCTTTGGGTTTGTTTTGTAAAACACAAATCCAAAGAATTATTAAATTCATTTTTAATTGATTAAGTTTTAACTAATTATTCAATAAAAACTTTTTAAAATAAGTAATATAACAAGCTTTTATTTAGTAAGTTGTTTCAATTTTATGAGTTAATTATTAAAGTACCATTTAAGAACTTTGTTTTATAAAAATACAGCTGAAGATATATGAAGATCAATACTGATGCATGAATCTATTGTTAATTATGAAATTTTATTTGAATTAAAAGGATAGATAAATAAACTACATAAATTCTTACACTGATAACGGTATATTTTTTTCAATTAAAAACTGCCCCTTTATTAATATTATGAACACCTTGTTTTGATAATTATAATGATAATTTGGTTAAATGGTTTTTAGAAATATAATTAGAAACACATCTCTAAACTACATTTTACAGTAATTTAAGTTTTCATATCTGAAAGCCTGTATATATAAAGCCTGTTGATATTAATATTTGCATAATACATTCCATAATTAATGTTCAAAATTTATATGGACAAAATGTATTTTAAAATAATTTTCAATACAGAACACAAAAAACGACTACCAGATTACTCTTTAATTTATCTATACGTTGCACATCAAAACATATATTTTATCTATTTAAATCTTATAATTTATTAAGACGTTTGTCATTGTGCAATTTAGTTTCCATTTAAATAATTTAATAATATTTGACTGAAATATTTAAAATATATTAATACATTTATGTGTATATTTATTTAGTATGTGAACTTAATTCCTAAAAATTATAACTTCTTACTAGATTTTCATGTTGCTTAGCTTTTGTATTTTTACAAAATAAATATACAAGATACTCTGTAATTTTTAAAGAAAATTGTTTTCAAACCATTTTACTTGTATTTATTTCAGTAAATTGAAGCAAGGAACTCCAATAAACTATAGACTTGTGTCTAAAATATTTATAACTTTTGCAATTGCATTTTTCTTTATTGAATAGAACGCATGATATGGATTATATAAGATATATTTAATAAAAATATAAGATTTAAAGTGAAATACTCGAAGCACCAAGAAGGATATAAATATTTGACACAATTTTTACTAACGTTTTATCATGTTTTATGAGCCAAACAAACACCTATCGTGAAAGTAAAACTAAGAATTTTATAACAAAGGTAGTATTTCATCTTACATAATTTCATATACATCTAATCTGCAAATAACAGAATATTCAGAGTATTTGATGAAAAAAAAATTTCTTGATTCTGAAAATAAATTGTTTGCAATTAAATTTGAAATATTATTTACTGAAAGTTTCTCTAGATAGTGATGCGAAAAACATATTAGTGCCTGCAGTTTAAAATAAAAAATATTTTTTCTTTATATTGTATTGTATATATATGTATTGTGTTAAGAAAATCAATGACGCATACAATTTTCATATCTTACTTAAAAATACCATTTTTTATATTTTGAATTAACAAATTTGTACCTCCTTTCAAAATAATGAAATTATGTATTCATTATATATACATAATAAATTTAAAAAGAAATGTATGTTACAAAAACAAGTTTAAAAGATAAAATATTAAAAACAGAATTTTCTTTGTTTTTTTTTATCTAGGCATTTTATTTAGTTTAACATGGACTAATTAATAACTGATTATCTGTTTGAAAAAATATGCATTTTTTTAATATTCTTTTAATTTTTAATGACATTATTGACTATTTTCATTTCAAATTAACTGGATAGTGAAGAAAATCAGATGAGTTCTGTGAAAATAAACTTTCAATGTTTTTTTTCCTTACTTCAATACAAATCAATGTTTCGAAAAATAGACTAGGCATTTTACATTCATCAAATCGTTAAACATTTTACACGTTATTCAGATTTTCGACTACTTCGGTATTAGACAATAAAGAAGTGATTATTGAATAACAATTTCTCTATCGGATAAATTAAAGCCCAATATTATGTCCTTCAAATAATTCCTATTTTTGAGCAGAACATACTCCCTTCCTTTTCTTGTCTTCCACAGATTTTGAAAATTGATTTTCAAATTAAAATAATAGCTTTTTTCCTTATTATAATAAAATTTCATGTTAATGGAAAAATAAGATTGTACAATTATTTTAATAGGGATAAAACTATATTTGGAATAAGCAAATCATAAGTATACTGACATGTAATTATTCAGCATAGCTCTGATATTTCATTTGGGCTTCCATACGTAAAGGTAAGAAAAAAAATCGTGGTTTGCATTCATTTTCCGCGCATTCAATTCCGTGAAATTCATGATTTTACAATTTTATTATCAACGACGTGATAAGCTGATATAAATAGCTTCTTATTTCAATATGAAACACAATGAAATCTGTAAACATGAGAAATTTAGTCCATAAGCTACTGTATTACGAGTTAAGCAAAGATTATATTTTTATCTCACTCAGCTTTTTATTTGGCTATGGGTTTGTGTTTTCTAATTTGATATCTTTTGAAGTTTTTAAATAAAGGTAATGTTAATAAAATAATAGCAGATTTGTAAATAGAGATAAGTTGAAAATAATTATCTGTCTTACAAGGATTTACAACTGTATTTTAATGGAACTTAAGGTCATTTGGTCATGCTTGGGCTTAGACTTAATATTCTCTAAAATTTTCCTGGCAGAAAAAATAAGTTATTTATATATTTATTAGAACTTTATAGTGGTAAAACTAGTGTTGAAAATAAGATACTAATCTTATTATCTTGTATCATATGCTTAGTTAATTATCAAACTAGGCTAAAAATTTCTCAAAATATGCGATCAATCTGTTTCTGTCTGGATCTACTTTAAAGGGAAAGTAAAGAGCTTATAATTGTTTCATAAATTAACTGGAGATGTTTTTTTTTTTAAAATTGTCATTTCTGAACAGACACTTACAAATTATAAACAGTCATTTATTATTTTATACTCCATAGTTGCTACTTAGATATCAAAAATCTCCAGTAACACAGAAGCTTCACGCCGCTTCCCGTTAAGATCAGCAAAGTGAAGCATTATTTGCCGCGGGTAGTGATTGCGAGGGTGACCACATTCTCCTTCAATGGGTTGCCGGAGTTCAGTGGGGTTGGCACTTGCCCACGGTAATCTGTGACGTCCTAAGTTTTTTATCTGGTGTGGCATGGATGTAGAGAGGAAGATACCAACTCAGGTGTGACCTCGTCGCCTGACCATGGTTCAAAATTTCGAGGCGTATGATGATGTGCGAGTATTCCAAGCCGGTTAGACCTAAGGTACAGTCCAGGGTTCGCATGAAACGTTATGCATGAATATATGTAATTGTATTTATATTATTCTTATAATTGCACTTATAGGTATCAAATATATCGTCATCATATTCAACATTACGATGCAGTTGCATGAGTCTGATCCTAATTGTAATAATTATTTATTTTCCGTTTAAAAATACTATATTTATTTAAAGCGATTTTGAGTAATCGTAATTTTTATCACTTTTTGTTTATCATCTTATATTAAATTCTCAAACTAATTTATACTTAAGTCACAGTTCACTATAAAGTAAAACTATCATTAAAAATGCATTTTAAGCAACTATAAGTACTAAGAAGTATTCAAATATATGAACACTGATAGATAATTGAAATGAAACATGTTACAAGATATTTACCAATTTGAGAAGAAATTTAGCAGAAATTATAAGCGATTAATTAGTTTTTTATTTGAAACTGTTTACACAAAATTTTAATTGATCCAAAAATTGTGATTACTTTACCGTTAAGAGTAACCTAATCACAATGAATGAGTAAAGCAGATTATAAGTCCTACATAACTAACTGCATTGCTATTGTTTACAAAGTGTGTACCAAACAATATATAATAAGCTATTTTTATAAAAGTTTGAAACATGTTTGGTGATATATCTTACATAAGATATTAAAAATACGTTGAATTTAAAAATACATGATCCTTAAATGGTGAAACAATCTGAGGAACTTAGAATTTGCTGTTGATTGTGAGAAAGTAAATCAATATTTTCTTTTCGCAATTTGCAAGATATTAATTGCTAAATAATACTTGTAAGTTTTGTTAAAATGTACTAAGTTATAAAAGGTATAATATAAAAAATATCATTTCTATTATATTTATTTAATTTCATATTTACTTAACTGTTTTCAAAATGGTAATTTGCTTTTAAAATATAATGACAAAAATCATAAAGATAGCAAAATACACAATTTTTCTTTGTGTTATTTATCTTTATAAATTCACTTAATAATTTGATGAATTATTAGAATAATTATTATTGTTCAGATTACTTTTAAAATTTGTTATTTGATAGTTTACATTTTATTTGAATATAATATGTTCACCATGCGAAATTTATTTAAAATTTAGATTTAAATTTGCGCAATTATCATGAGTTGCATTACGGAATTGTTTTACAAATGCAGATAAGAGAAGGACTGAAAAATTTCTTGTAAGATTTTTTTTTAAAACGAAGTAAATACTAAAGTGTAAACCTTCGAAACAGAACATCTTATCTTTATAAGCAGAACTAATATCTGATTACTTTATTTTATTAAAAATTAAATATTCTTAAAAGTAGAGCATAACTAATAAATATTATTTTATGAAAGAAAATACAGTGCAAGTAATTGTTGTGTTAATTAATCTTGAGAATGATCTAAAAGAAATATTATAACAATAAAGTTTTTATTTCTTTCAGTCCCTCGACTAACAATAAAGAATCATCAGATAATAAGAAAAATTAGTTGATTCTTCTTATCTTATCATTCCTTTGTTTTTGTTATCGGAAGCAAAGAGATTCGATCAGCAAATGTGTACATAGGAATTATTTCCGATAAATTCTCAATGTCTTTATTTAAATTCCATTAGGGCATATCTACCTCTTTTGTTATAATGATTAAAAGACGTTTGTAAATTAAAAACACCCTGACACAGATTTATACTAAACCGGGGTAACGTATTTCTTTAACGAGTGAAGCTTTTTAATAAGAAATATTTTCCTTATATTTTTCTTGTCATAAAATCTGTGATAAATTTGTAATATAATTCACATTTTCGAAATTAAATGAGATAAAATCTTAAAATTCAGAAAATTGTATAATTGCAAGCGACAGTTTTAGAAAAAAAATTGCATAAATAATTCTTTTATTCTTTTTCTAATAATTCTTTTTCGATAACATACATTTACATTCGATAATATAATTTGTATTCACATGATCAAATATTTATTATAATCACTAAAACAAGTATGAAGGAAACTGTACAATATTTTATAAAAAAATTCAAATAATAATTGATAAACTAGAATAATTTATTTAATATTTAATAATATAATAATAATAATACTTTAGTCCGCTTAGTAGAAATTCTCTAATACACACACAAATGAAGATTAACAAATTATATTTGACAATAAATAAGATAATTGAACGTCATTTCTCCAAAAAACGCTATTTATCAATTTACTGTTTATTTTTCTAGACTAAAGAGCAAAACAGCCCTACTTAATTTAGAAGATATATATTATAAATGGTGTTCAAAAAATTTTTATAGATAAAATCTATTTCACAGAGCAATTTATATTGCTTTGTAATTTAACCTGTTTAATTTTGATGTATATAAAAAAAATTAAAATTTTATAAAAAAATTCTGGTATATAAACAAAATTAAAGCACACATAAGTATTTATTTAAAACATCAAGAGTATTAAAAAATTTATTTTGAGAACAGCTTTGATCATAATGTAGTCAAACTGAAGAAAATTACTATAAAACTAAATAATTTTAACTGTATTATCATATTAATATTGATATATGTAAATTGTTAATAAGAAAGCAGATACGAAGTTGTAAATAATTCTTACAAAAATTTGAAGCTTGTTTAGTTTTTTTAATGCTACAATGTAACCTGCAAGAAAGATAAAAATAGATAGTGTAATCTGAAATTTTTGAAATTCGGTCATATTATATAATTTTCTTATTTTAACCCAAAAGTTGATTTATGTTTTTTGTATCAAAGTTGCAATTTTAATTTTTCTTTAATAGTCTATAAAATTTCATCAAAATGCTATTTTTGTTTCATTTTGTCATCTTAAATAGCATTCATAAATTCGATTCCTACTTTGGACTTGGATATTTATAAAAGATCAAAAAATTGCATGTACGTTTTTCGAGGCGGACACCTGAGTGTCTTTCAGGGTTATTCACTTGAGACACGTGAATATACATTCCATTACCAATGAAAAATTCCCTAGGTAGAAAAATTAAACAGTGGCTATTAAATGTTTTATAAGAGGTTGAGACGGTTAGGCTGTACACTACACCTGGTCAACAACTGTAATTACTAATGCTGTATCTCTGGTTTGAAATAGTTTTCATAAGCAAAAAGTGAGGAACAAAAATGAATAAACCAAGACCGAAAATAGCACTTATTTCATTATTATTAAAAAAATTGAAATTGTGCTTTTTTCAATTAATTTTATTTTTACTATTATATATTCAAAATACAAAATTGTTCTGATAAATGTTTTTTCTCTATTGAAGTTTTATTTGTATTCCACTCAAAATTTTAATGATATTATTAAGACAGTTTATTTTCATTGACTAAAAAAGTTATAAAAAATTTAACCTGTGATATAATTTTTACATAATGATTTTATCAGTATTTTGAAAGATACAGAAGAAATTATATAATTAATTATTTTCTGACTTTCTGTCGCCAAATTGTAGGATGATAACAAATATGTAACATACAAAATTTATCCAAGGAGAATAATGTGATACTAAATAAATATCATTTTTAGAAGAGGGTGATATGAATTAATTTAGGTTTTCACCTTTGCGACAAAAGAATTTTTGTCAAAATCATTGAAACTTTTTACCGGACGATGAATTCTCACCATTCTATTATTTGGCTGTCTGTTACAGAGCAAATACTTACAGAGATATAACACTTTAAAATGCATATAAAAACCATTTTCAAATTAAATTCATTTGAGTGTAGTTTCTTGTATTGACTAAATTTTAAAACAAATGCAGAAAACAAATTTATTTTAGTATACACATTCTAAATTTTTCCATTGTAAATAATTTTAATATTTTAATATTTTTTATCGTTAATATTTATTAAAAGTAGATATTATTTCTTGCCTTTACTATAAAAAGCAAATGTAAGTTTATCTTTTATTTCACAAAAGGTTTTCCAAATGCCATTTTTGTGCAACTTAAAATTGAATTTGCGCTGTATGTTGAATTGAAATATGC
Organism: Latrodectus hesperus; assembly: GCA_037975125.1. Classification (NCBI taxonomy): domain Eukaryota; kingdom Metazoa; phylum Arthropoda; class Arachnida; order Araneae; family Theridiidae; genus Latrodectus; species Latrodectus hesperus. The sequence continues at coordinate 38,860,224 of CM075862.1, forward strand.
TATACATAAAATTACTTATTTTATAATATTTTTTTCTTTATTAAAACACAATTTATGTGTAATTCTGTGAAAGAATTAGCTCCAGAAGATGAAATTTTTATCTAGAAACAAATAAGGTCTTGGAGAAAGAACAAGCTACCTTTTATAAAGTTTTGATCCGCCAACCAATTTGTGAAATTACAAAGCCAATCCATCAAATATGCAATGGACAAAAAAGCAGATTCTTTCGGTGTTTTTTGTCGATATCAAACGAACTTACGACATTTTATGGACAGAAATTTTTTGTCGAAGCTCTAAAAAATCGGGATCCACTCTAAAATGCTTAAATTTTGGTCTTTTGAATGAACAACTTTATAGTCAGATTATGTAATTTCTTCTCAAAATAGAGGGACTTCAAAGCAGATCTTCCTCAGTGAGCTGTTTAAAGTAGCTCCCTTTTTAATATTAATATCAATGACTTGGTAAGCAAATTGAAATGAGTAAAAGGTGTTAAATTTCTCCTAAATGCAGAAAATTTTGTCATCTGGACAATTTCTAACAAAAACTTTGCAGAGCATAGATTTAAATCATTAAATATCATGGAAAAAACTGGACTCGAAGAAACAACCTGAAGGTGAATCTCGACATAACTTTCTTCGAATCTTTCCTCCTATTCATCAACCCTTCATGCCATACATCTACTACGAAGGAAATTTAATACTGACCACACATTTAAAATTTTAACACTAGATAAAAAATTTCCTATAGAAAACAATGTCGAAGATACAATGCTTTGTGCTTTGAGTTGACTCTTACTTTTAAGGTATCTAACATTTTATAAATGGATTTCTTCCATATATACAATAAATACCACATACAAGGCGTACATTCTTCTCATTTTAACATACTGTTTTAAACATCTAATTACCTCTTCTAAACTAGTTCTCTTTTTAGAATCAGGCATTTTGTCTGATCACAGGTGCTGTAAAAACACCGAATATTGATTGCATGCAGTTACTTACAAAAAGCAGACCTATTCTTGTGGTTATAGATGAAAGCGTGCTACTACTTTAGGATAAAATTCTTATAACATAGGGAAGCCTGTCTCTCTGGGAGAATATTTCCTTTTACTCTGGTCGGAACTTGAGGCAAAATGGTTTTATATAAGAAGTTTGCTAAATAATCTGACGTTCAGGCCTGGATTTTGAGGCTGAGCAGTTTTTGCCCTGCTTAATCTTATAGAAAATAATATATTTTTCATAAATCTTGGACTTAAACAAAAATTTCTTAAAATTGACACAAGTAAAACTGTTCTAAATTATTTAGCTTAAAATATCAAAAGAAGAGTGGGTGCAAGCATATTCTGACGGCACCAGGATGGGTAACTCAAACAACGCGGGCGCAGGTGTTTGCTATGAGACGTTTTCTTTATACAGCAGCATCAGCGTTATCAGCATTTAGCAACTACCTTCGACCGTGAAATAACCACAATTCATCAAGCCCTCCTACAACTACAACCTTGTCTAAAGTTCTTTTTAAAGGCGGTTTTCACATATCAGACTCTGAAACTACCCTTCAAACCATTGACTCACAAAGTGAGTCCAACTCTTCAGTTGTTGATGACTGGTTAGATCGTCTAATTGGCTCACAAGTACAGGCAAACAGGCTGTCCTTTCATGTATCCCTGTCCATTAAGGTGCTAAAATTAGGCATCCGACTTTCTGGCCAAAAAGAAACTACTTTTCTTCAAACATTAGTCGTCAACATCAAACATCAAATCCTTGAGTCGTATACAATTCAAGCAAGTTAACAGTCGATAAAGCCTTCAGAGCCGACTTTTTCCATGAACTCACTTTTATGAATCGAAATTAACCGTTTATTAATCAAATTTCTGCAGTACCCGAATGACCAAGAACAAAATTTGTTGCAGTGGTCCGATTTATTTCTGGTAACGTCAAAACAGCACTTGTACTACATCAATGTCGTATGAGAATCTTTCTGCCCATTGTGTAGCCTTAGGAAAGGATAGAGAATTTCCTGCATCTCCAAAAGTACCCTACTCTTCCACGAATTTCTCTATGAAAGCGTTATTGGGCGGCGAGTCACACCCTGAGTAAATAGATTTACTGAACGCTGTTTTTTGGGTTTTGTTCTTGTTTTACTTGTATTGTTTGTTTTATTTGTGCTGTTGCTATTGCATATTATTACATGCCTTTGTATATATTGTATTATTGCCTATTATTTCTATGTTTTACTTGTAACTCTGAAATTGGAAATAAAAATAATTACACTGACATTTTTTGAGATTAATCTGATTTTAACTAAAATTTTTTCTGTGGAATTGATCAACAATATATTTATTTCTTATATAAAATTATTTTACTTAAATATAAAGAAACATCAACTTAACACAATTAATTAGAAATAATTTTAATTTATATATATTGAAGAGCTAAAAAAGTTGTTTAAAAATCAATTTCATGAATTGTTCAGGACATTTGATAGTTAAATTGCATTATATGTTATATAATTAAGAATCTAATGAAAGCAACTTATTTTCTTTCTATATTAAATTCTTTCCATGCATACTAGATTTCTTTTTATACATTAGATGATGAAAATGTCATTTCCTTCATTTCTATAAGATATTAATTCAAAAATCAATACAATATTTAACTTGCATAACTTAATTTTATAAAATATTTTTATTTGATTTGTTTCTATTCTGTTAAAACAAATGTCCCAATATCAAAAATAAATTTCTTTCTATTTTACATTTAAAAAAATGTAAATTATATTCAAATTGTTTTAATTTATATATCTTTATATATATATATATATATATATATATATATATATATATATATATATATATATATATATATATATATATATATATATATATATATATATATATATATAGTTTTATAGATCTTATGTAGGAAAAGTAGTATATATTCTTCTATTGATATTTGTATGATAAATTTATAAATTTAAAGCATGTTTTGTGTTATAACTTTTGAAGTCTATAGTGAGTACTTCCTCAAAATATTTAAGTTCGTCAAATATGTTTAACTTAATAGTTTTACTTTGTTTCTATACAACTACAATTAAAATCATAGAAAATTGCCAAATTTATTTACCAATCGTAATTGATATCAATTATCAAATGAAATCCAGTGTCTATAAAATATTATTATAATTAAATAACCATTAAACTCTCTACGACGCAATCCCTAACACACACACAAATCACTCTTATTATCTCAAGCACTCCTCTACATTCTTAAAGGAAATATGTTTCTAAATCAAATTGCCTACTTCATATCAATGTATGAATAGATCCAACTATAATTAAGTTTGAAAAATGTCACCGCAAATGTACGTCGCGTAGATTTCTATAAATAAATTAATCTACTCTGGTGAACAATTGACAAAGAATTATCTTAAGTAGGATAACCTTAGTTTTCTGATGAATTATTTATAATAGGCAAAGACACCCCATGTTTCAAATATTTTGAATGATAGTGATAGGAATATGTATTACATTTTCAATATGTATCGTGGACGTGTTGAGTTAATTAAGATGTAAAATCATGATAAGATTAATATATTGTTTCGTATACTTTTTAATTCCATACCGCAGAATATATTTATTTTATGGATCTAAACTAATAAATTGTAAATTATATAAGTATTTATATATAATGTGATATGCAATTTACTATTATAAAATCTAAATTTGTCGTGAAGATGTATAGCAAAACCATAAATTGAACTCAACAAAAATAATTTATATTTTGAATAATTATTTCCATATTTCTCATATTTCATCTTAACAAAACAATTGTTTCATGGTAAGGATTGTTCATAATAAAATAATTAAATCGAACTCATAATCGACTTATTTTTCTAGAATTTGTTTTTTTTTTGCTTCTCAAAATATTTGCATGCTTATAATTATTTAGTTAACTTTAAAATTTTTATTCAATTAACTAAAGTTTGTTTCTGTATAATCTTTATGTTACTTATACCTATATAAATAAAATACTTATTCTGCTTCCCCTAAAATTTTATCCACAGTTAAATTGAGAACTTTTGCATGCGAAGTAATTGCATTTGTATAAATAAGTTGATTAATGACTAATTTAAAACATATGCTTCGTTTCATTTCAGAATTTTGATTGCAGCATTTGTCATTAATTTAGTCTCTAATTCATGCTAATTTTAACTTTTGTAAAGTTTACAATTCTCGGAGGCATATATATTTTCGTAAAACTGATTTCAAGAATTATATATAAGATTTGATTTTCTTTCTTCTCCTTTAAAGCTGTTATACTTGTAAAGTTGATTAGGTTAGAAAAAGTGTACGACTCTAGGTTTTCTTTCATTTTACATTATCTTTTAATGTTTTTCAAAAATACATAACTTAATTTTTTCCCTCAATTTTTAAAAAAGTACTGTTATTGCAGATTACACCAAAGTTTTTAGTTTTCTTTAACACTTCTCTGCTTGGAAATCATATGATATAGAGTTCTGATCATATAGTGATAGGTATATATATATAGTATATATCCATATATATATATATATATATATATATATATATATATATATATATATATATATATATATATATATATATATATATATATATATATATATATATATATATATATATATATATATATATACATACATATATACATGCATACATACATACATATATATATATATATATATATATATCACCGTTAAAATGCATCTTCGATTCATTTCAAATATCACGTGACAAGGCATGTGAATTTTTTAACGAATTTGTTAGTTGCACTTTGCGGTTTGTACGGGAGTGTCAAATTAAGCAATTTTTATTAACTTTATTCAACAAAAATTAGTTTTATTCTTTCTGGGTGAAAATGGAGGAACAAGCGGTAGTTTTAGAGAAGGAGTCGTGGACGAGGAACTGTGAAAAAATTAGAGTTAACTCTGCAAAAAATAGTGTTTTCTAAATCAAAACTAGTTACCAGAATTTAAAAAATGATGCACAAAAAGCCAAAGTGATTATTAAGAAGGAACCCAGGAGTTATTGGTTGCTGAATCGCTATGATGTGATGATTATGGTAAACAAAAGTAAACTAATTTATTCCGTTAAAGAAGGCATCAGTACTATAAAGTATTACGTCATGGACTCTGAGTTATGTCACATACTTCATGTCTATTCACAAGCTCACTTGTCTATTGGTCAAGAATAAATTGATAGCATTTTGAAAGAACTTTCAACCAAATACTTTTAAAACATTCAATAATGATAAAATTAATTTGATATCTTTAATCATCATACCTCAATAAAGCTATGTGCATATGACTTCATACTATTGTGTTCATATTGTTGCATTGCTATTTCTATTAGTGATATTTCATATTACAATACATTTTATATTTATTAGTAATAATGGGATCAATTGATTTCTCATTAACAGTAACGACTGAAAACTAAAATTAGATTTATAATTTATTAATGATATCACCTGTACTGCTAAAATACGTATAATTAATATATATATATATATATATATATATATATATATATATATATATATATATATATATATATATATATATATATATATATATATATATATATATATATATATATATATATATATATATATATATATAATTATGATATAATTTAATGAAAATTTTAAAAATGTAATTTTTTATTATATTGTATTTCTTGTCATATTTAAAAACTACTCTGGAAATAAATATTTTTTCAAAAATTTATATATTTTTCTGTAAAGCATCATAAATAGGGCAGATATCAACCCTTTTTTATGGAATGTTGCCAAAAATGAAGGCAGTATTTCAGTCTTTCATGTGAATTGGTCTTTTATATTTGGACGAGAAAAATTAAGCAAAAATTTATATTTTCTTTTATATATTGTGTAGTTACAACAAATTGTTAAGCTACAGACTCGTTTTGAAGTATAATTTCAAAAAAAAATCATCAGTTAAATTACCGTAATGTATCTTGTTATAAATAAATAAGAAATGATTCAAATTCAATGTGCAGTGATTGCCCGATAATTTTCATTGAAATGCATTTTCTATTGTGTGTTATGACCGAGTAATTCTTTATTAAATTTGTTTAAACTATTTTATATGAATTTTAAAATAATATTACAATATAATACCATTTATTGACAACGAAAAATATACAAAAAAATTTCTTTTTAAATATTTGTTTTGTATGTCAATTTTTATTTTTTATTTTGTTTTATTAATATATTCTTGCATTGAAATATTAGACTGAACAAATAATATTTGTGAAATGTTTTATTTGATTTTATTATTTTTTATTTTTTGAACTTAAATACTCTTTTTTTAAAACACGATTCAAAAGTATCTTTTCCAGATTTGCAAATATTTTCAGTTTTATAATTGTCATCTAATTATTATTCCAATTTTGTTTAAAAATATTAAATACAAAATAACTTTATTTTAAATGCTTACGAGTTTAAGAAAAAATTTAATTTTCCTTCAAAATCTTTAAATTAAAAGTTTACGTTAGTATATAATTTAGTTTCAATAAATTTGATTTCTTAAATCTCTCCTAATATTTAGAATAAGATACTTTATTTTGGCAGAAATATTTTCAAATATATATTTTATGATTTTTGTTCATTACCCATGAGACTCTACTTTTAAGTACAATTATGCTACTTAAAATCCATTGCCAGTACCTACTAGCTTATCTCATAAAAGCAAGAGCTCTTAATTTGAAATTATATTACGTTTATCACATCATAACCCAGAGTTACAACTTAAGCTCTTTACATAGAACTCCTCTTCATCCATAAAATCTTAAATTATCACTATTAAGTGGAAAGTAGCAGGTTAACCACTATTTATTTAAGTTATATCATTAGTTTTGCCTCAGCTAATAGCTACTAAACTAATTTTAATCTTATATATTTTATGTTTCTTAAATAATGTATATTATCGAATAACTTTCGCATTTTAAATTTTTCACTTTGTTTTAAGAAAAATAGTGTATGTAATTAAAAGATGATTTTTCTAACCTAAGCAGATATTTATCACACAATTTATGTTCAGATGTCATCATTTTTAACTATTAATACCGATCATTATTTAAAATTTATGACAAAAACTTAGGATTTAAGAATAATTATAATTCTTTTTATTTTTTATGCGTAAGATTATCGCATTGCACAAATTATAGATGTATAATCGCTAATAAATATATTTAATTGGTGGCAATTAGATGTATGTACTCTTAATATTTATATTGTAAATTAACTAAATATATGTGAAGAGATATTCTGGAAAGTTAAATACTTCTATTAAGCTTTTATTAAAAATCATAATCCATCATTAAAACAAATCTTCCTTTAAATTATTTTATTATTAAAATTATTATGAAAAGTTTAAAAATAATTATGAAGAATTTTTAAAACTTTCTTTTGTGAATATTAGTTGCTAATAATTTGTATGTATAAAATGCAAAGGTATCCATTAATAGTAGTTTCCACATAAGATTATTTCATAACTATAATAATTTCATTGTATTGAATTTGTAATTATTTTACATTTAAATGTTTTAGTGTAGTGTTATTCATAAAAAATCATAACATTTATTACTATATTTTTAGTAATACATTAATTGCAAAAAGCGTATTCACTTCCATTATTTAATATGAATAATTAAGTTAAATTATCGATAAGAACAAAAAGTTAAAAATTTTTCAATGCGTTTTTTTTTAAAAGTTTGTTAGAAAAAAAGAAAGAAAAAAGACATTTATCACTTTTGCAAAACTAAATTATTTAGAAATTTGCACTCTATTTTTGTGTTTGATAGTAAAATAAATTGTTACTTTCTTAACAAATAATAGCTAACTCTCAGCAAATTAGTTCTTGACAAATTCTTAGCTAATAAGGACTCTAGTAGAGACAGATGTTTGTATATTTAAAAAAAAAAGATATGAATAGGAATTGGATCTCAGTTTAATGACTTTGCCACAATATTGACTTCCAGAAATATTTCCCGGCAAAGGCCTTTTACAAAGGCGATAACTTTCCCGCAAAAGCAAAGGTTTTTGCCCCTTATTCATTTGTCACCGGAAATCAATTGCTTAAGTCGTTTTCAGCTGTCATCGCTTCATGTCACGGATTAATCTCGATGATTGAAGACCTTTGTGAAGCTCACTCGGAAATTATTCGAACACTTTGTTCCTTATGGTAATGGAAACAAGGTATCTATAGCACAAAGCCATCAGTTACTTGAAGAATTGATCGAGTCCTTTCTATAATTGTGATTTAAATAAAGTTTGATTTGCCTTATATTATTAAGGTAAATAACTCTTAACACTGACACATGTATTTTTTTGTTCTAACGAATAAATGATATTTTTTATGAATAAATTTAAACAAACATGTTAAAAGTATTTTAATTGATGTTAGGATGTAGTTTCCTACGTAATCAATTTTAAATTCAAATATTTACGATATGAACAAGTCATATTTGAAGTTTTCTTAAATATACTTTTTCCATTAAATTAAAATTAAATTGTCAAAACACTTAGATAAAAATAAAAATTAGCAGCTTAGTTTATAATTTTCAAACTAGATGTGTGTTTTTAGATTTGTTAGTTATTGTTTAATATTATTTTACAAAATGAATTTAAAAAAAATTTAAATATAATATAAATTTGCCAATGATTTTATTATTTCTAATAATGTACATATATTTTCAAATTTACCAAATATTTTTTATTTTTTTCACTTTAGTTTTTAAATTCTGTAATCAGGTAAAAATATTGTAGATCAATTCTACCTTTGTTAAATTAAATTAGGTATATTTTTCAAATATTAAAAATACATTTCTGTTGGGTATACATAGAAAACTATCCTTTGCATTTTGATTTTATTCAAATAAATGTTTTTATTTTATTTAAAGAACTAAAGGAAAACTAATATTGATTTCTAGGAATGCATATTACACATTGGATGACAATACTTTGATTTTATAAGAAACTGAATTTTAAAGAAATGTTAAGTTTTAATTAAAGAAAAAAGAAAAAGGATTAATTTTTATAAAAAATATTCGTAAAAATGGAAAAAATTAAGATTTTAATACAAATATTCCATTTTGCCTAAAATTAAGAAATTTTTATTAAATATTACATTTTATCACCCTATTTATATACGATTAAACATTTAGTAAAAATGGAGATTTAGAAAGTAAATATGAAAAGTATATAATAGCTATTTTTAATGAGTTTTGATAAAATACTTAAAGTACAAACATTTTATAAATTTGGCAAAATTTTCTGAAATTAAAATTAATGTATTTGTTCTACAAAGATTAATAGAGTAAACACAATTAAATTTACCGATTTTTAAGAATGCACCATCAATTTATAAGTTTTTATGATGAGAAATTTGTACGTAAGTTATTGAGATTAAATCAAACTATATATTTCATTTATGATCATTTTCAAAAGAAATTCAGACAAGGAATTAACCATTTTTAACTAGCAATATTTTAAGCTTTTCTGCAGTTTCTATATATAATTTTTGGGAATAATCTTTTTTCATTACTATACTAGCTGAATAAATTACCAGCTAGAGGAGTTATTAATTAAATTATTAATATACTAATGCAATGATATATTTATGATGATGATATTAATAATATATTAAGATCTCTTGAAAATAAAATTTAATAATAGATGACATAAAAATGATATGATAAAAATCTGGATAAAATAATAAAATTTACAGTAATGAATAAGATAAAAATTATGTAAATACTAAGCTTGTTGAAATACGCAGAAGTTGAAATGTAAAATAAGGATAAATATCATCTCAAATGCGTGAAGATTTTGAAAAATTTAAAATTTACTTTCCTATTGAATATTACATTATTTTATATACATCTATGGCTAAAACTAAGAATATAATAATACAATTATATTTATTTACAACTGTTAAATTGTTACTTATATATTAATTATACTTACAATTGATCATATTATGTTTTTACGATAGGAAAAATTTAACACCTTTAAAATAAAATAAAAAATTTTATTAAGTTCTATAAATGAATTTCTGAAATTAATGAAGTATATAAATCATATTGCACAGCTACAAAAAATTCAATGTAAATAAATAATTTGGATCAATAATCAATTTTATATAAATTTATTCAATTATTACTATCATTAGCTAAAATAGATAAAATTGCAAAGATGTAAATATTCTTTGATGTAAGAAAAATGTCTGCAATTTATCTCTTCCACCTTTCTTACAAAACCCCACATTCATATTTTAATTTTTTTATACAAATCCGCAATCATTGACTGATAGTGCCGAAAACTGTTGCTTAAAAAAATAACCATGCATACATTTCTATTTCTTTACTATTTTAACTATAGCTCTAGTTGGCGAATCATTGGCGTCAAAGTGGATTGGCGATAATAGTGCTTGGCTTCGAGAGTCGACATCCTCTCTCTGCTCCTTCAGTAAGTATCCGGGAATCTCGGAGGAATGTGGAGAGTCACGCGAAACATGAGTTCAGTTTAAACATGTGCTACCATGAAATCTGGGCCTAGCAAAGAATTAAAAATGCATGCAGTGAATGGATTTACATTTTTTAATGCAACCAGTAGTTTAACTGTTGCATTTTGTCAGCTTATGATTTTGTGAATAATTTTAATATGCATTGAATTTTAAATAATTTTTAACTTTTGCACTTTTGGATTCAGGTTTAAAATTTTGGATATTGTCTTACATAAAAGTGTGCATATTCATTTGCAAAATATCAATGTATGCAATCAAGTTATTTGTAATTTAAAATTATTAAAATAATAATTTCTGTTTTTATTATTATTAAACTTGAAATGCATTTAAATTAAGCGAAAAAGAAGGATTTTTTTTTGCTTTAGTAAATATATGTACAGCTGGATAATATCATTTATATTATAATTGTGTAAATTATTGGAATTTATAGATCATATTCATAACTAATTTGAATGTAATAATTTTACATATGCATGAATTAATTTAAGTGAAAATGAAAGTAAAATATAATATTACATGTTAACGATTTATAATATTATTTTTCTAACTAGATATTGTTTTAGTTCATTCATATAATAAATTTAATAAATGATTTATGAAATGTTAAAACAGAAGTATTCTGCTCAATAGTATTACAAAATTTAAATTCAATTAACTCAAATTAGATTCATTTAAAATATGATATAATTATTGTTTGTAGTTATGATATACATTGATTCACCTATTTGAGTTGAGGATCATTATTCTAAGTATTTTCATGTGTATATGATGCAATAAAGATACTCTAATATTTTAAATTAATTTACATTATGACACAGTTGAAGTAAAGTTCATCTTTAATCTAATTGTATGGTAATGAAATGAAAAGCAAAATGCATAATTTATAATTAATTAAATATAAATCTATCATTTTAAATATATTGATTGATATACAGTTTAAGGAAAATCATTTAAAGAATTAAATAGCTTTCACTTTGATTTATGCTACTTTTTATTAAAAAGTGAATATGAACATTTAAATGTTATTTAAGTATTATGTTATGAGAGAGAGAGATTACTACCAAAAAAAGATATGCTGCCTAGATCTAGAATTTTTATAACAGATAAATTTCACTGCCAATGAGTTTTAGAAGAAAATATTACTGTCGAAACAGCTACGATATATTATCCATGTATGATTCCTGACAAAGCCGAGATGATTTTATGCAGATCAGTTTTACCTCCATTATAAATAGCATTTAATTGCATAGTACAATGATTATTAATTAAAATGAGATTTTTAGAAGAATGTTCTGTCTTAAATTGTATTTGAGAATGATTTGCTTTAGTGTTTCATATTTACCATAGCCATTTTCATTATGGATTTACTATCCATGAGTGTTATAACCAACCTTAAGTAATTCAAATTATTTTTAAATATTTTATTGCAAAACACGTTAACTACTACTTAGGTAACTAAAATTTAATATCATTAAATTCGTAAAAATATATATTCAGTATTTTTATTTATTTAAAATGAGTTGATCAAAATGAACAAAATATCGTTTCTATATTTCAAGCATCGTTTTCTGAACTATATGCAAAATTTCTCTTAATGGAAAGTTTGAAATTTTAATTTTCTGAATATACAAAAATTTAATAATGATGAAATTCGTCAACAGACTATGAGAAATATGCCTGTCAAAGTATCATTCTTATTTTGTGCGGCGTTTCTTTTTGTGCAATGTGTGGGATTACCAATTCATCTCCTAATAGCGCTGCCCTTGGAAGAAGCAGCCAAACTTTCCAAGGGCTTGAAAAGGACGATTGATGACTTGAAGGGCCTTGACGAAGGAATGAATGCTTCGGTTGTGCTGATGTCAAATAACATAACCGACATGATTGGTGCTATGTGTGAAAGCATACAGATGCTGAACCCACACGTTCTGTTGTCTTTTCTACCTAAAAGAAGAACGTTTTATACCACGATGATTGCAGGCCAAGCTGGAATACCCGCTTTGACACTGACAAGAGATTACAGTGACACAGCTACAAAAGTAAGTGCTATTTCCTTGAATAAATAGTTTTGTTTTATCAATATTGTAAACTATACACAAACCTAAATGCATGTATACCCGATCAGAATCCTTTAGAAAAGTCATATTTGAATCAGCAAAATTATTTACAATTTATCAAATACTATGAATGCATTTTTGATATTTTGCAATTTAGTATTTAAATTTTTTCATCGGCTTTTCTCTTTTTCGATGTCAAATATTTTGATTATTCGAAAGATTTTCTTACTTCAAAATCAAGACAAAATATAGCGTAGGATAGTTTGAATTTTCTCCTCTTAAATTTTTAATTCAGTCAAACAATATTTTTAAAGATAAGAAAATTTGATTTTAATCAGAAGATTGTGTTATGTATCAACAAGATTTTCAGTTGTCTTTATAAAAAGGAGCAGAAGATATGTACTATATCATTCCAAAAATATTAAGTTTTTAAAAACATAAAAAGTTAAAAAATCTTTGAATTATTAATATACATTCTTAATTTTTTAATGTTTTGTGAATCAATAATATCAAACCATGATATTTTTTATGGTTAAATTGTATTTTCTAAATAAACAATGTAGTGTTCTACTGTATGTTAAGGAAAGATAAATTTCAATGAAAGAAAGTTTTTCAGTTCCATAGTTAAACAAGAAAAATAAATTTGAAAATAAATAAATTTCAATGAATGAAACCATATCAGTTCTGAATTTAAACAAGAAAAATGTTTTTAAAATTAAGTAAAATATTTAAAAATAAAGTAATATAGCATTCAATTTAATGCAAAACGAAAATATTTTTGAATTTTAGACACTGAATTAATGTAACATTAAATAGCTAAAAATTTATTTATTATATAAAAAATTTATTTTACACTTGTCCAAAAATATTTATATAATTAGATGAGTGATTAAAAGAATTATCTTTAAGAATTTTACTAAAGTAATATGTATAATCCTATGAATATATGTGACAAAGATTGATAAAACTTCTATGACATAAAGCTATCAAAACCCAGTTTCTTATTAAAAAAATTAATACTAATGAATAATGAATTCCTCATTAAAATTGTAGAAAAACGTAACTCAGAATGACTTTATTAATAAACATGAGTATTTCCAAATTTGTTTGATGTTTAAAAATTGTTTTACAAATCTGCTTATTCAATGAGGAATTTTAAGTTTATTCCCAAACTTTCTTTAATTTATTTGAATTAAAAATTTTATAATATCAAATTGGAGCCATATGAAATTTAAGTAATAAGTTTTATTTAGTCTTCTAAAATATAATTCATTTATCATAATATATAAAATATAATCTTAACTTTCAATGTAATAAATATATAACTTATTCCAATCTAGTAAATCAAATGAATATTTTTACTTGTTATAAAAATAATTATTTAAAAGTTTTTATCTGTTATTTCACTGTTGTAAATAAATATTTCTAAATAACGGGCGTGTCAAATAAATAATAATTTAATATTTTAAGTACAAGTTTAATTTAAAATTGATTTTAATTAAAAATATTTTCAACAATTCGAATCAAATATCAGCTTCATAAGCATTCAAATTCTTACTGTACTTTATAAAATAATATGCAAATATTTTACCATATTGAAAATGCATAAGCAATTCCAAGTATTTACAATGAAATCATAGCTTGCATAATTTGAGCAATGTATAAGATGAATTTATCTCTTATTCAATATTTTTCACATACAACTGTAATTTAAAATATCAGAATCCTTCTAATAAATTAAGCGAAAAATTTTAATGACTGGCATTTCTTATAGATTTTGAAATTTTAATAATTTTCTGTGATAACAATTTCTTATAATAGGTAATAAGTTTATAGTATAAGTATCATTTTTTAAATAATAAGTAGTCGTAAAAACAATAACAAAATATAATAAATAATGACTATTTTGCGTTGATTGTAATGTTTTACTTTAAATTGAATGCATTACTAATAACATAATGTCCAATAATTGATATAATTGAATATAATTAAATATACTTTAAAGTTAATTTGATAAAAAAACTATTGTATTATATCTCATTGAATTAATCTACATAGTAAAACTTAAAAATTTTAAATTTAAACTATTAAATTGATTTTTAATGGTTTAAGCAGATTAAAAATGCACTGTATTAACAACAAAAATATTTAGTTCGAAAGATTTTTTCAATTACAATATGAATTGTTTCTTTATCATGAATTGTTTCTTTATCATATTTCTTAGAAATTAAGCAATTAAGCAAATCTAAAATGAAATATGCATGATTAAAAGTCAAATGAAAAATTTTAGCTACCATCGGGTAACAGAATAATGGCTATGAGTTGACTAAAATAGATTTCATTAAATTATTTCTAACAAAATAATTGTTTAAAATTAATGTAATAGCTTATAATTTATTTATATATAACTGAGTTAATTTTATTATATAAAAAATTCAGAAAATTCTCAAATTATTTATTTATTTTATCTAATTTACTTTTGTTTGCAATTTTAAAAATCTCAGTTATCTGTATCATTCATTCCAAATGTTATCAAAATGATTAAATGCTTAGTAAACGTGTATTTTTTAAATCATTTAATTAAAAGATATGCAGTTTTAATAAAACAAATTAATTAATTTTTGTTCATATACATAAAAATTGCTCAATATTTTTAAAACCCCAATGAAACAAGTTTAATTTACAAAAAATCTAAGTTTGGCGCACTAAATATACAATATACAGAAAAAACTATTTTCATTACACCACATCGATGTCAATTTTGATCTAAAATTTAATTGACTTTTGAATCCAGAAAGACAGATCACCTTAGAAGTAATCTACTAAGTACATAAGCCGATGGAAAACAATCATTTTCCAGTTCAGAAACTCTACTAAATTTCCTTTGAAGCAAACATTAATTCAGACCATTTTTGAAGTGAAAACCCTATTATTCGTATAATTGGAATCCAAACATCACAAAAATACTGTCAATACCAAAAGTAAATTATTCTTGCTTCAATTTTCAGCTTAACACTTATCGGAAAGATTGCTCTGTGTTCTATTTTGATTCAAACTGAGAAAAATGGTTTAGTTTAAGGAATTGATTGAATTATTTCTCATCTGCGGAAGAGATTTTGAATCGTATAATTTCAACTTCAATTGGAATTATATTATCATTTCCAATACCTTTATTTTTATCTTTTCTTTTATATATTTTTATTCATTGATCTTCTTTCCGTATAAAGAAAAATAATTAAAAACTCAAAATCAGAGATTGTTCTTTACTAACGTCATTTCTCAATGCTGTTAATTCCATTATTTTTATCTGTCAATATATATATATATATATATATATATATATATATATATATATATATATATATATATATATATATATATATATATATATATGTGTGTGTGTGTGTGTGTGTGTGTGTGTGTGTGTGTGTGTGTGTGTGTGTATAATACGTATAATTAATAATAATGCACAGCCTATTTGATGAGGATAATCATACTAATGCTTGCTATTTTAACTGATAAAGGAATATACTTAAAATAGTATTAATTAAAATATAAACAGATAATTTATAATTATCGATATAAACCAGAACCTTAAATGTAAAATAAATCAGATCTTATTGTTGTGTTAGTAATTAATTTATATTTGTAATTAAATATTCATATATGAATATAATTAAAATACTCATATAATAATGTATGAGTTTTTTAATTTATGTATTAGAAAATACAAGGTATATTTATAATATTCAATGGTGTGTTTCATGTAATAATTATATTCCTTTATCACACTTAAGCGAAGTACAAACATTAATATTATTATCCTCATCAATTAGACTGTCCTTTATTATTCATTATACTTAATATATCCAGTCGAAATATCTTCGAGTAAGATATTTCGTGTGTGTATTATGTATACCATTGTATGTATGTAGGGGGCACTATGATGGTATAGGGTTCAATATTTCCCCATAGATTGAGGCTTCTCGTTGTCTTGATTGAGCGAATCACAGGTGACCAAACTTGAAGTATTCTTCCAGATCATTTCATGCTATGATTAATGCTCTCTTTCCCAGAGAACATATGTGTTTCAAGATGACAACGCTCCTGTTCTTATATATTATTGTGTTCAAATATGGCTTTATGTGTATTAAGATAAAGTAGGGCAGCTAACCTATCCTCAGTCTTTTGATCTTAATACCATTGAGATTTTGTGAGATTTTTTTTAGAGAACAATGTCCATGATCGGTTCTGCACTCTGCCTGAATCAGACGGCCCTTGAAGATGAATGTGTGCTAATTTCAAAGAACTTTGTTCAAAACATTTATTCATTAATCCTACCTTGAATGCAAGCTGTCTTTTAATCCAAAGGTGACCCAGCCGCTTATTGATGAAAATTTTCTTTTTTCACTTTGTTCTTTATTTTTAGGTATTAAAATCTTAAAATACTATCTTTAAAGTACTCTGATACATAGGGAATTGTGAAATGTAGCTTATTATCAAAGTATACTCTAATAAAGATGTTTTACGTAATATTACTTTTAAACATTGATTTTTGCATTCATTTAGACTAAAATAGAAATAAAACAATAAAGTTAATAATTTAATAAAAATCATGTGTCACATTATTAAATAATTTCCTATTATAACATTAAATATATCATGTAAACATTCATAAAAACCTACATTCGCATCTCAAGAACACATTAGTTAAAAATTAACACCTAATTTTATTTCAATTGAATTCTCATACACAATATACACTAACCAACATTAAAAATGCAACATCAAGAAGAAAAGAAGAGAAAATTATGCAAATTTCAGGGTAGATCCACTTTACCGAGTTATGCAAATGATGATAAGGTGAGAAATCGGCAGAGTGAGCAATATTCGATCCGTTATTGCTGCTTGGAAAATAACAGTTAACAGTTTAGCTCAAAATATTCGGATTTAATTAGTTGAACGTTAATTTGTTTTCATTTTAGACGGAAACAATCTCAAAACAGTTAGTTAAATGAAACCAGCTCAGGACAACCGATTGCCATCAATGTCATTTTGAAATATTTACGATATTTCTAATCTCTGTTGTTTTATTTTGTGACAATTACATCTTGAATTTAATGGTTTTAATGGGTTGTAAAGAGAAAAATCTATCTATTATCAAAAATTTATTAAATTTATTACAAAAAAGATGTCTAAAAATATTTTGTGTTATATTAAGAGGAAATAATATTTTTCTTCCTTGAATGAAAGTTTTTACTGTAATTTAGTTTACACTTAAGTAAAATAAACTCGAAAAAAACTACTTAATAAGAAATATTCAATTTCATAAAAAGTGTAATTTTACAATGTGGTCAGTGAGATACAAGGAATACATTGTTAAAATTTTAAATTTATGTGAATATTGATATCAGAAAAAAAATTTGGTGATAATTTTTTATACAATTTTTTATTTCATACTTTACAAAGGTACTTTTTTATTAAAGCAAGTAATGCTAGCATTTTTTTATATTAGCTGATACATATTTCATGTAGTTTTCATTTTTTTAGTATTTTAAAGACTAACATTATAACATATCTTGCGATCTTCCAATATGTTTCTTTCAATGTTTCTTAATTTTTATAATTAGTTTTCTGGTTTTAATTATACACGGTAATTTATTATATATTGAACACATAAGATCATTTTAAAACAATCTAGTGCTAGACGTAATAACTTTATTTTATTAAAAAATAAGTGTTAGTTGATCATTAAATTCATGACATACATGCGTATTAATAAAATGATTCATTTCTTGGTTTTCTTATGTGGGCAGCTTTGAAATTTCATTTACATACATAAGATCTCTTAATAGTAGTACCATAAATAATATTCATTCCTGTTTTTTATCTTTTAATTGGTTTTATGCTGTTAATTAAATACAATTCACATTAAATACCAAATAACGTATATTAAGAAATAATACAAATAATGATGGGGAAGCATTTAAATGGTAAAATATATTTGATGGCTTTACAATCGACAACTGAAGTGAAAAAGCACCTGTTGAATCCACAAGCACATGTAAATTACATCTATAGATACAGTAGTCTATGCAATGCAAATCGAGGCACTTTGTTCTATTTTTTGTTCATGCAAATATTGACTTAATAAATTTAATTTTTATCTAAATTTATAACATACCAATGATTTCAAAATTTAGCAAATTATTAAATTGTTTTAGAAAATAAATTTCGTTTTTTTCTATCTTAAAATTATATTAATATCAGAAATTTCGACAATGATTGATAAGGACTGGTCTCGGACAAATATTTCTGATTTTTCTGATGTTGTTTAATTATGTAATGAGTGCAATCAAATGACATAAATATTTTCATATGTTTTTTTTGAAACAATACATTCTTTTCAGTTTCATAAAATACAAAAACATATTTTTAATGCATTAACCCTTTTGACAAAACATGAATCTATTTTTACTCAACATGCATTACACATGGGTTAAATTCTTCACATTTTTCTTTATGCATTTCTTAAATATTGTTTTTCTTATTATTTTCAAAAAACTTATATAGTAAAGTTATTTTTCGTTAATGTTTCTTACAAAATCATAATTTCATACAAAATTTCAACTTTTTTTTAAATTTATGTGTTAGAAGGATAATTTAAATACTCATTGATATTTTGATAATATTTTATTTTTCTTAAAAGTATAATATATGAGACTCATTAAATAACATCATTATAGAAAATTTCAGTGTACAATTTGCATAATAAAACATATGAATATAAAATTTTCAATTAGTTTTATTATTTTTTCCTTTTGTAATTTTCTAGTAATACATTTTAATTGATTAATTAGTGTGAGAAAGAGGCCCTTAAAGAGTTCTTCTTCATCAATTGAAATATAATTAAAGTGATGTGTCATATTCAATAATTTACACCTGTTTATAGAATTAAAATGTATATTATATTCTTAACTGAAATATATCTTTAATAGTGCTTATAATAAATTTAAATTGATTGTATAATGTTATCATATTTACAAGGCTATTTATCTCATAACTTATTTCATTAAAGTGTTTTAGTTTAAAACTACACGTAAAAATAAATGCTATAAATTTCAGATGAAATTATAATAATAGGCATTTAGGGAATGCTGAAATTATAATATATATATACGAATTTTGGATGTTGATGTATGTTTCTTAACGTATAGTATATACCAATGTGATTTTCTGAAGATTTAAAAATAATTTTATACTTTTCTATAAGACGGATTTTGCTCCATAATCAGATCAATAATTTTACCTCTTACGGGTTTTAAATTTGATATATTTATGTATTTATATACCTGAATATATTTACTTTTTTAGTGGTACGCGATATATTCTTCCTTCCAACGCATTGACATTAAAATCTTTAAAATGTCTATTATAAAAGGTAAAATTTTTCACTGAAGGAGTTTAATACGATTGCTTCTCGATTTTTTTTAAATATAATAAGATCTGGAAATGTGTATTCAAACTATACAAAATTGATTTCAGAAGATCTGATATTGAATCTAAATAGAATTAAAGTTACTAAAGGATACACCTTTTATTTGAGTTATATTAAAATAAATATGAAGTTATATATGAAGGATAAAAATTTTCTCACACATAATATTATTAATATACAGTTATAACTGTATTACATTTTAAATATTTCAAATTTTAACATGATATACTTCTTCATTAATTTTACTACAATTATCCATTATCATTTTATTATTTCAAACTGTAGGAAAATCTATTCTCAATAAATTATTTTCAATGTTATAAAATTAAATTAAATTTATTAATAAATAAATTCAATCAAAAATATCGATAATTGTTATCGTTTAACACTCCATCATTTGACATACGCGTTAAAATTTTAAAATTCATTTTAAAAAAGAAATGCAAAGTAACAAAACAAAAATTTTTGAAATTTTTAATTTATTTTAATTATATAATATATTGTAATTTTGAGCAAACCCAGAAAATTACATGTTTCAATGGATATACGTAAAAAAACAAAAATTTATTTGAATGCAATTTGCATAACATTGTGTATTTATTTCAGAGTATTAATTGTTTTTTGTAAGACACTTAGTATTCAATAACTGTATTTTTAATAAATTGGGAATTTGGGAATTTATATCAAAAACGAAGTAGCAGAATCATTTAAAAATATTCTTTTTTGAACACTACTTTATATAATCCTGGTTCTTTAAAATAATATATATATATATATATATATATATATATATATATATATATATATATATATATATATATATATATATATATATATATATATATATATATATACATATATTAAAATTTACGAAATTATTTCAGCATTACATTTTTTATATTCTTATACTTTAAGGCATAAAATTATAGTAGTTTTACTTCTAAAATTGTTGTCACTGACGTCATACATTACGACAACACTGTATTAATGTTAGTTATATCTATGGCAATTTATATTCTCTTTATAACTTTTTGTTGGAAAAACAGGTGTTATATTTAAGATATAAATTTCAACATATGGCTTATAAAATACTTTTCAAACATTTTTAAAAAGTATTTCCCAAACGAAATTAAGTCTTTTATATTTTATAGAGTTGCTATCAGAAGCATCAGAGTTTATGTGAAAAGTTTCAAACATATTTCCGCACTTCATTTGCAAAGTTGTTATCTTAGTTTGAAATTTCTGGATAATTATTCTCTAATTTTATTAATTACTTTTCGTAATTTTGACGTTAATTGGAATAAATGGGTTTTCTTCTTGTCCAAGTGAAGAGCCACGTATCATTGAAGAAATTTCAGTAAATCTTCATTTTGAAAATTTACACAGTTGAAGTTCCTTTTTTAAACAAATTATAAAATGTTGTTATATTTTTCTTTATTTTCAATGCAAATGATTTTTCTTTGTTGCTATTTTATATGAATTAAAATTTATGTTTTTTAACTTTTATTTATTAGAAATGCACTAAAATAAATAATTTTTAAGTTCTCCATAACATATTTTTGGCATCAGCATATCATGGCCAAATTTTAGATTTACAATTTAAATTTTCTTTATTTATGTAAAAACTTCCTATGAATATTTATGTTTTCTTAACGATAAGAAATATGTTTATTTTTCATACATTTCTAGTAAATAGAGGGTAAAATATGACAAAAAATTATAAAGAGTAGTGAATAATATAATGTAGAAACATATGCTCATTTGCTCAGAAACATATGAATCTGTCCAGTGTTTAACAGTGGTGAGTAAATGTTACAACTTTATGCTACTGAAGTTGAGAAGATTTCTACAATGTAAAGGAAAACAATAGAAATCCGTGACAAATCCTAGTTTAAATCTGTTCTATGATTAAAAGTGGCAGAAAAATGTTATGCTTTTATTTTCTACCAACGTATTGCTTGAATAGAATTGCTTAGATGTTTACCAAACATTAGAAGAATTATAAAAATTCACAATGGATCCATTTCTAGTTTGAATCCCTTCATGTTTAACATTGTTAAACAACTGTTATGCTTCAAGGCACAGAAAAAAAAATCCATGATGATACAAATTTCGGGTTTAAATCAATCTTATCTTTAAAATGGTAAAATATATTTAACTCAACGTTTTGCACAAGACTATTAAACAGAAATTGAAGGGTTATACATTCAGAAATTTTATATTTGGTAAAAATTAATGCGACGTGCTATCTAAAAAAAGTGTTTCGGCAATCAGAAAACTAAGCACTTACATTAGTCTCCAGCTTATGCTAACAGCTAAGGAATATAGTGTCAATATTTATGTATAAATTCATATTGATTTTTAATTTTCCCGTAACGGTTTAACTGTTGCATGCAATTTTATTATTAAATAAAATAATTTCAAATAAACTGCAATATTCAAAAATAATATATTTTAATACAGTAATAATATAATTTCATGTATTTTTAATAACATTTAATGATTAAAGAATAAAAATGAGAGCTTTAATGATTCTAAAGCTCAAACAAAAATTTTTTTATACTATTATCTCACCAAATGAAGAAATTCATAAAACCTTGAAATACGCATGATGTCCCACTGGAAGGAGCTTGAGTAGAATTTATACATTTTAATAACTGTGTTGGGTGGGACTGTTAACAAACATTTTATGGATTAAAGTTAGGTAGTTGTAACATATATCATTTTAAAAATGTGAAAATTAATTACTATATCTTATGTAGTAAAATCAATTTTATATAAAAAACAAAATAATTTCTCACATTTTTTATTTATGAATTTCATTATGCATACTTCTCTTTTCTCATACTGCAGAATTATATAGGCAAATAAATTTATTTTCCATGAATTGTTCATAAAAGATTTCCCACTTACAAAAAAAAATGAAAATAAACATCAAAAAATATTTTTCTCAAATTATTTCTATTTAAAATAATGAAAAATAATTTGCTGATCATAGGAACCGATTAGATGACAATTTAGACAAAAAATTGATAAATCAATCTTTTGCTTAGCGAATAATTTTCTGTCATTTTTTTCTTTAAGTTTCAGTCATTACAACACTTCCGGTTGAAAGCAACTAAATTGGAATACATAGCTTTGTAGAGAAAACTGATGAATATAGAAAAATAATACGCCAATCAAGTCTTCTCTCACGGATTCCATTATTTCTGTATGAGTAAATATTACTCGCTAATACGTGTCCATTAACAGAGATCTGGTCAGAAATAAATAATCACCATTTTCCTAAAGAGGCTGTTAAATCAGAGATTACTTGCTTCGTACTAGTTTCTTTATCCTTAAAGAACTCGTTTTTTGATCTTAAGCAATTTAATGATTGCAACCCACGTTCATAAATTTGATTTGTTTTCAACAATGTATAAGATTCTTGAATAAAACTTTATGTAAATGAAAAAGAAATTATAATTTTTTTTGAAAATATTTCGTAAAGAAACGCCATTAAAAGATATGGAATGTTAGGAGGGAAATTTGTTCTGAAAACTATGCTAATGATTAGGTATTTTAGTTTCATTTATTATTTATATAAAATAACTATTTTGAAAGTAATCATATTTATTAATTCGTTAGTAAAACAGATATATTATTTATTGGTTAAGGAAACAGATACTTTAGAAAATGTTTTTATTAAAAACTAATTTGTTACGATTACTAAGTAGCTAGAAATTTGAAAAGGCATTTCTGTCATTGTTGATAAAGTAATGGAAATTAACTAATAATGACAAAGTAATTTTAAGTGTTAGTTCATAGTTAATATTAAATGAAATCAAGATGAAATTTAGCTATTGTAAATAAAGAACGATATATTACAAACAAAGTTTTTGTAAATAAAGGAGTATTGAAAATTCATTCGCTTCTACTTCTGTATGGATGTTATTAAAATATTTGGAGCAATATATTTCTTTTCTAAACTTGATTTGACTTCTATATTAAATACGGAATAATGCGCTAAAATCTCGTTATGAATAATTCTCAAAATATTTAAAAACTGGTGCTATTTATAGCAGGACATTTCTTTCATAAGATTAAGGAAGTAAAAACTAAATTATCTAGAAAAGATCATTTATAAAATATTTTTTTAAAGTAAATTTTATTTCAAATTTTATAATTTCACTTTTAACGTTTCACAGCAGATTAGGAAATAAATTTTGAAACAAAAAATTACTGCATAAAACGTTTATGACTATTTTTTATTACTTTCCCTTATTTAAATCTCTAAGCTGTCAATTTTTGATGAAATCAAGTGTATTTAATAGATTCATAAAAATATTAATACCATGAAAAACAACTTGTTTTAGTTTCTTGAAAGAGTTAAAACATATTTCAATATTGCAAAACATTATGGGCTACGTTACATGAAAATGAATTGGTACATTCGCTTACAATCAAATCATAGATAAATTTATTTCATTTAATGAGTCCAAAATATAAATAGCATTAATCAACTTCATATTTATATTTACTTTTATCTATATTTTATTATTGACTATGTCTTCAAAACTTCCTTTATTGAAATAATAAAGCTATTTTCCAAGTTACTTTGATTCCACAGTGAATTTTCATGGTTTGAATTATTGCATCTAAGCCAGTCGCAAACGAAATTCGCAGCTAAAACGTCACAAAATAGGTTTTCAGAGTAAATATTCAAGAAAGTTAGAATTATCTAGTAAGATATTGATGACGATGCAAATTATTTACATTTTTCTCATATTTTTTTCTCTTGGAAATAATGTTCGAGATTAACTGCATCAAGTTTTTTTATGATAAAAATTAATACTTGATAAATCTTTACAAAGGTTATTAAAACAATTTTTAATATTTATAACATTTTTATTAATTTTTGAGAAAATATAATTGCTCATTTAGAATATCATAATTATAAGTACTAAAAAAATTAATAATACTTTATGAAGTTACGTAGATCGAAGATGTATGTATGACTCCAAAAACAAATTATTTTGACAAATAAAAAAATGCTTTACCTAAGAAATAAGCCATACATTTTTAGAGACATTTGAAAAATCTTCAGCAGGTTATAATTTTTATTAACACTAAATATGGATTTTTTATGAAAATGAAATAAATTGAAATTCAATAGCTTACTTTATGGATATTTAATTAAGATAAAATGCGCAGAAGAACATATTAAACTTTATTATTGAAAATATTGATTCTTGTATAATACAGAAAAAAATTGTTTTGCTACATATTGCATGTTGCTGAGTTTCTTTATCATAGCTTTTTAATATAATTTCATATTTTGAAATTACAAAAAATGGAAGTAACTAAAGCAATATTTATAAGAAAATCATATTTAAATTGTTGAACCAAATTAAAATTTAATTATATAGTAATGTGTGAAAAAGTTCAAGAAAAGAAAGTTCAATGAAATTGACTGATATTAGGATATGGAATGTTAATGAAATATATACTAGTTTTGTTGCATAATGATAGTTTCCAATAATCTATAAAAATATATCAAAATATAAAAAAACATCACGAAACTGCAGAGTTTGAGATTCAGTAAATTATAAATCTCTCTCTTATATATATATATATATATATATATATATATATATATATATATATATATATATATATATATATATATATATATATATATATATATATATATATATATATATATATATATATATTTATATAAGTGTAAAATGTTAACAAGAATTCAATATGATGCAAATAAAATTTCATTGGTTTAGCATCCCAATGATGACATTTGATAACTACGTCATAATTTCGTCACAGTGAGCTGATCGTCAATTCGCTGGTTTATAGTTTTAGCAGTGATGTCGCTCTCGTTTTCTGTCGGCCTATTGTAAATATTGTAATTCATACTTTATCACAGAATTTTAATCATAAAAACCATTGATAGAGAGATATTTTATAAAACTTCAAAATGATTTCTAATAGTGTCTTAAAATATAATACAATTTCTAAAACAAAAATTATTTACCAATATTATTTTTAAGAACACCTTACATCAGTATAATAACGACTAAAAATACGGTAACAGAAAATTATATATACGAATAAATTATTTGGTGTTATATACACGAATCTACAAATTTAAAATCTTTATGATTAGATAATTAAACAGGCGTCTTAATTTACCCAAAATCTGAGCATAATAATAATTCACTGCTGAGTAACTGTTCATGTAATTAGCTTCCAATGATAGTTAATCAAGGATGCATAGTTAGTTAATCATGCAAAGATTGTTACATTTGGATAATATATGACCAAGACTATAATTCTCTAGGAATGTCTGTATTCTATGAGTTCATCAGTTAGTTAGTAATGGCTAGTTTCATAGAATAATTATATATCTATATCTATCTATCTGTATATATATATATATATATATATATATATATATATATATATATATATATATATATATATATATATATATATATATATATATATATATATATATATATATATATATATTACAACTCAATGTTCGATTGCAAAAAATTTTAGTTTTCTTTTCTATTATTATCTTGTTTAAATGTGATTAAATTATTAAGAATTACTTTGATTTTATTTCATATGATGTGAATCAAAGTACATCCTAATTATCAATATTCCCTAATTAACAAAGGATGACCATATTTAAATTATAATTATTTAAGTTAAATGTAAAACATTGAGAATTTCAGAATACGAAACTAATGCCAAGATTAAAATATCTATTATTTAATTTAATCCTAGAAAAATAATGAAGACAACCGTATTAGGATTTACTAAAATTTTTTATATATTCCTGAATTTAGTTTAACAAACTACATAGACTTAAGAGGAGCATATAACATGAAATAAATAAGAATTCAAGACAAACATATGCATTAATATAGGAAATCATGTCTATCATTATCATAAAAATCATGAACATTTACAATATTTGTATGTATGTTTTATTATTCATAAAATATATTTTCCATTTGATTAATTTGCTAAATAAAAAATCGGGGTTGTATTTGCCATATGAAACTGGCTGTCAACAAAATACCTGATATAGTTTAAAGGTTTAAAATTCACACATATATAATAAAAATTGATTTACATAAACGATGTCAATAAGAATAAAAATTATGATGGCTTTTGTCATCAGGTTTCCATTTGTGCACATTTGACTAATTAAAGTACTGAAAAGTGTAAATTATTCCAGGACGTAAGTTAATTTCAAAACTGTTGGCCAAATTTTCTGTGCAAATGTTAGTCAAATCGTTATGAATGATAGACACTTTCTTTCGGAAAAGTGATATAACTTGCAAATGTTCAAAGAAGATTACTATACATGGGCGTTCAAAAATTAGGACGCAATGTATCTCTATTTTGAAATACAGTATTTCAAGAACAAATAATTGTCACGCAATCATCCAATTGTATGACGATTGCTAATGCAAGTAATAAAAAATGCCTTTAAAAGAAAATGCTTACATTTAAAATGACGTGAGAAATATATTTTCAGAAAATCTATTCAATTTGGTGAAATAAATCTACATGAAATTTCATTCTTAAAAAAATTATAGAACTGTTGTTTCATGCATAAATGCAATATTTTTGTTTTGTTTCTATCATTTTCGTTTTTTATTATTTTATGATTTATTAAGAAGGTCAAACATTTTACTGACAAATTATAGTCTAACACGCGTATTTGATGATTCATAATGAATAGTAAACATCATCAATTTGTTCGCTAAATTAAATTGATTTAATTTAATTAATATAATTATCGGGTTGTACCTAAATAAATGGTATTATAAGAAAATATGTATAATCTATTTAAGCAAACTGAAAAACTTACATGCTTCATTAAATAACTCTTTTTTCTACAGAACTATACTATCTCTAAAAGAGAATATAGTAGAAGTCTAGGAAAATTCTAAAAGCCAAAACTTTCTTTTCTTAGAAAGTAAATTTGCAAAATTTAAAATATTTCTTGACCTTGTTGAAGTGTAAAGTTTTTTGATAAATATCCATTTAATAATCATTTAGTTTTAAGCCTAGAAAGGAAAATGTATGTCAGCAAATTTTCCACTAGAGGTTGCAAAAATTCTTTTAACGAGCATTTAAAAATAATTTTGAAGAGTTTAAAATATTGCATTAAAATAAACTTTTTGTTTTAACGCAAATATTTATTTCTCTTTATCTATATAATAAACATCAATAACATTTTTGCACTGGAGGGAAATATTTTGAAATTTAATTTTGATGATTCATAGCTGAAATTGCTAAAAGAATGCTGTTAAAAAATTCTTTTATAGTTTTATTCTTTTTTCAAAATTTTATACTTCAACTTAAAATATTATATCTTCTAGAAAAAAATCATCTCATTTACCTTTAATTAATTTTTAAATATATCATATTAATATACATTTGCAAATATTATTTCTCTCAAATGATAAAATTCTAAAATACAAAGCAAGTTATACTATAAATCTTAGATAATATGAAATAAAATAAAATATGGATATCGATATTGATGTTACATTTATTTGACATAAACTTATTTTCGTTATGGTCGATAGTTCAAATATAAGAACTATCGACCATTTTTGAAAGAAATAAATATCATTTAATTCTTTCAAACATGGTCGATAGTTCTTATATACTAATTAATATCAGACTAATAAATAATCAGACTATTTCGATAAAAATATAAATTTAAAATAAAACGTAGCCTAATTTAGATTTTAATATAATAAAAAAACCTATCATGAGAATGAAAATTTACTCTGCTTTTCCCACAGTTGTAGATAAAAGTATTTGGATTTTTATTGTCATTTTATTATTTTAAAAATATTCATAAATATTAAAGAATATATAAAATAAATTAATGTTTGTGTAAGCAAGACATTAGCCTTAAGATTTAAAAGAGATTGCGTACAAATATTGCAATTATTAATTCTGAATTCTATTAATTAATAAAATTTTTAAAAATTTAAATCGTCCTTGCTGAGTTAGACTAATCATAAATGGATGTTTTGTTTTGCCTTACCCTTTTGCTTTTTTTTACCTGTTTATTGTCAGTGTGTTAATGGTTTAAATTAATGGTAAACAGCTACTCAAACCGACACTTTAGTCTTTATATAAAAAATCGTTTTATTAATAAAATAAACAATATTCCCTGACATTCGATTGGGAACTTCGCCTTGTTTGTTGCCGCTCGACGAATTCAATTAATTCGACGAAGGCAGGCTGCAAGTTTATCGAAAAGTCGGATTTAACGATGTGATATAGATGAAACGTTATCTGACGTCATGGGTATTTTAAACATATGAGAGTAGTTATAATCTCAACTGGAACTAAAGAATCATCAACTTTATGGTTAATTATTAAAATTAAAAAATTTAAAAAGATACATTCCTACATTCATCATACAGACAGAATTGTTGGTAAGTGGAAAGAGGGAAAGGAAAAGCGCTCTTTTTTCGATTAAATTATCACAAATTAAATTTTTGCATAACTAAGTAGAAGAAAATTCTGATTATTTATGTTAATTTTAATTCGTAGTATATAATATAATTTAACATATGAAATGGAGACAGCTGCATTCAATTCCCTTCTTCCGACCGAACTTTGATTTTATATACTTAGATGATATTATTTTTGTTCGTATTTTTTCATTCGATAAAATGTAAAAATTTTCCAAAAATATGCTTTTGTATGGTTTATAAAAAAAGTATTTTCTTGCCAAATTGTTTCAGTCAAACTCAAATTTTGTTACCGTCCTTATCTTAAATTTTAACTATGCTTTTCATAAATTATACACAATTAAAATTTAAAATAATTGCAATTCATTAAAGACTGTATTTTTAGCATTAGGTACATATTAACCAAATATGTCAAATATTTATTTTTTGTATTTGAAAAATTAACGTCACAAAAATTATTATTTTTAAGTTATGTCAAATCTTATACATTTTAAAATTTTTTATTTCGTTTCATTTTCATTTTCATTTTACTGCACAACGTATTGGCTCAAATTTACGACTCGAGTAATGTTAAATCATCTTTTTTTACTGATAAATTTAAAATATCGTTTAATTAGTTTGATAATCCTTTGATTCTTATGGGCATTCCTACGAAAATTTCTGGCATTACTTAAAATTTTCTTTGCTATTTTATACTGTTGTAAGCGATTAATTTTTGGTGTTTTACTATTCAAATAATTTCTGTAATAAAATGCCTTTAATAAAAGTGTGCAGTAAAGTCTGCAAAGTATTAATATTAGAAACAATTATTGTCAGGAAACGTTTATATTATTAACTATTTTAATTGTATGAATATATCTCTTTTAGGTTTTAAAATATATTTTTTCCTTCCTATTTTTTAAAATCATAAATGACTATTAAATAACTCATCCTACCACTGCGACAGGACAGGGATCTTCAGAATGAAAGATCCCGCGTTTGATACCAGTCACTGTTGTAACGAAAGGTGGATGATACCCTATGTATGCTCTCCTATAGAGGTACATATTTGAGAATTTTTCGGGATATTTTCTGATGATACTATCGCTGAAATGTTTTTTGGAAGGCAATTTACTAGTTGTATAATAAAACTCTTAAGAAATTAATAGGTCGTTATGCTAACCACTTCGTATTGTCAAAGTAATTTTTCACAATCTCTATAAAAATTTTTAGTAAAAAATTTAACTTTTCTTTAAAGAATAAATAGGTAGAACCTTTAAAAATATAATTTCTAACAGTTTTACTCACATGAAAACACAATCCTATCCTTCAATTTTAGTCCTTTTTCTTAAATCCTTAATGAAATTATTATTCCTTAATTAAATATTAATAAATTTATTCATAGATATACCTATTACTTTTACATAAATATATCTAAAAATGTAAGTTCTAAATTAGAGTATATTTTAATTTTATCATGTAATATATAGTACCATTCTAAATCTATGCATAAAGGTATAATTGAATATATATTCATAGTAATAAAAAATATCTAAAATTTACGTAAAAGAAACATTTATAATATGTTATGAGGAATTATAGCATACATTATAATCTGTTCACAGATGGATTTTTAAATTTAAGTCCTTTTCATTACAGCATGAAATATACATATAATAAAATCCAATTTATTAAAATACAATTAGTTTTAATGAATGAATTATATAAAGAAAAACCAAAACATGGAAACAAAATTTATTGCTTATAATATATTAATTATAAAAATATTCATTGTTAATTAAAATGTAATTTCTACAAATTTTAAAACTTAAGCATTATTAATATATATATATATATATATATATATATATATATATATATATATATATATATATATATATATATATATATATATATATATATATATATATATATATATATATATTGTTGCATAATATAAATTCTTAAGGTAAAACATGAAACATATTGTGTAACAACTAGATTCAATTTTTTAAGAGATATGATGCTTTAATTTTATGATAAGAATAACTTCAGAAACTTTCTATGTATAGTTAAAAATTCTTCTTTTAAAAAGGTTACTTCTCAATCTTAAGTTTTTGGTTTGTATTTAAACTACGTCCAATTGCAGAAAGTTTGAGAAAAGAGTTTCAAAAAATATCTTCTTCCTTGCAATAAAAGTTAACTTCTTTTTCTGTTCAATGAAAGGAAGAGTATAAGAAAGAGTAAAATTCATAAGAAAAGTGGACATTTTAAGGATGAATTTTCTTGAAAAGTTCATAATAGCTTATATATATAACTCTGATTCCAAACTATCTTTCGTACCATTTTTTACTTCAGTTGAAAAAAGAAACTTGAATGTAAGAATGTGATAAAATGTAGAAATTTAACTGCAGAAAAATTTCGTTAAGAATAATCTTAGAATAAATTTAGCAGCAAATGTTCACATCTTTATGAAAGGAAGATAGTAGTTTTAAGTGTAGAATATTTGAATGCAAAGCTAATAGCTTGTGGCGAATTATGCAAACTGACTCTTATTTCTCTATAACGCTTGGAAAGGTTACTTAAAAACTAAACATATATGAGGGTTTTGAAGGAAATTATAAAGATAAAACTGTTTCACATTTTAACAATTCGTGTTTGTTTCATATAATAGCTCTACAAAAAGAATTTCGTATGGAGTTTGCAAATAAGTTGGAATGTTAGAAAATTAAAAGCCATTCCCAACATAAGAAAAAAGCCTTATTTGCTAATGTTGGGTATGCATTCATAAATTGATTCCTTGTAACTGATGCATCGTTTCAAGTCAGCGGTTAGAAATAAGAGGAGAATATTTAAAATTAAATATCCTGGATTCAATCCTTTCAAATGTTGAGCAACGTAAGATAGATGTAGCTTTTCTGGTTTAAGTCGGCTGGTCAAAATGATAACTGAAAATGTTTCTAACTTTATCCTACAGGAATAACGCCCTTTTTCTAAAATTGCACTCGAAATATTAAGCGTGATATATTTTCCAAAAGCCTTAGAAATCATGTAACTGATAGTTTGTACGTTATATGGTGCCAAAAATGGTAAATCATTAATTATAACTAATTTATTTCCCGCATCAATGTCCCATTATATGCATTCATTTACTTAATCTATATAAAAATTTCTTATGAATAGACTCCGTATAAGAAATAAGAAAAATATGGTATACAATATTATATATAAATATCATATATCACTGAATAGTAAAGTAAAAGTAGTACATTTATAACATAATGTAAGGGATAGAGTGAAGGTTACATATGTTAATATTCTCAAATACATTGTTACTTTAAGCATTTTAAACTTGCTTAAATTGCTTATAATTACTATATTTTAGTTATTGAGTAACGCTGTTGATCGTATGATTTTTCTTTGAGTGTGACTATTTTTATGATTATTAAATTAATTTTACATTATATTGTTTTTATTTGAATTAGTCAATTAATTATGGCAACATTATTTCCAGCAATTTTAATTATTTAGTATTTTATGCATTTCCACCACTACAGAAAACTACAGGAAAAAAAATTAAATGATAAAATACAGGAAACAATTTGCGTATAAAATATTTTTTATCAAGTAAAAATTTCCCTCAGTCTGAGAAATGGTTTCAAAATGTACATATGTTTAGTAAAATGGTTTCAAAATATTTCATATTATTTGCACTGTCTTGTGTTGTTTTCGTACATAAGACAAAAACATGAACTATAAAGTAAAAATAATTTATTTTTATTATACATAAGAAGGACGAAGTATAGTGAAAAATTTAGTATAATACATTCATGTTTTGGTTTTATAAATACCTTTTACTTTTTATTCCATCTAACCACTAACATCTTTCTACACGAAAATCAAATTTTTAAGAAAAATAAACATTTTCCTTCTGTTTATCTTTGAAAGTATGCAGTGTGCAATTGGAGCTTCTTAGTTTAATATCTCCCGTGAAATACTGAGCCTGCATCTAAATAAAGATAAAAGCTTTTCTTTGTGCACTTGAATAGCTCCTGGCTGGAGACAAAGCGATTTATTTCTTTTGAGGTATTATGCAACCTTATCACTTGTGACATCACCAAAAAAAAGTGCTTACGACAGCGGCTATTATTAGCTCTTATTTCTCCCCATGAAACATCACCTTTCATTTTTACCGCGGTACTTGATTTGCCACTTTCTTCTTTCCAGTACTTAATATGTATTCTTATTTTGGTAAAACTACTCATATTATTAGTTACTTTTGCTACACAAAATGGATGCCTACAAAAGTGACCTTGTCATTAACATATAAAATATATAAATTAGAGATGTTTTTCTTTCTTTGTCTTACTGAGTTGTAATGGTTGTTATGAATAGTTGTGATTAAGAAATTTAATAGCACATATTTTAGCGCACCTATAACTGCTATATGGGTGATATGAAAGATGTGGCATTTGAGTTTTCGTAAAAAGAAGTGATTATATTCTTTTTGGAATCATTTCTGAATTAATAATTCCAGTCTGGTAGCATTTTGGATTTATTTTTAAAAACATTCTGTCCATAAACTGCCTAGTTTGAAACAAAGTTTCATTAGATTATTTAATTTCGTATTTTTCATCTCAGACTATTTAATTTCATACATTAATATTTCAGTAAAGGATATTCAAGGACGACATAGATATTAAAACTCCTAATGGATACTCATTTTTTTGTTGAAATGATAAATTTGTCTAATGGAATAATTGAAGCATTAGTTTAAAAAAGCTGTTTTTTTTTGTAATTAGCTTGAATTATTACTAAAGATTCACTTGCAGATTATCATTTGTTTTGTGATATAAGGTTATTTTTTAACTAATCCGATTTTTAATTATAAGTTCGTAAACATTTAAACATTTGGAAATGATTGCTATTCAGCAGTTTCAAAAGTAAACAATATACAGGGTTGATTAGAAGTTCACTCTAAGATATTGTTTCGCAAACAACTTTCAATTAGACAAAGTTTTACAGTTTAAAGCTGATTTCAAACCTCTGAAAATACCCATGACTGAAGAGCTAACAGAACCTACAAACTGTTGAACTGGAGTACAGATCACTAACGATTTAATAACAAATTCAGCAAACAGCCAAGGAAATATTGTAAGAATAGTAATGGAAAAATATATGATCTCCGGAGATAATTGAATCAAAATGCAAGAAAATTTTCACATATAATCACACTTCAATCAACACTTTCACACATTTCACATCAATTCACAAAAACCTTTCGGAATACCGAAAAGTTTTTCCTGCTGTTGTTGTGTGCTAGGCTGGCATTATGGGGTGCGCAGCTCCACTTTATCTACTGAACCACATTTTGATGTGGAGTCCCACTTCTTCAGTATACACACGCCATAGGTACCCGTTTATAGGGTAGGCAACCATTCACAACCCATTCATACAAGGAAAGGACAAAGACGGGAGAGATAAAGAGAGAAAGTATATCCATGCCCGAACCGGGATTCGAACCTAGGATCTCCCTATCCGTAATCAGGCACGCTGATCACTAGACAAGTCGGGCGGATCAGACAAAACTTCCTGCTGTCTTATCGGATAAAGAACACGCTATCATCTTTTGTTGAAATGTGAGAGATCGACTGCGTAACCCTATACGTTTCTACTGGTTTTTTTTATACATTCAACCTGAAGATGTAATCGTGGATGTTCTGGCTTGTTTCCATTTGAATATTACAGAAGTTAATGTTGCATTTCAGATTGAAGAATTTCGTATATGATAAGTTGGCATTTAGTTTTTATTGTGCTTATCTCTTTTTTTAATATTACACGACAAGATTTTTTCAGAAATAAACGTTTTTTTTTTTAAACAAATAGATTTTACCATTTATTCTGTGATCCAGAATTGTTAATTAAATTTTATAATAGAAATTACAGAATTTTAATGTTCCGAGTTTTTAATGTTCGGACCCTATGTTCCGAGAATTTTCTTCCTGTTCACCAGCAATAAAATCATTTCTTTACATTTAATGATAAAATAATTTGGGACAGAGATGTAATTGATAATATCAACCTTTATTAATAGTCTTTTACACTTTTGCTACGTTCTTGGACTTATAGGCTTTTATCATCGCACATAAGAGAGTAGTGAATTTACGAAAACATGTTATCAGTGTATGACCAAGCATCACATCTTCCATGCTTCTCTGTACTCTGAATTTATAATTCTACTAGCAAGTGCTATTAAAAAATTATGCCTTACCGGAAGTAATATTTAGTTTATTATTTTGTATGCATGATGAAAAATATGTTACTAAAACAGAATATTCAAAATCTAAAAATGTCTTTATTCTGAATTCCAAGTTAAGTTTCTTTGAATTTTAAATGAAGTTCAAATTATGATTTTTGTACTTTAACACCAACACTCCTATAACTTATGCAAATAATCTGCACAATTTGTTTCTTTTTTAAAGCTTTGATATTGGCATATATTTATTTTAGATTGACGATAAGCTCAGTTCGTTGTGACAGTTTGTTGAAATGCGTTGAAACGTGGATTAACTAATTCAAACCGCTGTTTTGGCTTATTTCCTGGTTCACTGACTTTTATTTCCTGAATTGATAAATTGAGCATTTTAAGTTTGCTAACTTATTTTTAAAGTTATTTTCTTACTGATTTAAAAGCATTTCCCCGAAGTTTAAGAATAATGACAATTTTAAACTAAGAAATTATTTTCTATCTAATGACCATGAAAAAAATATGTAAGTGTGAGTATCTGAAAATTTCTAATTGTAGTACAATTTTAGATAAATATTCAAAAAATTTATTTTCTATGTATTGATAAATAAAGAATATGAAAGTCGGTACATCTGAAAAACTCGCATTAAATAGTTCGATTTTAGAAAAATATCAAAAAATTTATTTCAATCAAAAGATATATTAACGTTGCCATTATTCAACTTTTAATTTTCAATTATTTGAAAAAAATTGGGACCATTTTAACTAGTTTCTGATGCAAAAGTAAATACATTTACAACAGTTTGAATCCCTTAAAACGTAATATAATGCATTACATAATTATTTGTTTAAATTTCACTTTTTTTAATTGAAGACACTGTTTTGTTTAACGAAATGGGAATTTATCTGTATATTCGATAAAATAGATCGAATAATGTGTAAAGCATTTGAAAATTGCTTTTAGTGTAGGTAATTTTCAATAGATGAAAGGAGTCTAGTTTTCAAAATTCTTAAGATTTGTAACTAAGCCGGTATTACAATGCAGTGGCTTATTAGAAAAACAAAAAAACACATGTGCTGCAGTATATAAAGATATAAAGTGTTTACATAAATTAAAAAAAAAGTTTTCTTGGTACTCTTTTAAATTAAAAATAAAGGACAATTTTTAAAGGTCTGGATGAAACCATATTCTTCCACTCTTGAAGCAAAAAAATTCATGGAAAACTGCACACAACGGCACTTTCAGCTTTACTAATATTTCAAATAAGCATTAATTAGGATTTAAATAAATGATAATTACTATAAGAAAACTTTATAGATAAAGTACGTTCTATGTGTTAAGTTATTCTATAGTTCAGCATAATGGTATAAATTTTATTATATTCAGTGCAGACATTCTCAATTCAATCCCAGACAGAACAAGTTATATAGATTACAAAACTCTATTTAATTTATTTTAAAAACTGCATTGTTTTATTTGTTGAATTTTCAATAACATTGGCTTAAAAATAACACTTGAAATCAAATTTAGGATTAAATAATTAACAATAATAATAAGCGATTTTTTGTTGCAAATAAATTTTTGATCTATATGCGTTTCACATGTAACATATAGGTGTGTTTCGTAAAATGATTTGAAATCTTATTGCGGTTTGTATTAATGCAGAACAGATGCGTTAATGGGCACTTTTTGATAATTACAATATGCAATGATGTTAAGTTAATGGAAATGCTTTAAAGATTTTAATTTTCCTTAAAATTTTAACAGCTCTTAATAAGAGCCCAGAAATAAACTAGTAATTAAAAAAATATTTAAGTCTTTTTTTTAACAGAGGTAGTCAAGAAAGAAGGAGCCATGGTCCCCAATTTCCTTTACTATTAACTATTTTTAAAATTTCATTAAAAAAAATGTAAATTTAACATTTAAAAAATAGTAATAAAAATAGAGATAAACGCACGCGTTTTAGAACTTGTTGGGAAAATTTATAGCATTTCATTTTACAGATAACGGCCAAATTTTTCATCTGTATTTGACAGCTGTTGAAAATAGATCGCATTTCAGGCAATAAAATTCTTACTTTTCTGTCTTTTCTATAATAAAATAAAGATATACTGTTTTATTTTTCATTTTTATAAAAACAAACTAAATATTTAAGCAGAAAAGTAACTGCCACAATATTTTGAGCAATTTAAATTACATTGTGCAAATACACATGAAAGCTCCTTAATCATTAATCAGTTTTATAAAATTATAAATTTGTAATAAAAGAAATTCATAATACCTTATGAATATTTTGCTTTGTTTGGACATTAAGTCGATATAAATGTTATGTCATTTTTCCAGAAATTCTTAAAACAAATTTGTACTTTACTACCAATTTTATCTTAAGCCATTTTGCAGTTTGAAGAAAAGCAATATAAATGGTTTGTCATCATCTATCATTTCAGAAAAATACTACTACTATACGCATTCAAATAAATTTTAAAAGTATAAAGTTAGTGTATAAAATGCAATTAATTTTTCTTTATTTTTTGAAATTTATTTATAAGAATTGTATTTTTGATTTATTTTGGAGAATCGCTGGCTTGTTAAACATTAAATTCTTATAGTAATAGTGTAGGAGAAACTATTTAGACCAGAAACATAAAAATATGCTGTATTAATCATTTAAAATATAATATCATAAATACTAGATTATAAAAAATCTTAATGAACATATTTTCTAAATATGAAGGAAGCTTAATGTATTTTCTTAATATTTAGAGTTTTTTAGAAAATGAAATTTAAGTAAAATTTGCTCAGCCTAATTATCGATTTGGACTTGAGAAAATATTATTAATGTATTATCATTATGCATATATAAGTATTAAACACTCAATACCTCAGAAAAATATATTTTCTAATGCTAAATGACAAATGTTTACAAGATGCAAAAATTAAATGACATTTTGAAAAACATTTAGAAGAACTTACGTTATTTACTCTAAAATATCTTCCACGAATTATTAATTTCAATTAATAATTCTTAGAACCTATTGTTTCGATTGAAATTAATTATTATTAATTTCAATCGAAACAATAGGTTCTAAGTAAAATTGAGGTAAGAATCTTTTAAACTTCTATTCAGACTTTATTGAATATTTTATAATTGGGATATTAAATCTATATGGAATACTTTATTTTTTTCCTTAAGTTATCAATAAAACATTTAATAAAGTGGTACTACAGGAATGTACCTTTAAATTTTGTTAAAACGTTTAATGAAGGTTAAACATATTATTATAAATTTTAGAATATATACAACGAAATTTAATAAGCGAGAACACTTTATGCTTATTTATTATTGAAATTAACATTTCTGCTCGTGGATAATGATCAATAGAAATTGAAAGTGATTATTTAAAAAATTTTTAGACTTGTATACTATTACATTTTAAAAATGTGTTAATCTCCTCTTAACTTTAACGTTTTATAAAGTGTTTAATTAGAATTTAAAATAGAAATACTTAAACAATTTACAGGCTAATGTGTTGAGCCAAAGTGAAGTTTAAAATAAACGACAGAAGTATTTTTCCCCAAAAAAATACTATGTCTGGAAAAGTGGAACTTAGAAAAATGAGAATAATTTTGGGCAAAATGTTTCTCTGAAAAGAGAAATTATTTCAGAAATTGCCATTCTTAACTACAGTAATTATTTTTCACACACTAAAAAACCATTTTCCTTTTCTTCCAAAAATATTCATTTCTAACGTCGTGAGATTTCTAAGCTTATGTTTGTTCTTAAATAAATTTTGTAAATAAGATTTGTCCTATCTGGATCACTCAGTTAAAAAATTGTAAGTCCCTAAAAACATTTAATTTTGAATTAAAATATTTTTTTCACAAAATTTCATCTG
This sequence comes from Latrodectus hesperus, assembly GCA_037975125.1. Classification (NCBI taxonomy): domain Eukaryota; kingdom Metazoa; phylum Arthropoda; class Arachnida; order Araneae; family Theridiidae; genus Latrodectus; species Latrodectus hesperus. The sequence goes on from CM075862.1 coordinate 38,900,001, forward strand.
AATTTCCTTTTTTCGCTAAATAATCAAGCAAGGTATTAAATGCAAAAGTATAATTAAACTTTTACATTAGCTGATTAAGATTTTTTTAAGTTAGAAAAATGTCTTAAATGTAATTTATCACGTGACTAAAGAAAACAATGAAGGCCGACTTCTATGGATATTCTTTATTTAACAAAAACATCGCGGTTATTTAAATGTTTCTTTTCAGCTGATGTGAAAAGAAAAATAATTCATTTTGCCAAAGAAGGGAAAAATTGTAAAAATAAGAATAAAAATTATTAAAGAAAAATTAAAGAAGAAGAAAGCTTTTTTTTAAAGAAAATGTCTCGCATCCATTCTTTTCTTGTTATATTCAGAAGCAGTTTTAAGATCCCGTGTTTCTCATTACTTAAGTTAATTAGATGGTGTGTGTATAATTAATTTTTAAATATTGAATCGTTTGTTTTAAATATTGATTAGATAGAAGTATACAGAAATTATATCTACCTCTCGGTGTGTTTGAAGAATCGAAAACACTTTCTTATTTTGACTAATAATTTTTCAAACTTTTTAATATAAATATGAGGCATAAGTAGAAAGATACACATCCACATTACATACACAATTTTTTAAACGGATATGTTTACATTATTCACGCTATTCTTTAAATTTCAACTTGAAATAGCAAAAATCAGTATTCAAAATTTTAGTTAAAATACTATCTTAATGGAAATTTAAATTTCTATCAATTTAATCAACGTTCGTAATTCGCAGGTTAATGAGAAAAATTTCATGAAAAAAACTCTTAATCTCAAGATCTTATGAAATATAACTATCTATCGCGTTACAGAGGATTTTAATGAATATTTTTGTCAATGATCTTGTTAGCTAATCTGGTCAAGATTTCATTTCGCATAAATAAACTACTGGCCATTTAAATTGCTACACCAAGAAGGAATGAAAATAACAGAACGATATTTATTGGACACATACATTATAGTGGAAAGAACAAGTGATTAGATTTACAGGAAATTAGAATGTATAGATCTTGATAAATCAGTATCCCGAGCAGTCACCTCTGGCTGCAATAACAGCATTTATCCAACTGGGCATGGAGTCAAACAGAGATTGTATGGCATGTACGGGGATCTCAGTCCATGCAGCTTCAAAACTACGCCACAGTTCTTCGACAGTAGTGGATGGTGAGTGATGGCGTGCCAATCACTCGGCAACCATTGACCACATGTTCTCAATTGGTGACAGGTCAGGAGAACGTGCTGGCCAGGGTAACAGTCGAAACTGTTCTGTATCAAGGAAGTTCAGAACAGTACGGGTAACATGCGGTCGTGCATTATCCTGTTGAAACAAAGCATTAGGGAGGCCTCGAAGATTGGGCAGAGCCACGGGCCTTAACACATCTGAAATGTAACGGTTGCTGTTCAAAGTACCGGTAATGCGAACAAGAAGTGATCGAGACGTGTATCCAATGGCACCCCATACCATCACTCCAGCAGATGGGCCAGTTTGGCGATGTCCAATGCAAGCTGGCAATGCGTGTTCGCCACGATGCCTCCAAACACGGATGCGGCCATCATGGCCTGTATAAAGAACCGATATTCATCTTTAAAGATGACGTGATGCCATTGCCGCGTCCAGATTCGTCGCTGATCACACCATTGAAGGCGCTCCTGTCTGTGACGCAGCGTCAATGGTATCCGAAGCCATGGTCACCGTGCAGACAATCCATGCTCCTGCAAACGTCGTCGAACTGTTCGAGCAGAAACTTGTTGCCTTGCAAATGACTCCATTTCTCGACTCAGGGTTCGTGATGTGGCCGTACGATCCCTTGTGACCATGCGGATAAGATGTCTGTCTTCTCTGCTGTTAGTGATTGGAGGGTCGCTGAGATCCTGCATGACGTTCCGTATGATTGTCCTGAACCCATCGATTCCATATTCTGCTAACAGTCATGGAGTCTCGACTGACGCGAGCAGCAATATTGCGGTACGATAAACCGCAATCCCGGTAGGCTATAATCCTTCCTCGATCAAAGTCAGACACCTGCTGATAGGCATTTCTTCTTGTTACACGAAGCATTACAGCAAATTTCTTTGCCGAAAACAACGTTGAAACGGAAATTGAGTATGAGAAAACTGCTGTCAAATCTCTGGTTTTGTACACATTGTAGATGCCGCTACTGTTGCCTGCTTTGTATGAATGCGCTGAAAATCTAATCATTTGCATATCACAGCAAGCTCTACCTGTCATGCAAATTTCACGTGTGTGGTGTGCCGCTTTCCTGGTGTAGCAAGTTTAATGACCAGTAGTGTAATTTAAAATTGTTCACAGAGAATATTTCATTAACTCTTATAATTAAAGAATTTAAAATATCAATTAAATTTATGATTTTTATTATTTCGTTAATAAAAATATCTCTATGCTAAATAATTCATATTTAAATCACGATTTTTATATCAATATATTTTTCAATCAAAGTTGCATATTTAAATTTTGAGTTTGAAATGTCATCCACAATTAAAATAGAAATTTCCCATTTGGAATTAGTGAAATACTTTCACATTTTAGCAGCTAGTCAGATTCCTGTTTTTAATGATAATAAAAGCTTTGATTGCAATATATTAGAATATAAACTGTATTTTATGGCAGCAACTACCTGTAGCATTTCAGACAAGAATAGTTTATCAAGTTAGCTTTTGCATCCTATTTTAAATCGGATTATAATATAAAATTTATTTGGCTGTGATTAATATTTATTTGTGAAAAAATTAAATTTTGATAAATTAGGGAAATTTCTAAGACCTATGATTTTATAAATCATAAGAAAATTATAATACTTTCTTTTGAAATTTCTCTAAAAATAACAATTAATTGCTTAATTAATCTATGATTTTATTTAGAACATAATTGAAAATTTTAAATGAAACCTAGTTGTGGATTAATATAGCCAAAAATGTACTGAATTATGATATTTATGAATATAAGTAATAGTGATAATTCCAATTTTTATTTTAAATTATTGATCAATAATTTTTATGGTAATTGTATAAAAAAAAGTTTAAATTTTTCTTCAAAAAATGAGTTCTAAGATTATTCGATAAGGAAATACCGCAAGTAAATACAGCCAAATATCTGGGATTAACCATGAATAATAAATTGACATGGACTAGCCACATTAATCAAGTTATCACCAAAGCCATTCAAGCATATTGTAACGTTAAAGCAATTATAGGAAAACAATCAAAGCTGTCATTAAAATTAAAACACCTTCTCAACATTACAATGATAGGACCTATTATAACCTACGCATCCCCAGTATGGAACAACATTAGTAAAGCAGATCAACGAAAACTACAATTTTTACAACAAAAACTGCTTAGATATATTACAAACGCTCCATATTATATTAGAAATAAAAATATTGCCGAAGACATCAAAATAGATGATATTTTAGCGCACTTAAATAGATTAAACAAAAACGTTTACGAAAAAGCGAAAAATTACAAAGCAGTAAATTTCAAAGAGGTCTTCAATTAGGAATATTTAAGAAAAGATAATATAGACCAATAGCAAAGCATTTTCTTAGTGAAAATGGATAGTTTCGCAATGTATATAGTGTATATAGACTCTATTTTTCTACCTTTAGCATTATATTATAACCCAGAAATGCATTTATTTTATTTCCTATACAACTCTCAATTCAACATGGGAAATCTTTGCTTTTACAAACCACGCCCTCCTCAAATTGCTCAATGCTGATTGGACAACATAACAATTTTCTAAAACTTTCACGAAAAGATTTTGCGAACCGTTGCCAGAAAAGCTAAGCATTCTTATATGGAACTGCAACAGATGAAGGACTATAGGCCTACTAAGCAGGCCGAAACTCTGTGAGCACATCAGATCCAAGATTCAAAGCCTGGAAGATCTTCGACGAACGTGTGGTTTCCCTGATATTTCTCTCGAAAGATTCCGGGAGCGGACAAGTTTAAGTGGTTGTAAGAGATGAGAGCGCGGCCTTTAGCTTCTGATTACGGAGATTGAAGACTTTTTATGAAAAGTACTCATTTCAATTAATATTTTCAGACATGGAAAAGTGCTTAAGTAATAAAATTTAGTCTTCATTAAATATCTTTTAAAATTTTGGCACTTTAATATAAAATATAGTAGAATATAAGTATAGAAATAAACAAATTGGCAGAATCCTGTTACATTGTCAGGTTAATATAGAGAAGTTGGATTTGCCTTATACAGATTATTTACCATTTTTCCGGTTTTCTCATTCTATTACTTGACTTCAATAAAATTATAAAATAATTGTACTTAAGATAATAATCTTCAGCACCAAATCTAATTTATTTCTTACAATTATGATCCACAAAGATTGAAATAAGTTTTTTCTATATTTAATATAATTTTATACACATATATTTTCAGTAAACTTTCTTAAAGTTATTGATAGAATAAAATAATATATATTTGATGTTTTCTGAAATTTTATAAGAAAATATAAGGATTTTTTATATTAAAAATATAATAAAGATATATGAAACAATAAAATAATTACAATAAATTATATTAAATGACCAATATCAAATAATGGTTTAATGATTTTATATTTTTACTTGAATTCCTTTTGTAAAACTTGATAACTAATATATAATCAATTTTACATATTTTTTACATGGTTTATTTTCGTCAAAATTTTTCACATTTTGCAAAAAAACAAGAAGTTAATTAAAATATGTCAAAAAAAAATATTTTTCGAAGAAAAATCTTGAGAATTTAAGTATAATATTACAAAAATGTAATCTATTTTTTAAAATTAAGAAAATTTAAACTGTAAAATTTAGATTTGTTAAACTATGAAGTAGCAATTAAAAATGTTAATAACTAAATTATTGTACTCGTTTCATGTAAATACTTTCCTGTAAAAAATAATCGTTTATCTGTTAGACTTTGTTTTTAAAGTAAGTTAATTGATTACTTTTCTTTTTTAGGAATTTTAAATTTACTCCGTTTCTCTTAAGTACTTAAGTAAAAAATGTTTAAAAGATAAAATAAAAAAATGCCTTTTAATTTAAATCCCTTTCTTTTTAACCAACAAGAACTATTTGAAATATTTTTACTTGTTTTTCAAATAAAAGCTGGACAATTTATTGCAATTAGAGAATGATTTGAATAAATTCCCAGTTTCTAAGTGAAAAATATTTGTGCAACTGTAAAAATTGTGAAAAAAATATCAATTTGTTTTTGTTTCTTAAAACAAAAAAAGCTTCTTTCGTTATTATTGAGTAAAATAAATGTTATTTAAGTGTACAGACATATTTATATAATTAAATATAAACACTTAAAAAGCAAATTTTATACAAGCCCAAAAATAATTTGAATAAATGAATTGAGAAAAAAATAAATAAAAAGGGTAAAGCTCTAGAAAAATTTAATTTAAAGAAAAAATTCCTTATTTATAAAAATAAATCATTTATTTATTAAAAATGATTGAAAAATGAATTGAAAATGAGTGAATTTAAATCCTATGAAAAATGTATTAATGCCAAAACAATGGGATATAAATCTAATTGATACAAGTTGTAAGAATTGTATATACAGATAACATTTCTTAATAAGTAGTTAGCACATATATTTTATATAATTTTCATTTTACATACAATATGCAGCAAATTGAAACTATGCTTCTATATATCTTTTTGAGTCAAAATGAAAAAGAATTCCTATGATACTTCCTCCCTTATTCGAAACATAAAGCTATATGAGAGATTACAATCTCCTGATAGCAGATTATAAATGTTTATTTGTTTAATATATTTTGTTTACAAATTCCTCTAAATTTGTAGTGCGAAATATAATCAACCGAATACTATCGTTATAACTTGATTTAAGAACACTATCTGTAGAGATAGGTAAACTTAACATGAAATTACTTAAAAGCGTTTCTTTTACATTACGCTTACATATTGAAGCTTAAGTATAATGTTATTTACTAAGTTTAATATAAAAGTTTCACGGATATATTTATAGTATCAAAGTGTTTATTAATAATATTTTGTTAAATATAATTTATCGGGATTCTTATTAATGTAGTGTACACAATTTTTTGTATAAAACAAGTCATTCTTTTGTCAATGTTTATATTTATTTCACATAATTTATAATTTTTTCATATTCAATTCACCTTTAAATGATTCAGGAGAGACATTCAACATTGTACAACATAAAGGAATCATTTTTGAGACTTTATGTTCAAAGGAATACTAAAAAAATTCTAATTTATTTTCAATACAGAATTATTAATCCTATAAGACTAAAATTAAAATTTATTAATTTATTTGAATAGGATTTCTTTGATAAGTTAATCTCACTAAAATACATGTAAGAGTAATCATCATTTGTATATTTGTACTAAGAATATAATTATCTTAAAAACATAATTAAGTTATGAGATCTTATTTATATAATTTAATTTTAAGATATTTTTTTTAGTTACTACTATCACGCACATAAGCAAGAGTATTTAGACATTTATTACTTCACATATGAGATCAAATAAAAAATGTCCTGATCACTAAAATTTAAAGTACGTTTTATCTAAATTTCAAGCAGTAGAATATTCAATTTAAACTATGATTAGGAGTGTATTTTTAGTTTAAGTTCAAAAATCCATCAAATTACTCTTAAACAAGTTACAAACGCTATCGGGTATTCACAAATATTAGCGTTGTATTATTTGAACTGTAAGGATGGAATAATAATGTCATATTTTTAATCGCCTATTTTTTGAATATGTTTCTTAAAAAAGGGAAATACTAATTATTCCTAACATTTGAAAATTTCTATTTAAAATAAATTAAAAGTATTTAAGTAAATTTAAAATTAAACTATACGCTCAAACATTTATTTAAGGTATAAGTGGCTGAAATTGTTCCAAAGAAAGTGTTTTTTTAATTTAAAAGACATTAGTGATTGTATTTAACTGCATAACTATAAAATTAAGCCTGGAAAACGCATTTTTTAAAACATTTTCTCTATCACTAAGACATTTATAAACATCTCAAATTATAATGATGCAGCTTTGAATCATTTACGAATCATCAATATTATTACACAAGAGACGGAGTTTTTTATATGTTGTTTAGAAATAGATGAAAAATATGTTAGATTTCAACCAACCCAGTTAAGATATCAAGATTTGTCGAATGAAATTTAATAAAGAGCATTTCTCTATTCAAAAGTTTTACTTTTCCCTTATTATTAAATCATTACATAAATTATTTTCATAATAATATATAGATAATTTAAAAAAAAGCTTAGATATTATTCATTAGATATAAAAGCTATTCTAGTCCTTTCACCATAAATCTGCTAAACAAGATTATAATAGAATTTGAAATGATAAAAAAAAGTTTTGTCAATTAACAATAAAATTATGTACGATAGAGTACATAAGTTTTATAAAAATGTAGGGATAAGGATTTTATTTACAAAAAATTTTACCTGCAATTTTTAAAATTATTAACATTTTTTGAATAATCTCTTTGTTTTATTTTTTAAAGGAATATATTTTCTTTAAATATATTTCTGGTATTTTTTGAAACTGCAATTCTCTATAATATAAAAACTTTTCATATATATACATGAATAATGTAAAGAATAATATTATTTTGCATAGTGTTATTTTTAAATTCATAAGAAACCAAGTCTGTTAAATCCCTCTTATATAAATTTTAATTAATGCAAACAATTATTTCTTCAAAGTGTGTCATACATAACTTCATTGATGTTAAATGCATTTGCTTTTCCATATAAGAGGCATATAAATTATTTTAATAAATCTAGTAAGAAATAAAGAGTACTTATTAATAATGCAATGTTTTCTATCTATTCTGGAATACTGTAAATTATCAGTGCATACTTTTTGTCCACCAGTGGACGCAAATTCAGATCACAAATAAAATGTTTAACAATCTCTTATGATTTTATGTTTTTGAATTTTAATAATTCTGATAGTAATACAGTATAACATTTTCAAAGATTCTTTCTGTAGGATAGTGTTAAACTTTTGTTTAAATGCTATCTGTGGACACTGTTAAATTTAATAAAATGTTTTCTTTACAATTTGATTCGATGCACAAAATTATTATATTCGTATAGTTTTATAGTTGCCGAAATTCATAAGTCACATTTAATATATTGTGAGTACAATAAAACAATATTCCAAAATCTAATTATATCAAGTTGGATAAAGGATAGATAGTACTTCGTAAGAACAATGAAGTTATTTTTTAAAAGTTTACCAATTAAATTTTAAAGTTAATAGATATTAAAATTCGATAAAATAACATGGAATTAATTAGACAAATCAAATCTGGTTAGCTTACTCATTACAGTAGGCTGAAAAGCAAAAAATAACAAGAAAATTTGACTATCAAATGTTGACTTTATTCTTATTTACTTTGTGAACAAACTTAAGGAAATTTCGTTATTGGATTAAAATATAAAGAAAATTTTTAAAAACAATCTTCGATAAAAATGACTAGAATAAGCAGTATTTGGAAATAATTTCTAAAATTTGCTTTCATATTCAAAATGCTTTACTTAAAAAATGTGAATTGGTAAAATTATCAACAATAATAACTTCCTTACGGTTTTGTATACAATGTTTAATCTATCAATGTTTTGTAATTGTTGCAACCAAGAAAATATTTAAAGGAAATTCAAAAATATCTAAGGTGGTTAATATTTATGAACTGTTTGGAAATTAAGGTAAAAAGTGTTGCTCTTAAAACGCTTATTAAAATAATTTCTGTATTCTAAATTTAAAAAGAATAAATAGAATATAGCCGCTTTCTCTATTAAATATTTCAATAAATATTCAATAGATTCAAATGGAAATAAAGTCGGAGTTTAAATAAAGAAAGTAAAGATTGTGTTATATATATATATATATATATGCAATTGAAAGAAGAACACATACATTTATATACATATGCATGCATAGTTATTTATTTTCATATGTATATGTATGTATGTATTCTTCTTTCATTTCTAAATTTATCATTTCATTCTACTAAGTATTCTAAGATTAAACTTTAATATATTTAACTTAATATAAAACTTTAATGTATTTTTATTTTGAAGTAAACACCTGTGTATTGGGGTGTAAAAAGGAAAATAAATGAAAAAAAGTTTAATATAATTAATAAGGAATAAAACCATTATGTTATGATTTTGCAATACGTTTCAGCACCAGGAATAAGACGTGCAAATAAATAAATAAACCATTATTTTGTTAAATAATGTCTTAAATAAATTAATAAATAAGGTTGTTTTCTCTATTTTCAAATACCATGGAATGCATTTAATATGTCACTAAGAAACTTTTTAAGCTTTGTTTATTAGCATCATTATATAACGCATTACTCAGTTAATTAGAAATGCTTTTGGTCAATGATTTGAATATTTGCATACATATATATCAATGAATTTAGAATTAAAAATATTTTCCACTAGCTGGAAAATATTGAAGCATCTTTACTTAAGGTTTTACCTTATGTATTTTATTTCTTTTTAGCGATTAAATGAGTTTTGTCAGATTTCGCCTTTATTTTTTTCTTGATTAGAATAATTACCATTTTTAAATATAAAATGATAGTTATTTTTTTATTATTTTAGGATTTAAATACAATTTTCGTTGGATCGTTTCCATTTGTTGATGCTGAAAAAGGCAGTAGTAATTATAATTCCTCATTCTGCTTTCTCAAGTGAAGAAAGCATTTAAAAATGCTCATTCAACAATAAGAATAAAAAACCATTTAATCTCACTTTTCTTAATGATCTTATTAACTATAAAAAGAATGCAGTAATTTAAGTTCTTCATTTCAACTCTTACGCCGAATTTTTCGCTTAAGGGGAAAAATAAAAGAAAACATTTTTTGAAATAAGAATAAATAAAAGAATACGTTTTTATTTTTAAGGGAAAATAAGCTTCATTCTTTTTATTGCATTATTCTGAAAAAACTCATTTATAAAAAAGTGTTTTATATTTCTCTAATAAAATGCATAGCTTCCGTATATTTGATAGATGATCTTGTAGGGAATTTATCTGGAATATAAATTACATTATTCTGAAATCAGCAACAAATATTTGCTTTACTAATTAGTAAATTTTCTGAAAAAAGAAATCCTTTCTAACAATTCCTTGTATACATATTTACACATGCCTAGAATATTTGGTAGTCTTACATTTGCTGAAATATTTATCTAATTAACAAACATAAATAAATATTTTTAAAAATGAAGTTTCATTACCAGCTTGTATAATATGAAGCTGTAAATAATGAGTAGATATTCCAAGCTTTTGTGTGTGTGTGTGTAAAAAACTGATAAAATTGTTTTATAATTTATCTTATTCTTGAATTTAATCATTTGTAGTTTCTAAATACAAAATAATTAATTTTTTGACAACCATTTTGATTATATAATGATAATGCCATTGTTAATTATCTTATAGTATATTCAAATAAAGAAACCTAAGCGTAGTTCCATATCATAGGAAGATATATATTACATGGCTCTGAAGATTATTTTGATTACATTAATAATGCAAGAATTTAATATTTTTTCATTAATTGCACATATAAATAAGTTACTTTCTTGGTTTTTTATTGATTTTCACTTTTTTATGATGATAAATAAAAGGTAACATATGTAAAACAGAAAACTCGTTCGAGACAATGCACATTGATTATATATTTTACTTGTTTATGTTCAAAAACAATATAAGCAAGAAGGATCTCACCATATTGCTTACTTATTATATTTGTAATTGTTATTATCGTCATTAAAAACCACAAGCAAATTTTTATTATGGTGGTTTTAATGTTATAATATATGGTGTAATGATATTACCATGATTAAATTTACTTACATTTATTAAGTATAATAATAGTTATAACCCATAATAATGTCTTCAATAATTTGATTCTTAACATCGTAAAACAACAAGCTTTTTTATAAGAAAGAATGCTTTTTATTGTTTATAGTGTTACCATATAGATTTTAGAAAACTTTTATTGCTACAAAATAAGTCAAAGGAATTTGATACATTAAAATAACTTTTTAAAAAAAATACATATAGAAAGCAAATTGACAAATTTTATAATGTGAAAAATGAGATATATTCTAAAACGGATTTGAATCAAGCTTCAAAAAGCGTAGTGGTCGTCAAAACTTGAATTTATGTATAAGTATATTAATTATAAATCTAAATCTCAAATTTTTAATTCAGTTTTATTGGAGCGTCATTTACTAACGGCTATAACTGTATTTCCGAAATTTTGAATTTTAACGAAAATGCTTGAGATGTTGCAGATGCATAGGTATATTAGTCTGCTTTGAGTATGTTTAGTTATAAAAACCAATATTAACACATAGTAAACTTATAAATTGATCAATTATGAGATTTGCAAAGGAATTTAGAATGAGATTCAAGCAGTGCAAAAAGTATCTTAAATTTCCTTGGAATACATCCATTATATTTGAATTTTCATAAGAATAATGTTATAAAATTGAAAATATTTCGTAAAGCTACTAAGCTGGGATAAGACAATATTAATTTCATCTAATTAACACGTATATTTTAAATTTATCAAAAAAATTATTTTTAAATTTTCCAACATTTTAATGAAATAAACAAACTTTGAAGACATTTAGTTATATCCTATAATTATTATATTTATTATTATTTAACTATAACCAACAGTTTTTAAAATTTTGAAGAAATATTATGATTTGGAATTTATATACCATCTTGTTTTATATTTCAAAAGCTGGAATTTAGAACATGTTTCTTAAGGAAGTCTTCCGGAAATATATTTAAAATATTAGAATATTTTAGTGACAAAAGTACGCTAAAATTCTGACAAATGGTGAAATGAGAGTTTACAGATTTTGTTGAAATCTTGGATTCTCTTTCCCAGAGAAACTATTTTTCTTCTCTTCGGCAAGAAAACGTAATGACCCACCTCTCGCTTCCTTCAGATAAGGGATTCATGAATTATTCACGCATAATTCCTCAGCAGGAGACCATGGTGCATTTGTGTAACGACATGGATTATGATATCTCATGTCATTCAAAAACAGTTGCACTGCAACCTCTGATCACGAAATGTCCATTTTGCAAGGAATTATTTCATCTATATAAAGTAAATAGGGCTGCTATAAGTGCTTCGAGCTATAAGTTTTGGAGGCATGTATGTTTTACTGTTTGTGAAGGCACTTAACAGAAACCATTAAGACTTTTCGGAGAATTGGAATCTCTCCAATATTTTCTTGGTTTCTATGTTGCAAAATAAAATCTATCTTGGAGGGTACGAGTTAAATAATAACGCATAAAAGCCATTAAATGACACTTACATAAGGAGGAAAATGTACAACTTAATAAACACATGAGGCTGTTTTATGTTATTCAGTGTGCTGTTAAAATAATTAATAAATAGATATATTTATAAAATGAAGCAAAATTCAAATTATAGCTTTTTAATTAACTAAGACATCTAATAAGTGTAATTTATTTCAAAATCTTTTTTTTAGGAGTTAATTTCTCCTCTTATCAATGACTTAGTTCTTTAAGATTTCATTATGCGTTAAAATGTAATTCGTCATAAAGTAAAATATTATTTTATTAATATAGGAGAATTAGCGATAAATTATATTGTATATTAAAATTGAACAACATATTTAGTCACATATTTTTCCGGAAATTGGAAACATTGGAAAGAAATTTTCTTTTTTTATACAATAAGGAATGTCCTATAAAAGAAATTATTCTGAAGCACATCGAAACGATACGGCATTTAACAGACTTTCCTTTTGTGACAGTTATACAGAAATGAGAAATGAAATAAATTTTTTTGTATCCAAAGTAAATATATTCTATAGAAAGAGTTGTTCCATGTCATACAAAAACGTGTATGAAAGATTCTAAAATGAAAACGCGAGGAAAATCAGAATAAGGAAATCTTTAGTATGCTTGTGTTTATTTTATAGTTTAAATGCCAAGTTAACTTTTATAACTCTTTTAAAACGACTTTTAATGCTGTTCCAAATATTTTACTAAGTGATAGAACTACATCATTATTCAAATTTCCACATGAGAATTTAAAAGAAGGACAAACAAAAAAGCAAAATTTCATGCAACTTAAATTATAATCTTGATTAAATAATATAAGATTTTATACGTTGTACATAATTTTTCCAACAAACTGATTTATATATATTTTATATATTTATGTATTTCTAAAAGTAAACATTTATATACATATATAAGAAATGTATTTATAAAATAATGATCAAGTGCTTCCAGATTTTATTATTACCAAGAATTTAAAATTGAAAAAAGTTAATTCTATTTACTTTTGCAATTTTAGAAATGCAACTATGATTATGTACACGTTAATATGAATTTTTAAAAATTGTGACGCAGTTTTGAATGAAATTCTTTCAATATAATGTGCATATAGCTTTATAATCCTCTAAATTTTATGAAATTTTCTCGGAATTTTAGAGTTCTTTCTAAGGTATGGAATATCTAATAATTAAATATTTGCTTTTCCGGGATTTTCGATTTTCAATCTATCGTCACATTTTTGCCATAAAATTACTATGTAGAACGAATTAAAAACTACGAAAAATACTGATACCTAAAAGTACAGTAACAACCAACTTGTTATTGAAATATAGATAATATACTTATCATGTAGATACCATCTTAATTTATTCTAAAATATTCCACATTTAAAAATATATAAGGACAGAGAGTCCAAGTAATATAAAAAAAAGTATTAATTTATGCTATTATGCAATCTTAAGAATCAAAGTCTAAAAAGCAAAAACTATGATGACTAAGCTTTCAAAAACGAAGCATTAATTATTTATATGTAAACTTGAATAAAATTGTAATAATAACAAAATTTCAAAAGTAAATGCGATGTGAAAAGATAAATAGCAAAACATTGCGATGGATCGAAAATGCTTCAATTATTAAATTTGAAGATTCATAAATAACCCAATATTAACTACTCTATACAAACTTTAATTCAATCAAAAAAATATTTTTAAACGCTAATGTTCATATTATAAAGTAGCTCATGAGGCAATCATACTTTTGTTATAAACTTTATAAGCAATTTTCAAGAGGAAGAAATACTTAATCAAGGGAATCTCCCCCACAGCCAGATGCGTGTCCATTAATAACGGCGTCTGCAAGACGAGTCGAGCAGACGGATTGGCTAATGAGAAATGCTCATAAGGAATTAAAGATGGTTCAATGGATCGAAAAGTCAGCAGTTGGGGCATGCAGATCGCATGCCAGAAGTGGATTAGGGATAAAATTAGAATTGAATAAAGCTTGAGATAAATTTGAGGATAACTATTATTCAAAATATGTATGTTCCACATAACGATTCTAATCTTGCAATAATTCATATTCAATTACAAAATCTACACTCGTGAATTAATAACTTGCATATTCGTTTATCATTAGAAATCTGTCTGCTTATGCCATTGCGTTTTCTTATTTAAAGTTCATATTTCAAATTGCTTATTGACAAATAATGTGATTTAATTATTAAAATTTTATAAAAATTGATAGATGTATTCAATATCGTTTCTCAAATATAAAACCAAAAATACTTGACTTATGAAATTAGGAATAAAAAATAGATTTCACAGTTATAGGAGCATAACTCACTACACCCTGTAAAAGTAACTATCGCAATTTTCCTTTAACATAACTCCAACGATAATTATTTGTCAAGGTTAATGGTCAAGAATGATGGTATTTTATTAAATAACTATGAGGCTATTATATTGCATGCATTTAATTGTATTGTTATTACTTTTTAAAAACTATTTTAAATAAACACTACATCTATATTACAACAAATATTTAATCTTCGAAAAGAATAACAATTTTTTTAGTAAAGAAAATTTTGGATGAAATAAAATATAAATGAATTATTTACATTCATAAAACAATTGAATACATTTATGTTAAAAAAAATGGTTTCTTTTCTTAAGAAAACCACGCAAATTATGACTAAATATATATTTCACTAAGCTATTATTTAAAATGAATGTTTTAACTTCAATTTAATTCGTATGAACTGAATTGGCAAAATTTAAATTATTCGTCATACTTTTTCCTAACATTGATAATTTAAACTTAGAAAGTGAACGTCCTTCTTAAAATATTTTCAATTTTTAGAAGATACATTCAATTTAATTAATATAATAGCTAACATTTGCTATAATTTACTTCTTAAACATTCTTTCTATTTTCTTAAAATTTGTATGATGTTTAGAAAATGCTTGCTGTACATAACTCGGTAAATTTTATTTTAGAATAATTTAGATAAAAATTTTAGAATTAAATGCAGCTTTTTTATTATATTAAATAAGTTATTGAATGCCAAACATGTAATATATTGTAATATTAAAGTAAATAAAATGTGATTCCTTTAAGTTACTAGAAGTTAATGAATCAATTTTTTTATCGAAAAATTTTACATATTATGTATTTAAAATTTTTAATTAAGTAATGAAAATGTTTCATTAATCACTGAATATTAATAAGCAAAGTGTTGAAATATTTTATCTGAAACAAATTCTAAATATCACTATTTATATAAACATTTCAATTAAAAAATTGCTTGTATCTTCAACAGCGTTTTAGTTTATTTTTAGTCCTACTATTAATAGATTAGAATGAGCTAATTTCTACATTATGTATTTTCTTAAACACATGGTAGAATAAAAGTGCATTAGGCTTTTAAACATTGAAAACCATGAATGAACTAAAAAAGAAAGTACTAATTATTTCTTACATTGAAATTATAAGAACTTTGCAATAAGTAACTCAGATATAAGTTGAATTGTATAAAAAATTGATTCGATGCTTAATGTGTATATTCAAAAATAAAAATTGTTGCAAAAGAATTTAATTTCCATCAAGAGTATCAAATTCTATGTAGTCTTTTCAGCAATATTTAACTGAATATTCATGCTTCATAAATGAGAATACTACATAATATTTAAGTTTGTATTCCATAACAACTGCTTTTGGTGATTATAGAAACGTAACGTTTATCTTCACTTGTTACATAATGATTGAATTCCTATCTAGAATCTCCACTCTGAAGATCGTATTTTTATCACTTTTAAAGATCATAATGCATGATACAGAGTGGCTCAAATGTTTTGCTCGTTTAAAAAGTTTGAATTTCACGGATTTTGTGAATAGTTAAAAGCAATTCCTAAAAAAATTGTTATCAAATTTTTTCCCAGGGAATATATTTTTTAATTTAATAATGTTTAATTTTTAATTATACTAATGAATTAAACTGAGGTATAAATAGATAAGTTATAGAAGATTAAAACTGATAGAAATGGTTTCTAAGAGCATTGAATGCAAACATAATTTCCCGATACTGCTTCCCAAAATATGAAATTGGGAAACGTGCTTAACACCACAGAAAAACTTGATTCCCTTTCGAAAATAATATCTTAATTGAATTATGACAGTGATTCTCAAGCTGTGGGACATGCTCTCTATGGAAGAGTATGCATATTAAAAAATGATATTAGCATATCCAAGAGGTTACTTCCAAAATTGGTTAAAATATTGAGATTAAAGCATACACATTCCGAACAAAATATATTCAACGTTATAGTTAATTGTTAAATTATTAAATTAAAACAATTTACTTATTAAAAGTAAAATTAGTAATTATTAGGGACTTCACTGAAACTGTATTTGTGTAAAGATTTTAAAAGGAAAGCTACATATTAGAAACAGACATTTCGGTTTTTTTTCTATATTTAGCTGAGATCTATGTTTTGTCTTCAAAGAATCCACCCTAGAAAATCCAGTTCCATAAATGTAGAATGTTAAGAGCTGAAAACTCATTCTCTGCTAATGCTCAGAATTCAAAGAGTGATTTATTAATAATTTGTTTTTTGATTTCGCCATTTTTGCCTTGTCCATAAAGGTTTATTCTTAGACAATTGGAAGTACTTCGGGATTATTATAAAAGGAATCAGTAACCCTATTGTAACTTGCGATCCGTTTGTTCCCAACAAAAAAATACTTTTTTAAAGATTCTTTGCTGCATGGCTAAATGATATTTTCTGGTTAGAAAAATAACTTTTACATGTTAATTTTTAGCCCTGTAAGTTTAAATACAATCATCCACATTTGTAAACATTATTAAGTTTTTTTCCCTTTAAATTTTAAATTCCCTATTTTGTCTCCACAATTCCAATTATCTACAATAGCATTAATATCCCTCGTATGTAATATATGTGCATTTCATCTTTAAAATTGAATAATCAAGTTATTTTATTTGAATATATCAATAAATACCTCAAATTTATCACAAATAAATCGCGAAAATTATCGGCTTCTTGTTTTCTTTTTCTAGAAAAATGTCAATACCTTCTTTTAATGCATAAACATGTTGCAAAATATTTTTGTTTGATATCTTTCTTACTTCACAATCAAATAGTAACAATAAATGTGCTGCACATATGCCTTTACGATGTGTAGAAAAATCTTGATTTCAGGAGTCTCGTTTTATATTGTTTACTACGATTACAGTCATAGTTAATTCAGATTCACTGTGTCGATTTTTCTTTTACAAGTGCTTGTAAACTTCAGAAATTTTCAGACATTTAAAGAACATCGTCGGTGCATGTTTCATCGCAATTTTTTTAATCTATGTGTTTGCATTGTTCAAAAAATTAATTAAAACAGCAAATAATGTGAGTCGTATTGTTCTGAGTTATATTAGTTTATAGAAAAGTAGTTTTACTTCTGATATATCATGGCAAAATGGAACATAAACAATGAAATGATCATCTTATTACTATCTGTAACCTCATCAAACTGTATTGAAAAATGTTTGACATGCAACTTTGAGAAAAGCTGCCACTGTACATATTTTGCTACCTTACAAATTCCTTTGGCTTAAGTGGAAGAAGAATGGACTGCTCCTGTTTTGTAAAAATACAAAAGTATCTACAAATATAGTTTCTATAATTTCAATTGCTGCTGGCAAAATATGATTTTCAACAATTGTTTTAGGTTTTTTATAACTGGATATTTTATATGAAATTTCGTACGAGACAAAAAAAAACTTTTCATTTACAAATTTTTTTAAAACGAAGCTTGCTTTACGTATCATTTAATTTTATAGTCTGGATTTATTGAAGTAGTTTGTAGGAATCCTTTCCAAACATATTCTATATTTATTAGATTTTCGTATGTCGACCGCCAATATTTTTTAACAAATGATGTACACAGGGCATTTTTTCTTCATGAACATCAGTACTGGTAAACCCAAAGTTTAACTGTTCTTGAGAATGTTTTCTTGATTTTATTTTTAAGATCACGCATATCTGAGTATTTAACGATGCTTGGATATCACCTAATGCTCACTTACACGAGTTTATAAATTTTCCATGATTCTTGATTTTTCATGTATGCCTTGAACATTTGCGATAAATTGCAATTACCACGAAAATATAAATTCTATACATATTCACGATAGATTCACAAGCCATAGAACGATCATCTAGAATGATATTTTCCTTTATTGAAACTGGTGTTATCGAGCATTCTCCTTCTTTCTATGAGAAAAGATTTGCTCTTAGATGAGCTACTCGAGACTGCATCTTATAGACATTCTAGAATGTTTGAGACAAATAATAACGTCTCGCAAGACCGTAAGAATATCTGACTTGATGGTCACCGGAGCAATAATAAGGGACCAAATCCTTGTTTAGACAATGCAGAAGATCGTTGTTATCAAATGTCAATAATTTTTCTTCTTCGTAATTTTAAAAGTTTGAAATTAAGTTTATATTATAGACTTAGCTCCAAAATTCTCAAAATTTATAATTATTGTATAAATTTAAGTGTATGTGGGGTACTTGAGGAAACTTTTGATTGGAATTTTGGCCATGAACACTGAAAGGTTGAGAAACGCTGATTTAACGTATGTACTGAAAATGTAAAATTTCATGGTATTAATGACTTTCCCTTTAAAAAAGGGGTTATAGTGTACCGAATATTTTGATCTCAAATGAAACTTTTGCGAAAAATAATTATATGATATATATATATATATATATATATATATATATATATATATATATATATATATATATATATATATATATATATATACATAATATATATATATATATATATATATATATATATATATATATATATATATATATATATATATATATATATATATAATATATATATATATATATATATATATATATATACATAATATATATATATATATATATATATATATATATATATATATATATATATATATATATATATATATATATATATATATATATATATATATATATATATATATATATATATTTAAGAAATAATAATTTTTTACACAAAGTGTATTTCTTCAAGACTTACAGACTTACGTTTTCAAAATATTTAGTTCTTCACCATTTGTATATTACATATATATCGATAACGTAGAACTCTTAATAATTTTAAAGACTGTTAGAAACGCACACAATGGTTCAGCTAAAAATTGTTGAAATTTGAATCTTTTGATAAACTTTTGTTAATTATGACAAAGGGTGTCTAAAAGAAATACGGATTAAAAGATACAGTTTCATTACCAAAACCTCTTTGTTACAACACAATCTTTCTTTCATTGTTAAGCAATCAAATAAACTTACTCTTTTATATTGTCTTAAAAGAAAATAATTTTTTTTGTGGTTCGCTTAATACGCAAATGAAAATATATTTACAGCAAAAATTTTTTTCTAACGTGATATTATAGGCCAATTTTAACTTTTTCTTAGTTTGGTCGTATAAATTTTTCAATATCTTGAGAAATACTTTGAGAAAAGATTTTCTGAATCATCAAAAATAAAATAATTCAGCAGTGTGTCTTATATTAACATTTATCATATCTTGAGATAAATTCCAAACTGCATAAAAGTCACATGATTTTATTGCGTTATGGTAGAGAACGTAGAAACAATAATTTAAATATAAGTCATACAAAATATAAATTTTACTGCGTGTGATATCTGAGGATTTGTTTGGTTTTCGTTTAGCGGTTATTTAAGCATACCTATTTTGGCATACTAACCAGATTTAGACGTATCACTTAATGATTCTGAACAACGATACATACAAAATTCCGCTGACTTAATCTAACACAGAAGGTCAAAATAACAAATATTCGGTTGCTAGTTTGGCTTGATTCATAATTACTTTGTAAATTAGTATTTTATCGTAACTTACATGATTAGGAGTCAACATACATGATTAGGAGTACTTAAGCAAATGTTACTGACTTAAGCAAGAATATTGTTTCCAATGTTTTCTTGCTTAAAATTTTGTGAAAGTAGAGTGGATATTCATATTTGTATACTAGTGCATGCAACTAAATATATAGATTTATAGCATCATGTCCCTTAAAATGCACTTTGTGAATCTTCCCTTAGGAATCCCTCAAATTCTCCAGTTAAAATTCACACTGTCTTCCTAGTTCATGTTTTCTTCAAACCTATGACACTCTACTAGAAACCTTCTAACTGTTCAAGTTCACATTAGTTACTTTTAGTTCGCCTGAAAACTCCTGCTGACATAAAGTCGTCATGGCTTTCCCAAACACCCAACAAATAAAGAGAAAGTGATGCGATTAAACACGTTATTAGATTTGAAATCGCGGGGGTTTTCTTTCAGTGCCCTCTGCCAGTTAGTGTCACAGTTTGCGGAAGACCTTGTCCCTGCATCCCCTGTTATCTTCGCCCCTCTCTCTCCCTGATCGATGACCCCGTTCTGGTGAAAAGAATCAATCCGTCGCTGTTCTTTTCTCGTATATCTCTTCCATCCTTTATTTATTTTCCTTCCTCTGTTTCGTGTCACTATTTTTAGAACTTTCTGTTTTCTCAATAAAACTATGTTCCTATCTGGAAGTAGTGACAACTAATAGAATAAACGAAGATAGAACTTGTTATATCAGAGTAAATGGGGAACCATTCTTGCGTTTATAAAGCTCTAAACACTGTTCAGTTTTTGAAAGCTAAAATATTATACATAAGAAAAATATGCTTGAAAAATTTTAGAGATTTTATTTGTAACATTTTTTTCATATTGTTGTGATATAATGGTATCCACAGATATATTATAATTGACTCTCTTCATATGACGTCAACATCACATGTCAAGTATGCTTGGTGATTTTTTATTTGTTTTTTAGATGCGTTTGCTGCATAAACTCTATTAAATTTGAATCTAATAGGTTACAAGTAGATCTGGACTGATATTTATTTCACTATTTTGTTCGTTTGTTTCCAATATATCACCATTTTGTCTTCAATGCTGTCAATGACAAACATTTCAGTGAAACTAATTTTTTAAAACGTTGGTAAAGTAAAAAAAAAATAGTAATTAAATATAAGCGGTTATTATTGGCAAAAAATGGCAGTTATAAATGTTATAAACTGCTTTATTATCATCTATCATTTCTTATAAGACAATTCTGGTTACAAACTTCTCTTGCCTTTATAAAGATTTTATTCTTTGTCAAAAGGCTACGTTTTTCATTCATTTGCGGATAATATTCGTGTGGAATTTGTCACATGACAAGTACCAAGAGCAAAAGCGCCTTCTGGTGATGAATTGACTCCATTGATTTGATATATCAAATCACAGAATGAAAAGGAGTAAATAAAAGCTTGTTGTCTTCATTCTTTAAATTTTCTAAGTTAAATAATGTTATCTTTTTAAAGTAACATGTCTAATAAATTAATAAGATAAATAAAAAAAATAGAAATTTTCGAATTTTTTGATTTATTTTACTTTATTAATCTAGAATTTTTACTTTATTTTAAGTAATATTCTTTTAATAGAAAATAAAAAAGGAACCAAAAAAATCTTTCCTTCTAAATTATAATCCATTAATACATTTCATGTTTTATGCATTATCCGATGTTTGCTTAAGAGTTAAGATTTAAATTAAAATTTGGCATTGTCAAAAAGACTTAAATTACATGCATTTTATAAGGAAATAGAGGCATTATTGGTTTTCATAATCCTGTAATTCCTTATGAATAAAATATGCATGAGATGATGTTAAAATCTTAGATAGTTATTCAAGATCAAGATAAAGAAAATAATTACAAGTGTAATGATGACATGAACAACGATAACGATGCTTAGATTTCAACATGTTAACTTCAATTAAAAGATATCATTTAATATTCAAAAGAAGGAAAGTTGGATTAAATCAAAAAATTATAATTCTTTCATTTGAACAAAATTTAATGGCAAAAATTTTACTGTCAGTAAATGCGTTTCATTTTTTTTTCAATATGAAAGATTATAATTTTTTTTTAATCTTTGAAACGAATAATAATATTTTAATTATTAATATAATTATAAATCATTTTTGAATATATTTATAGATGCGACTCTTTTTTCATAATTACCAGTTTTGATTTTCAAATATTGGCAAGTAAAAAATAATTAAGAACATTTTGATAAAGAGAAGTAGTTTTATTTTCAAAACTAAAATTTGGATAAATGCTCAGCTATCATTTTCCTTATATTTTACATATCTCGTTTATTTAAATAAAGACATATGTAATGCAATATATATATATATATATATATATATATATATATATATATATATATATATATATATATATATATATATATATATATATATATATATATATATATATATATCTGTGTGTGTATGTGTGTGTTTGTATACACACACAAGTATATAATACTTTTTATCAGGTTAATATTTAATTTATGGGTTTTTTAGAGATTCATGAGAATGTGTCACTTGGGAAAAGTATGCATTACCTGAAATTAATTTTCTCTTTAAAATAGTAATTTTATACAACTTTGATGATTAAAAAATATATTATGATTAAAAAAATGCTCTTACAAAAGTAATATGTTTTTTATAAAAAAAAGTATAGTTTAAAAAGATGATATGAAAATCATTCAAAAAATATCAGAATAAATGAGTAATTCTATATAACTTTGATACTTAATTAGTAATTTATTTTTAAAAATAATCTCTCAAAAAGCAATCTCTAAAAAACTTATAGTTTAAAATATAATATGAAAATCATTCAAAAAATTATTCATGTGTATAAAAAACAGGCGTAAATGTAAAATGACTAGATATAATTAAATTCTATCCATTAAGATAAAGTGTATAAAAAACGACTGAATCTATGTAAATTATATTTATTAATGCAATATTGACTGAAAATATCTTGAAACTTTTATATTCTTCTATATCTTGAAACTTTTATATTTCTATATAAATATCTAGAAACTTTTAATGACCTAAATTTGCTCCTATAAATCCTGTGTTTTATTATTGTTTCTTTTTCTTTAAACAAATATTTTTTTAAGACAAATCTAAACCTTCTTTGAATTTTTTGCTTAAATATATGGAATAATTTAATTAGAAAAATGTTGTCGTTGTGACTTATTCCTCAAGGTCTAGCTACAAACTAGACTGTATCCAGAAGGTCGTGAAACTTCAAAAAGTCATAAACAGTAGGACGTTAAGTAATAAGGTCCTCATGAAAATCCCCACACAGTGGAGGAGGTATTCAGGAGAGGCCTGCGCAAAACTGCACTTGGTGCACTCATCGTAAGATTTCTGATAAGATCATTCTAAGTAATACTGATCATATTCCTGATAAGATTATTATAAGTTAGCTCCCTTTATGCCCACTCATAAACCTGCTGATGGTGCATTGGACATCTCTATCACTTCAAATTTTGAAGGCATTACCAGGAGTTTCCCCACAATACCAAAAATAGGATGGAGGAATCCTTCATATTTTCTTATTTCCTATCTTAATTTTTTAGCTTATTTTGTAGAAGGTCAGTTCGTTACCAGTAGTTGATGAGCTAGAAGACCCTTTTTTGCAGGAATTTCAGCAGGCTGATTGTCCTGAAAGCCCATATGTGAGAGACGCCACTGAAAATCAATCCTGTATTGCCTCAAATCACTTTGAGGTCTTTAAGAATCGTAACAGATGTTCTGTCTCCCACTCTAGTCCAGTTGCTCAGCTGATGTATGGCACTGCTGGAATCTGTCAACATCTAAATATCTGTAGATGAAGTTTCTGAAATCAAAGCCGCAAGAACTATTTTATTAAAATTAGAAATGAATTCTAAAGGTAGAGCAAAAATCTGGATTTTTAAAACTAATTTACAAATAGTAAGTAGATGATTTAATGAAAACTCCGCTGCTACAAATACCGTTATCATCTCTATTGTCACCCATATAAACCTGGATGGTTGATGTCGGAATTAAAGATTTATATCTTTCCTCTTCTAACTTATCTTTATACATTGCATTTCGAAGTCCGAAGTGGTATATTGATTTATTTCAACTCTATAATTATTAATTTGTCTAAACAGAAATCAAGATCTTCTCCATCCTCAAATTTTGTCCATCTGAACGTAAAGCATGATAACACCTGGCAATTAAACGTGAGTGTACTTTTAACTTTGTTTCCTGGAGAGCAATGACTTGAACTCCATGGGTATGAGCCAGTTCTAGAATAGCGTCGAGTTTTATTCTCGTTGCATTATTTGACAATTCATTAACATTACAGTGCAAAATTTTTAAGTACGATATTTTGGAGACTGTTGCTTACTTTTCGAAGGAGTGTCTCTGCCTAAATCTCCTACGCACCCCTGATTATTCTGCCCGAAAAGTGAGGCAGCATGAAGTCATGACTAAAGGAAGTGGTGGACAGCCTCTGAATGTGGGAAGAACCGGAGCACCAGAAGGCGGAACACTGTCTTACCTCCTGTGCCGGCAGATTTCAGGAGCATGATGGAGTGGCCTTCACTCCTTGAGTGGCCCTACCAGGAGAATACACTTCAGACGTATTTCACCCACTCCACCCGGGTACAACCCTTTACCACTTTGAGGCAATCTGCTAAAAGTTGAGGGAAATAGAAAAATATGTAAAAAATAATTATAAAATCAGATGTGCTTAAATTTCTCATCACAACTAAGGAATCAATATTCGGGAAATTACGTAATTCTTTGAAAGAAAAAATTTCAAAACAATTCATTTTTTCTTTCATCAATTGATTGTAGACATTATTGTTGAATATCATTAAGGCAATTATATACTATCATAAAGGATTTTTCCATTTGATTTCGCTTAAGGTTTATATCCTGATGTAAAATCATAGGTGTTAATTGATGATGCCCTGTTTCCTTCTCCAGATTTTTGAAATTTTCTTATGGCCAATCTTGAAAATTTTGAAACAATTTTATCCCTTTATTATCTTTAGTTGTCTTTAGATCAGTTTAAATGCTGTTTTAAATTATGTCTTTTTTTCAATCTTAAATATAAAATTTTTGTAAACACATTCCCTAGAGTCACATATTTATGAATAAAATATATGCTAGATGGTCAGCCTAACGCAAAATCCCCAGTAGTTAGTTCCCAAGCAAGCCCTATATTGAGTTTATTCACCCCTTGAAGGTATAAAAGGCTGAGTCGACTTTGCCAGCTCGAGGATCGAAGTTCAGACCTGTGGTTTAGGTACATGAAGTTCATTTATTAGTTCTCCTTAATATAAAACTGCAATTCTAACTAACGTATTTTTAAATAACATTTTCCATAAATATATCGCTTTTGGTGAAAACGTTATATCTTTTCCTTCAAGCACGTCTACTAGGCTGATGAATAATTTGATCACCATTTTATGAATTTATCAGGGAGAATATTGAATATATTTGATTGTTTTAAGATAAAATTAATGATCTTAAGGCAATTTAAATAATTAATTTTGATAACTTCCAATGACAGCTTTAAATAATTAATTTTGTATAGAAAATACAAAAAAATAGCGCTTGCTTGCAAATGCTCATTAACAGGTAATGGTTGTAAATATAAATAAATTAAACTATTAAGTTAATACATTAAATAATTATTTACTTTTTCAAATTGATATTTTTTGTTTTATTATAGTGATCATGTTTATAGTCATAGAAAAATATAATGTGTTTTTCTTCATTGTATTATAAAATAATAAATAAGTTTCTAATAAACTCATGTATTGGAAACAGAGAGAGTCGTAGACTCTGAAATGATGAATTTCTTAATAATTTATGCAAATAAACTTCCAAATAAATTCTGGGTTAGTATGTACAGCCTATTTAAAAGGGTTTTGCTTTCTCTAAAATAAAGTGAAATTGTTTTGATTTTAACTTTAATGATACACTTTATTCTTACCATGTTTTATTTCACTTTATTAAAAATTAAAATTAAATTTATGGTAAAAACTCCTATAGTTAAAAATCCAAAATTATATAAAAAAAATTAAATCTTCAAAATATTTTATTGTTCAGCTGAAATATTATCAGTACCAAAATTAACATGAATTCCTTTTAAATGATTTGAATTTCAAGATATACTGATTAAAAAATCTAATTTCAAATAATCTTCTTATTAAGAAAATGGAGGAACAATTCGTAGTTTGTAATATACTTAAGCAGATGTTTTAAATATAAGGGAGAAAAAGACATTTAATACAATACATTATCTAATGTTACTTTAGGGAATGCTACTCCATGTAAGAAATAAGAATTTAAATTAACAGAATGAAACATGCAAATTAATTTACATGGAAATAATTTTTTTATGAATTATCTCTCGATATGAATTCCAATTAATTTCAGTCCTTAGTTTCTTTTTTTTAACATATGTAATTATAGAGGAATTAGGTACATATTTTTAAGAATTTAACTTGTAAAAATATAATTTCAAAATAAATGTGTGATGAATAAAGGGAAGTATAAACACTAGTTATATGTGTTTTTACAAATTCTAACTTTTTCTTTATTTTCATATGTTTTATCATAAACATCTTAAGAATTTATCTCAAAATTTGAATTCTTTGAATATATTATATATGCTTATAAGGATTGTATAGAAAATATTAGACTAAGAAACTGTAAATTGCTTATTGATATTTCAAATTTCGTTATTATACGTAAATAGAAGAGCGAAACAAACTTTGTAGTTAATATATTTTAATAAATCAAATTTTGAGATAATACTCATCCATATTAAATGAAACATTGAGACACTTAAACTTTTCCATGTGTAAATGTTAAAATGAAATATTCAATGAATAAAATTCTTAAAATATGTGTTTCATACAGAGGAGTTTTGAAACGCTAAAAATAAATTTAATCACTGTTTACTATTGTTTCCAAATTCAACAAAAAGTTAATATTAAGAATGGAAAAAAATAAAATATTTCATTCGTTAAAGGTAAGTACGTATACAGGGTGTCCCAAAACGACCGCATAAACTCTGCACAGCTAGATTCCTCGTTGGCAGTACATAAAAACTGCCCAAAGAAGCGTTCTATGATCCATAGCTTACAAAAAAAATGCGAAAAACAAAGTATGACGTCACAGCCGAGGCAAAGAAAAACCACTTTATTGAACATATCAACATCAGTATATGCAGCGGATATCGACGGGCATACTTCCTAGCAGTTTGTAAGGTATTTCCATTACATCGGCCGTTCATCAAGTACATGTCGCAGTAGTCACGAACAAAATACATGGCCACCATACGAAGACTACCGGTAGCTGCTAGATGCAGCCTTTTAAATACCAGTTCACCGGCTGCTTAATGTCATTCCAAGATGCGCACATTAATGACGCGATATGCGCGGTGAACTTTTTTAACATTATCGTCTGGAAAACTATGCAAATACTGATGTTGATATGCCCAATAAATTTTTCTTACACCGAAAGTGACGCCATATTTTGTTTTTTGTATTTTTCTCATAAACTAGGGATTTTACAGGAACTCTTCTTTGGACAGTTTTTATGTACTCCCAACGAGGAATCTAGCTGTACAGGGCTTATGCGGTTGTTTTGGGACACCCTGTACTCTCAATAAATATTTTTTAAAAACGATCACATTATTTATCATGAAAATGTTCCTTAAAGAAAATCTTTGTAAGATATTTTTCAGCCTATTCTTACAATGGTGTGTTTAATTAATTTTTTTTCACACAATATTTGTCAGACATTGTTAAATTATCCATTATATACCTGATTCAAAAGTAAGCCTTCTATGTTAAAAAAGTTAAAATTTTCATTGATGTTTAATTTATATATACGCAACATTTTTTCATTCAAGTAGAATAACGATAAATAATCCAGTTCTTTAGAAAACTTGGAAGGAACAAATGGAAAATTTTCTTCCATGAAATTATAAATTATCTTTTCATTTTTTACAAACGTTAAATTAAAATGTATCTTTTAATCTTATTTTCAAAATGAATAATCTTCAAATGCAGAAAGTTTTGCCAATATATTCTAAAATCAACATTCCAATTACCTTTATTACTTTTAATGGTAAAATAAACAAGGAAAATTTAAATCATAGCATACTAAATAGCAGCGAAAAGCACTTTATGTGTAAAAATACAAACCAGATAATCGTAAGAATATGAGTCAGTAAAAGTATAACTGGATTCCATTTAATTAAAGTCTCCAATTTTTGCTGTTTAGTATACAAAATTTGGATTTTTCTTCTATAATGATTAATGTGAAAAGAAAATGGGAAAATCTTTGCTTAGTAAATGTTTCTATATAGCCAAATCTTGTTATCATGAATCTCAGTTTCAAATTACCAGTTTATGATAAACAAACGAGCGGGATTAATTAAGCACCCTTGTGTATAAAGAGAAATTTGTGAAGGTGAAAAAATTTTACTCCGTACTTAATTCCCAACACTTTTGAAAACAAGTTCTAATTATAATAAATCTGGGTATAAGATGTTTTTGAAAGAGATTAAAACTTTCAAGGAAGAAGAAGAAGTGCATCATGATGGGGAAGATAGCTGTAGTTAGAAGTAGAGCCTATATTATTTTACAAAGCTACACTTAAAAATCCAATGCAATTCTGTTGCATTAATTACGTAAATGATTAAGTTAAGTAATTTTATCTAACTCATAAACATAAAAATGTTTTTATAATTTGGTATATGTTTGTAATAAATTAAAATAAAAAGCACGTTTTTTATTAAATACATTATGTGTAAATTTACAACATAAAAAGAGCGCTACACAATTTCAACTGCTTTTAATTACTCTATTTCACAAAATGAAAGAGTTTTCAAAATAAACTTTAGTATATCTAATATTAAGTTATATGATGATGTTAAGTTATATATGATGATTACAGTTTAATTAAGTTATATGATGATTACAGTTTTGAAATAAATACTTCTAAGTATCATTAATATATTCTTAAACATAAAATTTAAAAAAAGATTCATTGGTAATTTCTCATATATTTGCGAATGTTAATGTAAAAATGTTTTAATGTTGTTAAAACATTAACCGAATTTAATGGTTTTCATTTATTCTTGGATATAGTCTGAAATTTATTTCATGAGCAAAAATTTATAATATAAACGTCTAAATTAATAAGCATAAATGAGAAAGCACACACACACTTATAAAATACATTCATTCATTGAATCATGGAACATTTATATTTCTTTTATCCGAAACAATATTTCAAGAAATGAAAGATATTTTATACCAAGGATTTTTACAACTTTATAAAATTAAATATATTTGAGTGAATAGATGTGTTGTACTTATTAACTTGTTGGGATCATTTTATAATAAGAGTCTAATATTATTACGATTAATTTTTTCATATATCTGAATGCCATCATCTTTTAAATATTTTAAGTACAATTTACATATATACACGTTTGCTATGCTGTAACTTCAACTAAATTTTCAATAAACTTTTAAACTCAAAAAATAAAGCTTCTTTTTTTAAAAAAATAAAAAGAAAAATTTAATTTTTCAAATAATATTCTTTAATAAAAACAAGATTTTCTTGTTGGTTAAGTGATGGATTTCATTTACTTCATCCTCATATACAGTGAAATTTTTACTGAAATTTACTATGCGAAAAACTTATATTTTTTAAGTTTGATTATAAATGTGATAATTATTTATCTAAACATTTCGTTCAATACATTGATATTAATATTTTCAAGTTGCTTTTTCAATCATTTCGCATCGATGAACGTACATGACATAATCTAATTTTATCGTTATTTACCACTATATAAATATGGTATAAAAATGTATATTTCTAGACTTATTCAAAATTTTAGCAGCATCTGCAACATTATTGTTTTTCAAGCACAATTCTTTGTTAATTTTTCTAAATAAACTGATAAATTTTTCAGAAAGTATGGATTAATTTAGTCTTGTACGTTTTTATAAAATATTTTCTTCTGCAAAGAGATATTGTTATAGTTGTAAAACTAACTTAATACCTTAGCCTTTGCTGAAATTTATTTCTTTTAATTTCGGAGGATAAAATATAAATGGAAACAAAAAAGTTTAATCAAAGCGTTAGATACAATCGATGGTTTTAATCAAGATACGAATCTAGATATAAAGTTTTAATTTCTTTCAAGTAAATGTTTTTTTCTCTGCTATATAAGGACAGCGAAGCTTGAAAAAATAAATGAAATCTGTAAGTTACATATACAGAAACTACTATATAGAAGAAGTGAAAAAAAAACTTTTAATAATATATTTGCAAACTGTAAATTTAAGCTACAAAAATAGCTATTATTTTTCATAATTTTATATTATTTTAACTGCTACTTTGATTTACTTCATTTTTTAAAATTTTATTAGTTTACTTTTTATTCATCTTATTAATAAACACTCTTCATTCTTATTTACAATGCTAGTTTATGTGTGATAATCAGAGTTATATACATTCCAGAAAAATTTTTTGTTTATAAAAGCTTATACTATGAACAATATTATTTCGTTTCCTGTCAGTAAATATAACAAGAAATAATTCGAGTTCGAATATATGATGTGACTATACACATAAAAATATTAAAAGTTTCTATAGAGTCTGCACAACAAAAGTAAGGAAACAATGCTTAAAACATGCTTAATTTAAAAAAAAAAGAAAAAGAAAATAATTTTAAAATTTTTTAACTAAAATTTTGCATAAATTTTTATAAAGCATAACGCTAAATGCCTATAATGTAGTAAATTTATTAAGATTCCTCTGTGACTGGAGAATCCTATATTACCTTCATATTTGTAATAACATAAAGAAATGATGAGCAAATTATATGTAGTCAATAATTCCTACTTTCATATATATAGGTTTCTTAACAAGGATATTAAAAAATAATATTAAATAATTAAAGAAAGGTGTTTTGCATATTATATTTATTTTTGTTGTTTTGCAAAATCATAAACGCTAATGAATGATAAGCTTATGAAACAATTTTATTCATCAAAATAATAGACTTATTTAAAAAATATTACATTATTGGCCATTAAAATTGCTACATCAGAAAGGCGGCACACAACACACGTAAAATTTGCATGACAGGTAGAGCTTGCTGTGATATGCAAATGATTAGATTTTCAGCGAATTCATACAAAGCAGGCGACAGTAGCAACATTTACAATGTGTGTAAAACCAGAGATTTGACAGCAGTTTTCTTATACTCAATTTCCGTTTCAACGTTGTTTTCGGCAAAGAACGTTGTTGTAATGCTTCGTGTAAGAAGAAGAAATGCCTATCAGCACGTGTCTGACTTTGATCGAGGAAGGATTATAGCCTACCGAGATTGCGGTTTATCGTACCGCAATATTGCTGCTCGCGTCGGTCGAGACCCCATGACTGTTAGCAGAATATGGAATCGATGAGTTCAGGACAATCATACGGAACGTCATGCAGGATCTCAGCGACTCCCCATCACTAACAGCAGAGAAGACAGACATCTAATCTGCATGGTCACAAGGGATCGTACAGCCACGTCACGAACCTTGAGTCGAGAAATGCAGTCATTTGCAAGGCAGCAAGTTTCTGCTCGAACAGTTCGACGACGTTTGCAGCAGTATGGATTGTTTGCACGTAGACCATGGCTTCGGCTACCATTGACGCTGCGTCACAGACAGGAGCGCCTTCAATGGTGTGATCAGCGACGAACCTGGAGGCGGGAATAGCATCACGTCATCTGTACAGATGAATCTCGGTTCTGTATACAGGACCATAATGGCCGCATCCGTGTTTGGAGGCATCGTGGAGAACGCGCATTGCCAGCTTGCATTGGACATTGCCATACTGGCCCATCTGCTGGAGTGATGGTATGGGGTGCCATTGGATACACGTCTCGATCAACTCTTGTTCGCATTACCGGCACTTTGAACAGCAACCGTTACATTTCCGATGTGTTAAGGCCCATGGCTCTGCCCAATCTTCGAGGCCTCCCTAATGCTTTGTTTCAACAGGATAATGCACGACCGCATGTTACCCGTACTGTTCTGAACTTCCTTGATACAGAAAAGGTTCGACTGTTACCCTTGCCAGCACGTTCTCCTGATCTGCCACCAATTGAGAACGTGTGGTCAATGGTTGTCAAGCGATTGGCACGCCATCACTCACCATCTACTACTGTCGATGAACTGTGGCATAGTGTTGAAGCTGCATGGACTGAGATCCCCGTACATGCCCTACAATCTCAGTTTGACTCCATGCCTAAGCGGATAAATGGTGTTATTGCAGCCAGAGGTGGCTGCTCTGGATACTGATTTCTCAAGATCTATACATATTATTTCCTGTAAATCTAATCACTTGTTCTTTCCACTATAATGTATATGTCCAATAAATATCGTTCTGTTATTTGCATTCCTTCTTGATGTAGCAATTTTAATGGGCAGTAGTGTACAGATAAAATTTTCATTTGAAGTATAATATGTGTATGTGATTTATAGTCTTGTGAATATGTTTAACACTATAGTTCATGATAAATTAATAACTGTAAAAGAGTTAAAATGGTAAACCCCACAAATAAACATCTTTTCTCTCTAATTGTCATATTTTTAGTGTTTTATTTTTGAAACAATTTTATTTTTGTATAAACAAGAAGTTTCTTTTGAGAAAATATCATGCTGTCTCTTTTAATGGTAGTAATTGTCTGCAGCTTAATTTTATTTATCTTCAAAATATTTTAAGCTAGTAATAACGTTTAGAGGTGTTTTTTTTCTTTTCTTTTGCTTTTAAAACTGAGATAAAATAACTTTAAGAAAATTTTTTATTTTTGTGTGTGGGTTGAAGGTGACTATAAAATGTCTGAATATTTTACTGCTTACTTGATTTCATTATCATCACACTTATTAATCATTATTGATAGAGAAATTAATACTTACGTTTTACCTTAAAATTATAAAATATGTACATTTTTATGTATTATTATAATTAAATAATTATTTTTATTTACTTTTTCATCTTCGAAAATGTTTTTTGACATCAAAATTGGAACACATGCAGAACGGAATGCGTCAAATTTAAACGTACCTTAGAGAATATATTTACTTTAAGTGTAAATTTGTTGACACTTTAATTATATTTTATATGTGGAGCAAGAAATAAAACGGTAATAAATGTCGTCTTCACAGCTAGCAGGAAACAATGCTTGGAATAATGTTAGCACACATTGTTGGATTATTCAATTGTATTGAATATAATTTATTGGAATATGATACTTTCCATAACTTTAAAATCAGTTGGTGGATTTTTAATGTCTAATTAGTATCCTATATATGTGTGGTACAATATGTATCTATCTCCGAATTATGATTTGATCATTATGAGTTTTCTTGTAGAAACGCGATTCATTCGAAACAACAACCATATTCTTTCGGAATTC
Source organism: Latrodectus hesperus (assembly GCA_037975125.1). Classification (NCBI taxonomy): domain Eukaryota; kingdom Metazoa; phylum Arthropoda; class Arachnida; order Araneae; family Theridiidae; genus Latrodectus; species Latrodectus hesperus. The sequence goes on from CM075862.1 coordinate 38,933,895, forward strand.
AAATTTCAGCCTTGCATTCTACTAATTGCAAACGTTAAGCCATGCACACATTCTACTATTGCAAACAATAAGCCTTGCAAACCATTGTTTTGTGGAAAATAACAGATTCTAAATAAAGTGCTAACGAATATATTTGATGTGATTGAGCATTTTTTTCTTGACAATGCATTTTAGATGGTTAACAGAATATAATTGCATTAAAATGTATGACAAAAATTTAGAATGATTTTCACTTTACGTGTAAAATGATTTTCTATTGTTAGTCTGATCATGATCTCGAAAATGTCATAATGATTGAAATTGAGTCATATATTCTGTAAACTTGCTTGTAACTTCCATGTTTCTTATTCATCAGGGTTTAAAATTGTGATTTTTTGCATGTTTCTGGATATATACGCTGTTCAAGATAGCATTGAAATAAATTTAGAAAAATTACTACAATATAATATTTAAAAAAATGGTGGATACTTGTTACTTTTAGCGAATTTGGTTAAGTTTTTCAAAATATTATTTGATGCACTATAAAAGAAAATATAAAATAAAAGTTTATACAAAAGAATGTGTTTCTGCAGAGGATTTTGAACACAAAAATGGAATAAATTCAGTCGCAAAAAATTTAATAATACATTTAGAAAAGAAAATATTTTTAAATTTTTTATTGTACAAAGAATATATTTTCAAAGTTATTGAGATATCATATGTATTTTCCTAGAATCTAAGAATGCAAAAACTCCAAATCCTCAGGAAAAAAAGAGTTGTTTATGAATTGAAAAATCTGAAATCAGTTGTACTTTCAATTTCCTATGTTTTTGAATTTTTGACAAAAGAAAATGCATCTAAGAATCTACCGAAAATGTCTCTGGAATAAAACATAAAATAAAGTATTGTAAACAGTTTTTAGAGTTAAATACGAAAGCCGTGTTTAAAAAAAATATGTAGAAAAAAAAACGATTTGTGCAATCCAATTTTTGTTACAAGGGGATTATGTAACCAATATAGTGAAACAATATATATTTTTGCTTGTTATAAAGGGTTTTGAAATTTATCCCTTGTTAACAAGAGGCATTATTTATATATGAAAAAGTAAAGCAAATCCAGATAACACAATGATATTAAAATAATGTAGACTTTCTTCTTTTTTTAATATCCTGTGTTTCTTTTATGAAATTTAAGTCTTTATATTTTAATGCATTCAATTATTAGAAAATATTTTGAAGAAAGAAAGAAATGTCACATTGGTCCATGTTTATAATTAAATTAAATTATATACATTTTTAAGCACTATTTTCAAGGATTTTTTAAATGAAATGAGATAACAAAAAATACATAAATGCAAGAGAATAAAAAATACAAATAAATCAGAATGTGGGAAATCTTTAAGCGTAATTATGTAAAATATTTACTGTTATTCTATAAAGTTTCATAGAATAAAGGAATTAGAAAATGCTTTTTAGTAAAAACATTGTTTAATTATGGAAACGATTGTAGAAAAATGCAATGTTCATCAAATAAGATTGACTTGTTTTTAAGATAATATCCCAGTAATTAAAGAAAAATAATACATTGTAAAATCGTTTAAATAAAAACAGTCCTTTCAGTTTTATTGCCTGCTGATTGAAAGCGTTTTAAATTTAAAAAATTAAGTTTTTTTCATTTATTCTATGTTTAAATGAAAATGTCTATGATAGACACTCTTTGTTTTTGTTATCTTTATTTACCCTAACAATTTCTCTAGTTCCAGAATTAGAATTATTTGAATATCTTCTTATTACACTTTTTATTCTACATTTATTTTTGATTTCTGGGACATTTATTCACTAAAATCACAAGCGATCACCATAAGTATCATTAAATTAATCCAAAAATATCTGTCGTATACCTAAAATTTTATACACAGACATGTTTTTTTCAGAAACATATAGGCTATTTTATTAACATTTCATTTTTATAAGGTTGTTGATTCGCAAGACAACCTTAATAAACATTTAAATGAATATCAGAAATTTTGTTGCAGTAAAAATTTTCTTTCGCTGAATTTTATTATTGAAATGTACTAATAATACTGAAATTTTGAAATAATTATTTCTTATAATAATGTTTTTTATTACAATTTCTTTCTTTTATTTGACACTGCCCTACCACTGACAAATTAGAATATGATCGTAAAAGGTGTGCAACGATTAAAATATTTTTAATTGGATTTTAACCCATTGGACATATTTGTATAAAATCCTACAAATGTATTACTTTACTCTAGAAAAATTCAGATGACATAGAATTTTGTTTAAAAAATATAAGGTTCTAAAATAGCATATGCATACCTTAGATTGAGTATCAAATGTCGGATAAGTTGTACCAAAATGTATGAAAAGTATGGGATATTATAATTAATGAAAATTTTAATAAATATAATTTGAATTACAAAGCGGACAAACACTGCTTAATATGTTGTTTGATTGTGCCAACATAAAATAGTTTTATTGTTACTAATTAATATAAATAAAAAATCAAGAATACATTTATCAATGATCGAAATATTTCAAAAAGAAATAAGTTATACCAGTTACAGTTAAATAAAGTAAGTATGCAAATTACACGGAAATTGCAAAAATTAAGAATGAAGAAAATACATTGAAAATAATAAGTGTTCTTATTTTATACTCTACTGGATGCTACTAAGAGTAATTTCCCCTGGAACCAGGGGGTACGTGTACCTTCCTGGGGCTTGAGCACAGCCACCAGGCGCGTCAGCAACTGGTGGATAGCCGAATGTCCTGTAGGAATGACAGGATAGCCTTGAATATAGAATCAGAGGCCGCGAACCAGCTCCCGTAAACCCTGGTGTTATGCGATCCGTGCCTAGGGCTAATTGGCACCGCGGTATTGGTGTCTTAACGGAGCCTCTAGTTGCTTGGCGAACTTCAGGAGTAATTTGCTTTGCCCAGTAACTCAGGCAATGTTGGGTGGACTTATATTACCTGAGCTTTTTAATTGTTATCTTGTGGCTGAAAAGACACAAGAAGTAACAAACCTTTCTGCATTTGCAGGTGAGTCCTCTAAAGTAGACCTTGCTGAAAAAGACAAGGGAACTCAGAGGCAATCTTGTAAAGTGGCAGCAATGAATCCTTCACTTGAGGTAGAAATGACCTCTAAGCCATCTTCTTCTGGTGAAAGTCCGGAAGCTATTCCTAGCATGACTGACTTTCTGACCAGATGGGACTATTTCAGCAAGACCTTATCTGCTGGAAATGTCATATGCAAGAGGAAACGGCAGAGCATGTCATTTACGAATGTGAGGCTCCTGCCCTCCCTAAATTAACTTCTTTAGGCTTCATCCATACTAGAGAGTTACACCTAGACTCCATTAAAGGGTTATCGGACTTTATTAATAAAGTGGGTGACCCGAGCAACTGGAACTAGGAAACATTGGGTTTGGAGTTAATAGTACAAAATGCTGATAAAAGCAGAGGTGCCCAATGACATACAAACTCAATTTTAAGAAGAAGAGAAGAAGAAGAAGAGTAATTTCCAATACCAAAATAAGTTTTACAAACTTTTACAAAAAAGTACATAGAAATAATGGAATTACAATAAAAAATAAATAGTAAAGGAAATAAACAGCTATATGGATTTAATGAGCGTTAAAGCTGGATAATCTTGAAAAATATTTGCACAATAAAGAAAAACGGAAAAATTCCTTAAAACAACTGGTAACAAAACTCAAATTTTATTCTCTCGTTCTGCATTTTAATCGTTCTTATACTACTTTAATTTATTTCATTAGTTTAAATATTTGCTTTAGTATCTTTATATTATATAAGTATATATTAATAAAGATATTAATAGCATCATAAATTGAGAACAAATGCTACAAAATACGAATTTTTCACACGATTATCTTAAATGCTATTCCGTTAGTATCCCTTTAAAGTCAATATATTCAGTCATGATTGAGTAAGACCAACGACAACCTGCATGATGTGCACGGAAACTCAATTAGCCTAATTTCCAAGTAATCACTTTTAGGGTAATCAGTTTCACTGATGTAGATTTCAACACTCTCAGAAATTCGATCCCAGCAGTTCAAACGAAATTGGTGTAAGCTGAAGATTTTAGATACCTTCCACTACAATAAAAATCAAAATCTTTATCCAAAATATTTCGACTGTTTTTTTTTTTTTGAAGTTTATTTATGTATAATTTATATATTTATAAAAATTCTTAATGTTTTATTTAAGGCTGAGTGTATAATTTTAATGAATATGTAAATTTATGATAGCTAAATTGTTTTCGATATTTATTAAATGAGTAACTGAATTAGTGATTGTTTACAAAAATTGTCCTTAAAATATGCTGTCCATAAGTAAAATAATGAAAAGGAGTTTTTAAATTTAAAATATTAAATATTAAAATGAATAAATCCATTTTTGTATTTAGATAAAACTTAAATTGTATAACCATATATTAATAAAATATTTTGGTAATATTTGACATACAGCGGACCATTGACTAAGTGGTGAGCGCTCCTGATTCCTGAGCTGTGGGTCACGGGTTCGAATCCCAATTCGGGCATGGATGTTGCTTTCTTTCTTTGTCCTTTCTTTTGTGATGATGTATGAATGTGGCCCACCCTATAAACGTGTTTGTGGTAGTATGGCGCGGGCAACGCTACTCGCCTCCGTGACTTGGTTCACAGATGCCCGCTGGGTAACGACAAATGCGTAGCAATCTCTGGCCTTGTTGTGGCTTAGGGGTTCGTCACTCAAGTGCCCGCCGTTGGAAAAAAATATTTAACACACATGATGTTTTTATTTATGTGTGTGCTATATGTGCATATAATAAAAGTTTTACAATAGACAATTATTTAAAAATATACTTCACAACATTCTATAATGCCTTTAAAATGTATTATTTAATTCTTAAATTTTATTTATAAACTAATTATTTATTCGTATAAGTTCATGCTTAAAGTTAATTTTCTGTTTCAAAACAAATAGAATCTTCAACATTATTTACAATGTATAACTAGCAATTGCAGAATACGTATACAATAAAGTATGCTTACTTCAACAAGAATATTCAAAATTTCAAATGTTAACTACATCATTAATTAAGTAGGAAATGCACCCAAGGATTTGAACGTCATGTCATAAAATGGATCGAGATGGAGGAAATGGAGAGTTATGTTTATGGTGTATAAAATGACATCAATGGTAAATTTATGATGAAAACAAAAGAATTTAATTAACTCAGTGCCGAAGAATAGAACACAAAACAGACTGTCAATTCAGGAGAGACTAAACAGGCATTCTAACTACTCGCATTGATAACCCCAAGTGAAACAATAAATCAATTCTCTGAGAGATCATTGCTGATACTTCCTCTGGTATTCCAGTCAGCCATCTTATCTCGTTGATTTTATTTCCGGTAAACAAGACCGGAACCTGGAATTCGTAATTGCAATCTGCCTTACAAAATGGCGCGTGGAATACTAATTTGAAATAAACAGAATTGGCTGCTATTTTGCGAGGAAAGAAATAAAAAAATACGCAGTTAAAATAAACTGTTATTGTTCTTGTTAATGTTGTATTCTTCCAAAAATTGGAATAACTCTCTTTATTTAAAATCTGAAAAATAATTTTATTGCTTCTCTTTCATTCACGGATATACGAGCGATATGATGAAAAATATTTTATATTTTTACTTGATATTTATCAAGTATTATTTGTAATATAAATCCAGTAGTACGTTTTTTTATCAATATTTTTGAATTTGTAATGATCAGGAATTTTTACTTGTACAAAATGGTTCATAATTATTCATGAAGTTTTCGATTAAAGTATATCAAATATTATTTATAAAAAAGGTATTGAATGAGCAGTATATAAAAGACATATTTTCTTATTCATTGATTCTATTTATTTTTTCATTTTCTATGTAGTCTCTTCACATTACACAACAAGTATTTATTCTGTAGTCAAACTCAACCTCATACACGTCTAAACAAGCATGTGCTCGTTAAATCTGTGAAATCGAAAGTCCTGTGGTCGGTCATTGAGCAGTTACTATGGGTATAATGGTCTGGACAAAATGTCCTCCTTCTTTAGATCAATGTCAAAATTGAGGGAGTGGATCCGCTGCTGGTACCATATATCGGAAGATTTGAAGAGCAAAGAGACGTACTTTCACCTTCGTGGTGCTCTGATTAAAACGAAAGACGCTCTCTATTGACTTAAATTCGCATAACCAATGCATAGCTAGCTTGGCTTGCCCAAGTGTCATAAGTAACAATAACAACTGCAGTGTTGTGATACTTCATTATAATTAACTTCGGCAAATGTGATGAGAAAATATTGTCTTTCAGCTACCATACAAAACGAAATTTAAATTGCTTCTAATTAACGAATTCTTATTCTAAACTCCCTGCTTCTAAATAACGAAAACACAACTACTTTCGATGTCATGATGGTGCTCCAACTGGAATGTCCAATATATAAAGGAATATTAAATCTCGTCACTAAGGTGCTGAAAAAGGTGAAATTCCTAGTGATGGACCGTTTGGGGAAAATGTTTAGTCTGTTATTACATAACCCTATAAATTTATTGTTTGTTGCTATTATCTCAAACTATATACGTCAACTAATTAATGATAATATTACAAAAATTGAAAAATAATTTTACATTTAAATACTTTTCCTATTTTTATAGGAAGAATAGATTTTACACACAAATAGAAATAAAAATGAATGTATTTTAATAAAAAAGCAAATAGTACATATTTTTTGACAAAGAAATTAAAAATAAATTAAAAAGTATAATGTTAGTATTTATCTTATTAAAATATTCTAAAATAAAATATTCTGAATAATCAGTATGATTTTTTCATACTAAAAATAAAATCTTACCTTTTCTTAAAATATTATTTTAATCTAGTGAAGCAGAAGAAAGATATCTAAATACATTCTGAATAGGAGGAGGGTTAAAATTATAAAGATGTCTTCTCAAGTTTCCAAAACAAAATATAAACATTATAAAATATAGGGGTTTTATATATATGAAGTTTTTTTTAATGTGTATTTTATAAGTTTTGAAAATTTTATGTCGATAAGCAATGGCTATGGGATTTTTATTTGCTAATTTTTAATGTATTTTATCAATGAAGGAAAATAACTTAATGTTTTTCTTTTATTCCACACAAAGCTTCTCACTTTCTGAAATAAAAGGTTAAAAATGTATAAATATATCCGCGCGTTAGGACCCATAATACATCAAATTAAAACATTTAATGAATTATGGTCTTATATGAATTATATTCCATGTCAAACGTTTATCATTAAAATATTAATATACATTCAAAAGATTACAATAAATGTCTTTAAATGAAGTTTCTTAATATTACTTTCGCTTAAATTTTTATGGGATGACTTCATCATAAGCTAATTTTTTGTTTCCAATAATAATTCATCTTGCAAAAATAAATAAATTTAAATATTACAATATAGTCAAATTTGTCTTCATTAAGCCATTGGAATGCTAAAATACAATTATATTAATCTAATTATTGCTCACGATTCTGTTGCCTGCTTCATGCTCTTTTTAGATGAGATATTGATTTTAGGATCAGTATCCAGTCCAACAGCAATTTTTGCTTTGCTTTGAAAAAAACTATTTGCAATTTTTTTTAAATAGAAATGTCTTTTAGGTTTGCAAAGAAATCTGTGAACAGCTGTATGTTTTTAATCACGTTACTGACTCTTTGAAACTATTGCTTAACTTATCAATTAACAAAAATATTATTCAGATGTTGTTTAGAAAATGAATTCGTGTATACATTGAAATGAATGTCATTGCTCACCCCAATTGTGATCTTTGTGAAATATCTTTCATTAATTATCATCTCACTTAACATTCCTAACACTCCCTTAGTAAACCTTCTTACTTATATATTTATGGTGCACATAACTTGACATCAGTTTGATTCTTGATCACATTTTATCATCGTGCATCCAACTTTATCTACTGTTACTCTAATGTTGGAAATTTTTTCTTCTAAAATACCTCAAAATTGTGTGAATTCCGATGAATGAATTGCTGCAAAATTTATTTCAACAGATTATCTAAGAATGCTGTTTACATACTTTGTCACTGCATAATTTGTCAATGCTTTTAAAATCAGCTAAGAAGGCTGTTTTTAAAAACATTGTTAAAGTATAAAGTTTAAATTTTGCAAAATTGAGCAGAATATCTTTTTAAAAGAAATTCCATATTACACTGACATTCACGAAAGAAAAACTACAATAAATGATACCATAAAATAAGCATCATAAAATACCATAAATACGGGACTCATTATTGAGTTGCCACTGGATACATACTTGCTCACCTCTTATTTACACTTTGAACTGTGATTCTTACATTTCTTTTGTGTTAAAGCACATAGCTCTATTCTTTACTTAACCTCCATGAAAAACAGAACGCTTCTGTTTGATTATGAATGATCGAATGTTGTCTAAATCGTATGGATCTTTTTTGATCCCAAAAATATTCAGATGCTTTTCCTTTCAACATTTCCACCAAAAGAAAATTTTTGGTCAATACATGACGTGATATTGGTATGTATATAATTATTCTAAAAAAAAAAATTGGTGAAGCTTTTCTATCTTGGTGTAAATTGCTTAATCATTCTAAATTATCATCCCCAGAAAGACAAAAGATCATTGTTTTTAAAATATGATTACAAAAAGTAAAAATAAGAATATTCATATGTATACTATTAAATTTTTTCAATGGCATATATACCTACCAAATTTAAGTTACTCAAGTCCACAAGATGCCGGTACAAAAATATTTTCTAATTTCTTTCTTCTACAAAACTTCATAAAATGCCAGTAGAGTAAGTTTACTTTAAAATATTTTTGTGATGAAATAAAATTCTGAAATCATCGCCATAGCAATTGCTCGGGGCAAGATTTTCTTTAAACTTTGTAAGCGTTTAATCTTTAACAATAGTATATTTGAAATTTAAATATAAATAAAGAGTAAAAAGTGAACTTGTATAACATCGAACACTTTATGGGAATATATATTATTATTTACCGGTGAACACTTTTAGCGTCTCACGCACTCTGGAGGTAGCAACAAGTTTCTTCTTTGCCGTAAATGCCGGTAAGAAGAGGCATCACTTCATGGACTGGAAGGACATCCATTATTGTCAATTTCTTGTATTGGATTTCATTAACGTCCACAGTTTCACTGATCTTATCTGAAGTAGTCAGACCAGACGGGAGATTATAACTCAGCAATCACAGTAACGCCGGTTACAATAAGGGCTTAAATCGGCTTGCCTATACCAATGGTATTGGTGCGACACCGGAAAGCGGTATCACTACCCGTCAAAATGTGTCCGCTCGGGGCAAATGTGGGCAAAATGTATGATGTGTCCTTGGAACGGTATCGATAAAGCTGACATACCCGCTTGCCCGATATTTTATCGATGTCCTTCCACATGTGGACCGAATGTTTTCGATAAATGGCCCAGAGATGGCAAACGTTAAATAACTACTCATAAATAATTTTTTTTTTCAATTCACGTTTGTTTTTTGTTTGTAATATTTGTTTATTAAAGCTTTTGTTCAAATTGCAATATTAATTACGCTGTTTATCCATATATATATATATATACTTTTCCTAACTCTGTAAATTTTAAAAAAATTACTGCAATCAGTTTGAGCAAAAAATAAAAAAGCATCTTAAAAAAAAAAAAAAAAAAAATATATATATATATATATATATATATATATATATATATATATATATATATATATATATATATATATATATATATATATATATATATATATATATATATATATATATATATATATATAATTTCTGTTATCAACATAATTTTAAGTATATGATAATTTTAAATAATTTCATAATATTGCAGAAATTAGTATGCAAACATTCAAGTTAAGCCGAGGTTTGAAAACATGTTAACAATGCGTTTCGCTCAAAAAATCCATCACTAATAAAATTGGTCATAATTATATTGAGTGATTTTGAAGCAGATTTAAAGTAATAATATTATAATGATTAATTAGAGAAACAGAAATAAATGTTTGATTAAATGGATGTTTCTTTTAATTATAAATATTTCAAAGAAATGAAATAATTTATCATGATTATACTACTAAGCGATTTACTTTAGAAATTACTAGATTAAAATCAAAGTTAGGAATATGCATATTAAAGTATGAAATAAATCCCAATTATAATTGAACCAACTAATGATAACTAGGCATTATTTCTTAGATTGGTTCAGGTAAGGGATGCTGCAATCTTTACAACAATAGAAAATAGTTCTCATGAGATTTTATTTTGAACAAAAGCGAACAAGAATCGGAAGAATTCACTCGTGTCCAGTTCAATTAATTTTACTCACTGCCAAAAAAGAAAGTTCATTCCTTCATCTTGAACTTATTTGCTATTTCAGAAGAAACTTATTTATAATCCTAGTTATGAGTGAAATTAAGTGATATAGGAATTGTTACTTTTTAGACTACTTATTTTATAATAAAATACTTTTAGAATTTTTCATTAAATTAGAATTTTTCTCATCATCCTTTTAGAAATTTTATCATCAAAAGTCAATATGTGTTATATATCAAATAACATAGTAATCGAAATATTATATATAAGGGCGTAGTAAGGCTTTTTATCCTGATAAATTTGCTAGTCCTTTCGGTATGAAGTCGACAACACATTAAATTTAATGGGTAACCACATTTATCCGGCAGCTGAATGCCTCCCACAATACACTAAAGTGTTGGTGACCGGATTCTTTCGCATGACTTTCAAGAAAGTACTTTCCAAATGGGCTTGATTATATTGAGGTCAGGTAATTTTGATGAAAAGGAAATCACGTGTAACTACGTGGAATGTTTTTGCAAATATTTTAACAAAATTCGGAAGTGATATCATGGTGTGTTGTCTTGCTTCATTCTCTTAGTAGACATTTGAAATCGTAAGAAAATATGAGGGAGCAGATGCTCGTCAATGAGATCCTGATTACATTCACATTTGAGAAAGAATGTCAGACGTACCAGATATCTTTAAGCAAGAATACACCTCCATCAGCTCGAATAATATCCTATAAGCAAGAAGGATCGATTTCTTCAAATGGTTTACATAATGTACCCATGTCGGCATGTGCTAAAGTCAAGCCTTATTCATCACTCAAGATACTTCATTTCCACATTTCGACGGCCCATCGGTAATGTTTTCATGCTGATGTTTATTATTGTCACTTGTTTTGTGCAATTAACAGAAGGTTTCTCTTCAGATGATGTCTTATATGATGATGTCTATTTTATTGAGATCAGGTGGCTTAACGTGGCACCTTACACGTTGTTATTTACAGATATTAAATAACACAATGACCTCTTGAGCTGCGACTTATTTATATGATATTACAATTTGGCCTAGATGCCGTGAATCTAAGCCATCCGCATATTGTTGGCATTTGTGTGGTTTTATTTTATTTGACCAATTTATAATACATTGCTGATACAATAGAGTGTGAGCATTGAAATGCCTTGTAACTTCCGTTATAAAAGGACCCATTCGTCAGGACTTGATCTTTTGGCCATGATCAAATATGCTTAACTGTGAACTCTCACCATTTTTCTACAACTAACGCTGTAAGTGGTACTCCTTACCTTATCAAACAGATGATAACGTCATTTGCATATCGTTTCAAAGCGTAAGTACAGTTTAAAATTTGCATAAAATCAGCTAACTTTAATTCAAATTTATTTTCAATGTAAATATTACTAGACATTATTTTTAAAAATGCTTCAAGAGAAGTAATCACTAATTTTCAGGGTATGCTTTAACATGAGAATGTTCATGACTTTAAGAAATATTATAAGGTATAAGGACAAAACTCATTTCCGCTTAACTTTAGACGGGATTTTTATAATGCAACATCATACGTTTTATTTTGGTGACTGGATAAGAAGTGAATGATCTATAGACTTTTATACTTTATACTTTCAAAAGCATGTCACTGAAGAAATTTCCATTATAGCTGTTTCAAAATAAAGTATAATTACATGCATATGAATATACAAAAATATATATTTGTATATACAGCGAAGCACTGCAAATATATATACGAAAAGGATATAAGTTTTCTTTGGTGATTGTTTGTTAAAACCTTTACAAAACTAAACCAAACTGATAAAAACTATTTTACAGAAGTTCCTGATGGAGATATGTTTATAAAGAAAACGGTGAAAAATAGGTATTACATCAAAAGACATAGCTGTTTTATTTGTATTTATTCATTTTATATAATCAATAAAATTCAAACTTATTACATTATATGACATTATATTATAAATTTATTGATATTAACCTACGAAATTATTTTTACTGGTTATTAAGCACAACTAAAAGGTACCAGCACAATTAATTATATTGTAATTCAACAAAAGTACAGTTTACTTTAAAAGAAGAAATGCTTACAGTTTAACCTCAAATAATTTAAAGATATTCAACGTCCCAAAAGACTATAAAAATATGAATAAAATTCCCCAAATTACACGTCGATAAAAATGCTAGTCATTTAAAAAAATAAAGTTTATTCTTTAAGGAAAGAAATCACGGTTTTATATTTTAAGGCATCTCTCAAGTGCAATTCTGCTTCTTCTTGACATAGAATCATTACCATAGCTCAGGAAAATGGCATAAATATACGTATGAGATGGTAATTCTTAATGGGAACAAAGTTCAGTGAAATGGATCTCAGCCATTTCAGCATTCAAATTGGTTTTCCTTGAGAGAAGTAGGCCAGAATCTGCATTAAATTCTCCTTCAGACTAAAAGATCTACGATTTGAATGTTACTAGAATAGTTATTAAAATAACAAAATTAACAAATGATTCCTAAGTATAATTAAATTTTCCAGATCTAAGTAAATTATTTAATTGGTATTCTAAAGCATAAAAATAAAGGAACGCATTAAAATTGGAACATTCTCATATATATATATATATATATATATATATATATATATATATATATATATATATATATATATATATATATATATGTTTGTGTGGGTTTGGGGTAATGTCAATTCTTCTTTCTTTCAAAGTCGTTATATTGTACACATTACCTAATAATCTGCTAATTAACTGCTTTAATTCGTTAAGGGGAGGTATAGTTAACTTTCAGCTACTTCCAAAGTAATTTGCAAATAAACGTCTTTCACATAGTTAAAGCTCGAAAGGTTGTTATATTCATTCCCAATTACAATTCAGTTCAGTATTGCCAATTTTTAGGTGGCATAAATACATAAACATAATTCTCTCCCATGTAATTTCAAATTTATTTTCTTAAGTAAAAGACGAATAATATTTTCTTAAGTATAAGATTTAGAATGTTTGTTTCGTTTAATTTTGTTTTTTGATTTTTTATTGAGAGAGAAATTCTATCAATTAAATTGCTGATTTTGTGAGGCCATCATCTCGATTCATTTGAGATCTTAAAATGAATTAATGACGTTATTTTAATTTATGAGAACGCGAAAATTTCACTGATGTTCCAGCGAAAATCTTTTGCGCATTAATGAATGACTAGAAGGTAATTTGTAGATAATCAAGGTAATTTGAGAAATGAAAGATTTTTCAGCACACATTTACAGATTACCCTCTCTCTCTCTAGCTAATTCGAATATTACCCAAATAATCCAAAGAGTAATTAATTTAGAGAGAATCATGTATGTAGTTAATCTTGTGTTATTATTAAGGAAATTGAATAATTTGTTCGATATTCATATTTGTTCGAATAATCATCGAATATTAAGCTACTAATTGTACAATGTGATCCTTTGGTTTTCAAGTAAATTTATCACAACATATTTTATATTCTCTGATATATCACAAATCATATTTAAAATTATTAAAAAGTCTAAGAGTTTTCATAGATTTTGTTTATATTATAAGAGTTTAAAATTTTATCATTTGTAATATACTTAATATTTTTATAAAATTGCATATTATTTGTCTTTTATAAAAATGCGCTAAACTTTTATTGGTGTAAACATTCTAATCCATAAAAAATGCATAAAAGTGCTAAAATTTATTAAAAATTAAGTAAACAAAAGTGAAAACATTAAATTAACAAAATAAATATAAGCAACGCTATTTATCTCTTCTAAAATATGCATAGGATGTTTTTCTGTTTGTGTTTCTTAAATCATTATTTGATCTAGTCATTAAAAATGATAATATGTGAAAAAGAAGCTCTTATAAATAAAAATTATAATGTGTTCACAATACGACTTTAATAATTGAAATGTAATATTTGTAATAATAGTCACAAAAGGATTATATAATCCAAGTTATAATTTCAAATATTTCTATTATTCCAACATACAAATGGTATTACAAATGTTAAAAATGATTTCATTTGAAAGTATCATATTAATGTTCGAGACATCTAGTTACTATTTAGTTTTTAAATTTAAAAGAACTAATAAGATATCTAAATTTCCAGTTTATAACAAAACTAAAATTTGATACGCTTAATAATAATTAACATTTAAAGTTTTCAAGTACAATTTTAAAGGCAATCAAAATATAAATTAAGATGAAATGTAAACTTGATTCTATAGCATATAATGTAATAAATTAATTGATTGTTATGTGTCAAATAAATTAGTAACGTATTAGAATAAACTAGATTAAGGGAGGAGAAGTTGCACAAGCTTTCACTTTAAATTATAAAAATGCACACTTTCACCAAACAGTTTAAATCTAAAGATACATTTTCAAAAGGCTTGAAAAAAGAAATTTAAATTTCTCTATTCATGTTCATCTGATCCTAGCTAGTGGGCTCTCTTGCTTTTGATTCAAAAGTTCGTAGGCTCGAATCCCATCTTGAGTTTGGATGCTTTCAGTGATTTGGGATTTATTTTAAACTGTTGATCGTAATCTAATAGGCATGAGCGCGCGAAAATGACGTTGAGCAACTGACAAAACGGAATTATTTGATTCAATACATATTTATAGAGATTATTGATGAGGTTTGAATTTTTCAAAAAAAAAAGCACTGACATTCAACTTTTTCAAATTTATGCCTTAAATGAATAATATGAATAATATATAATAGAAAGAAATAATATGTAATTGAAACAAGCAATTAAAATGAAAAGATTGATACAAATATCTACAAAAGCTTTCAAAAATTTACATGTGTTTTCCATACAACATCATTAATTTATTCCATTATATTTCAAAAACAGAATAATTATTAATTCGTAAGGAACTTTTCTATAAAGTTTTAATAATTTGGCTTGGCACGTAATATTAATTTCTTGGATGTCTGCTTATTTTACCATATTTTAAGCATTTATGATGAGATTGCGAACGATGTATTGGCTGTGATATAGACAAACAATTATTGTAATCACATGTTTAAAACCAAATGTATAGTTACAAATTTATTCGAGATATTTAATTATTCAGATATTCCTTTAAATTTTACAATTTTTATTGCATTTTCATTAATATTAAATAATTATAAAACAAAAATGTGTTTAATTAATTGGTGTACTTAAATATTCTTGCTAACAGATTACATTTAATTACAGAATTCTTTACTTGCCAGCGAGTGAAACAAAATAGCTTCATTAAACTTTGAGTTAGAAAAAAAATGCTGTACGAGAGAGGGCGACCACGTTTTTCTTAATTTCTTTCTTATCTTACTTGTCTTGGGAAATGCGGATTACATGTTCGCCAAATGACTTAAATGGCGTACATTCTAGTCTTTTGCTGGTTCGTGCCTTATCGGTGTTGCTTTTGGTTCTATCCAAAAGTAAAGTGAAAAAGAAACATGTCATCAATTCCCTTGCTTCAATCTTCTTCCTTCCAATAATTAGTTTAAAAACAATAATAAAAAGAAACTAGATGCAAAATTCATGAAAATTGCTATAACAAATATATTTAAAACTCCTAGTAATTAATCAGGTGAATGAGAATTATTTTGTTTAAATATTTCAAATTGATTATATTTTTATTTTTTAAAACAATTCTAGTTTCGTGAGATTTATTGTTTAAAAATTGCTAACCATTACTCAAGAGAAATAATTTTAATTGTCTCGTAAAATTAGATGTTTCCACTTTTGTCTAATGATTATCTTTCAGACTGCGTTAATTGTACTTTGGTACCGCTAAATTAAAAGTCAATCTGAAAAACCTAATGTACGGCCTTATAGAATATCTCTTATCTTTTTAATTTTCAGAACATTTTATTGATAATAGTTTGTATTAATATATAACAAGTGAAACTGTTACATAGAAAATTCTCAAGCACCAGCTTCATAGTAGAAATTCTAACAGTTTAATTCTACTTGACAACCGCATAAATCACATTCGAGAAAGACTATTTAAAGATAGTAGATCGTATTCACTTGTTGCAAAAGAAAAAAACTGGATTCACTAGCCCCCACAAACATGTATGAGGAAGACATAAGCACCACATCCGTTATCCGTTTCTCAACAGTGGGATTGAACTCCTAAACTTCAGCTCCGAAGATCATTATCTTAGTTCTAATCATCAACATACGACAATTTTAGTGAACTGCTAAGACTATTTTAAGGAATGTTGATGTCCATATCGTAACTGTCTTCTAGGAGGAATTTCACGTATTACAAAAGAAGACACCAGAAAAACTCCCAATTATCAATTTTGGCCGATGTACAGTTAGAAGACAACCCACAATAAGCTCTTGTTATTTACCAGGATCTTGGTTTGAACTAAAGACTTTTTGCTCTGAAGAACAGTGTCCTATCACTTTGCTATGGTAAGCTCCGAGCATCCACCTTGGCAAAAGTATGTATAGAATCAAAAACTTGACAATTTCTCTTTATACCAATGAAGTAAATTTTTCAATATATATCTGCCTACTTATACTGAGGTATTTTTTTAAATAGTGATCACCTGGTCTTTTTCTCTCAGCACGCTACGCTAGTGGAGGAGTCAAAGTTCTGACAAAAACTTGAAACATGGATATACTTTCTCCGCAAGAGTCATTCGCATATTGAGTATAAAGTTTACAATCAGTTACCTCTTGATTCTTTAGCGATTTTTTGACTCCAACATAGGAGCCAAGATATGACAAACGAAACGGCAGCTACGCAAAAGCTATATAGAGGGTTACCAGAAATTAATATTTGTTGCCAAAATGTATCACCAAGCCAAATGGTACCCAATTCTAAACCCAACCCTTTATCTCAAACATGCGTTACATGTTTTTCCTCCGCTATTCAACATTAGCTAAAATAAGCAATATTTATATAATCAGAAAAGATATTATATAGTATCACAAATATTGTATGACATAAAAATAATCATTTCAGTAAGATAAAGTTACAATCCATTGTATTAAATATTAATTAACAGCATGAACAATGAAATTGTATACAAATTCTTGTAGCATACTGATATAAATTTTCTTCATATTTTAATAAACAAGGAAAATAATTTTATTTCAAAAAATAATTCGTATTTATAAAATAATTTTACTTTAAATGTAGGCTGGCTTTATTTTTAAATTCTATTCTTAAATGTAATACATTCTATTTACATATAACGAAAATAAAAATAATAAATATAACTTTTAGAAACAATTTAACTAAAAATGCTTGGGCAATGTGAAGACATGGACAGAAACTTCCTTTTGAATCTTATTAGCCACATCGAGACAAAATTTTAAAAACAATCCAATCGTTGCCTAGCAACTAAAACAGCAAAGCAATCATTTGACTTTCAAACAGCATTATCGCATCCAGTTTATTACTTGCATGCTGAATTTGAATTTAAACCGAGCTAAACTCGGTTTCCAATCTTGACGTACGTAGGATGTCTTAAGCTCCTTTTAGACACGTAAGCTTCCTCTTCGTAGTTGACAAACGTTGTGAAAATCATGTTATTGGAAACAAGGGCCATATTTTAACGCAATTCTCTTTCTGAAGTCGTAAATACTTGACTTCTCTCGAAGCAAATCTCTTTTGATGCCAGAATCGATATCGAAATATTAATCTCAAGACAGATGTATTTCTTATCAGTAAATCTGTTTATCTGCAGCATATTTATTTCAATATTTCTAAAACAAATTGATTTTTATGACATGTATCAAAGAATTCGTTTTATTCCTATGCTATCTAGCGTAAATTTAACATTTCTAAATAAGAACAAAGAGCAAAAGTTTCGTTTTCACAAATATTTTGTTAATATGAAATTATTAAAGAATAATGTTCAATATAAATAATAATACAAAAAGTCAAAGCATTAAATTTCAAGATTAATTCGTTTTATTTAAAACTTTTGAAAAGAAAATAATATTTAGAAAGTATTCCCCTTATAAAAAGTATGTTATGATAAGTGAAATATTATTATTAATCAAAGAACTTTGAAATTTTATGTTAATGCAATTTATTTAAATTTTTAATTATTCGAAATGTGTATTGCTTTTAATTATATGTTTGTAATTTATATTAAAATTATTATTCTCCAGTGGGCCTAAGTCCTATTCAAATTATTCATATATAAAAATACATTTTCCAATTTAAAATTAAAAAAAAACTCTTTCACTTTTAAGGATTTTAATGAATATTTTCTGAAAAATATTTTAAATATGAGCTCATATACTTTACAAATTAAAATGTGCTTTGTAATTGGTGCTGCAATGAAAATTTCTTGAATTAAACTGCATTAAAATTTGAAAGTTTGACTTGCTATTTTAAGCACATATTTTTCTTAATCTATATAAAAATCTTTGACTTTATACTTATAATAAACAAGTGAATGCACAATTATAATTTTAGAAATTTGAAAACAAAATTTGAGGTAATAAATATGTATAAAATTTCCAGAAATTTTTATGCGACGCATAAATAATTATAAAATACATTTTTAATATTTTGTATAATTGACTGTCACCAATTTTTTAGGCCTACAAATGTAATTATTTTAAAATATTTGTATAGACTTGCTAGAACTGATGTCATTTCTAAAGAAGCATAGAAATTTAAAAGTAATAATGTATGCGTTTTTAATGTAGATAACATACATTAAAACAAAATATGTATACAAATTTTTAATCTGTAAGCTATAAGGTAATAGTTTCTACAACCTTAATTTTTCTGTAAAAAAATTAACTTCTTTTAATGCGCGTTTTTCATTAATACATTTGTTTGTTTATTAAATATATATATTAGAATATCCCGTTATTGCTATTACTACAGGTTTTTATTTTATAACTATATCATGCACAGCATGCCAATTTTGCTTATTGTTCTTTAATTTTATTTTGTTTAAATCTATAAGTCTTCGGCGATACATAATTATTGTAACTATAAAAGTTACTTTAACGAACTCCTACCAAAGAAAATAATGGAATTTGACTTTTATATTTTAAACAAAACTTCACAAAAAATGTCTTATCAATATTAAATACAATATTGAGTTAGATGCAAAAGTCTTTAATCCAAAACATACTCCGTACTCTGACGTCAGAATGCTGACGTCTTGCCTTTGACAAAAGAGATTAACTCTCTCAAAAGATGCCTGTTATTTTTAGCTTTTTGTAAAAGAAGGTGTTAAAAATGACTAAAAATGCATTAATTTTGCGAAAGATACTAGTTTGTGCCTTTGTTTTGAAGCAGCATTTCCCCCTTCTTTTGTGACTCATAATTTATTAACTTTTGTTGATTTAATATGATTAATTAATCATTAGGTCAGAACATGTTTTGCGAAAGATTAGTATAAATCTTATTTGCCTGGAAATGAAAGCCTGATAAAAGGTAATGAGAAATATTTATCATCAATAAAATAATGTAATTATTTTTAAATAATGAGCAAAACTGTTTCGCAGGTATATAAATTTATCTTAGAAGTATAGTATATATTTTTTATAAAATAAATATTTAAGCCGAGCTGCTTCATGAGAAAAATATTTTAATGATTTATGAAAATGTAATAATCTTTCCTTGTTAATATATTCGAAACATTTCCAGGAGGTTTTCAATAAATAAATAAAATTTAATAAGATTGATTATTTTATAATCTAGGAATCATAATCTATTGAAGTAAATATAGAATATCATATTTACAGAGCTATTATGCATAGATTTATGTGTGAAATATGTGCTATTTCTGACGAGTGAAATATGTCAGAAATAGCTATCACTCTACTATTCCTATAGTTTGTATTCTGTTGAATTTAAATAGATCGAGTGTTCATGAGTTAATACTATATGTTCAGAACCCTCATGCGAATAATGTTTAAGATTAAAAGTAACAAAGTTTCGTGAACATTCAAAGCAAAAAATGGAATTTCAATTTCCAACAAGTAACATTTTGATATTTTAAAATTATCTTTTATTATAAAATCAATAATGGATATTTTAGTGTTACAAAATATAGAAGTATAAGTGAGATGAATGATTGAGTATGAATGAAGTAGTTCACATTTATGCTGCTATAAATGAATGCTAATTGTTATTGGGTACTTGTGTATAACACTGTCAATCAGAAAAATTGGTAAAATTTCGAATGGTGTTTCTAACAAATCTAATTTAATTCTGTTTTTCAGTACATATTTAACAAGAATTTAAACAAATAATAGTTTAAAAATGTTGAAATTAATATTTCAAAATGTACGATTGATACCTTAGTAAAAGGTATTTAAAATATTTTACTATAAACTAGCTTTAAATGTATTTGCTTAGTATTAAGTAAACAAGAATGGTTCATTACAGCAAAAAACATGTATTTTGTATGCAGTTGGCGAAATATATTGTGTTGTTTGGAGACAATTTTTAAGAATTGACGATAATTTAAGCATTTGCCGATTAATGTCATTAACAAATGAGATTTGATAAGAAGAAAATGTAATTTATGCGTAATATTTGAAATGCCATTTTATTTTTCATTATATTCATTCAGTTATTTCGAAATCAAAATTCGTTTTCCTTAAAATATGCTAACTGTATTTTGGTACATTCCATTAAATACACTAACTGCATTGCTATAATTTATCCTAATTTATATTCACCCATATATTTCCATTTCAGAAAAGTTTATATTAAAAAAAGATCTATCTAAAAATAAATTTTTAGTTAGAAGTGACATTTTATAAGTAGTATAACATATTATTATTTTTATAAACCTTATTTCTTTATCATGGAACTTGATAAAATGCTGTTATCATATTTATTTGAAAGTAAAAAATATATTACTTATCAGACATTAAAAACAATTTTAGTTTATATTTATTTTTTAGAACAACACAAATTATTATGATTTCAAAATTACATTATACAGAAGAAAAATTACAAAATACTTTATATTATCGTGGAAATAACACACATACATAATTTTATGAATACGGAAAATCTAGAGAATCAAAGATAATATTTTGCATTTAATAAGTTGCGTACGGGATTGGATAACATTCGAAAATGATAATTTATGTTTGCTCCGTGAGAAAACCGCTCATTCATGTAAAATAAAAATAGGCATGACATGTTACTGGCAACATTTTAGAATAAGTTAACAGTGTGTTGTGTTTCCGATACAAATTTCTTTTATTTAAGAATCTAAATTTATGAATTTTGAAATGATTTATAAATAAAAAAGTTAATCACTTAGAGGAACCAGAAATTTTACTCTGAACGTAATATTTTTTTCCAACGGCGTGCACTTTAGTGACGAACCCTATGCCAGAACAAGGCCAGAAACTGCTACTCATTTGTCGTTACCCAGCAGGCACTTTTGAACCAATCACGGAGGCGAGTATAGCGTTGTCCGCACCATACCAACACAATCCTGTTTTTAAGGTGGGCCACATTCATACATCATCTCAGAAGAAAGGACAGAGAGAACAGAGAAAGAAAGTAACATCCATGCCCGAACACGGGACCCACAGCTCAGGGGTCAGGAGCGCTAACCACTCAGCCATCGGTTTGCTTATTGAACGTAATATCAAAAATAATATTTAGTCATCGAAAGTTACGAAAATATTTATGAATGGAAAGACAAGATATAATTAAACCTCTACTAATATGTTTTAGTAATATTGAAATCATGATTACAATTTGATCTCTATAAATGAAATTACAAAAACAATTTAATGACGAAATTAATGTTCTTCTTAAATCCCAAGGTATATGTTAATTATTGTGAATGATACATTATATGAAAAAATAAAATTTTCAAGTATCTTAAACATAATATATACATGCTTTCCTTATTTTACAAGACATATACATTTATTCGATACATAATTGTCTGAGATTTCATCGTCAATTAACATCGCCATGCCAAGTGTACAAAATTTAAACGTAATCAATATTTCAGCAACATGGTAAGTCATCAAGTTGGCTGGTTTGATTATTTCGTCTATTAAAGACCATTTTTGCACACAAAGGATGATCAAACCAAGGCATGCAGTTTAAAGTGTGGATTCCGAAGCACTAGAAACATCCAACTTCAAGGTAGAATTCGAACCCACAAACTATTGAGACGAATGCAAAATATAATTACAATGGTGGATAAACAAAGTCTTTCACACATCATCAATCACAAAATCACTAGCTGAAATGTCAGATGATCTTAGGAGTCAACTAAAGAATGAAAAAGCAGATGCTATGGTTTACAAATTGAAAAAAATATCAAACTAAAAACTAAATAGATCCGGTGAAGGCACTGCAGAAGTAACTAAATAAATACGCAATTGAAAACGTAACAAATATTCAATAACACAAAAAAATAACAAATACTTTTGGCCGATTAAATCGACCCGAGCTGAGAAACATAGTTCTTCT
This sequence comes from Latrodectus hesperus, assembly GCA_037975125.1. Lineage (NCBI taxonomy): Eukaryota > Metazoa > Arthropoda > Arachnida > Araneae > Theridiidae > Latrodectus > Latrodectus hesperus. The sequence continues at coordinate 38,956,793 of CM075862.1, forward strand.
ACAAAAGCGAGCAAAAACAAAAGGTGCGACTAAAAAACTATATAACAAATACAAGTTGCAAAGAACGCCCTCTGGCGTTCAGGCAGGACCACACAAGTGAGTTGCTGCGGATTGATATTTTCCACACAAATTGCTATCACTATAGTATTTGTTGAGCCTTGATAAAATCGGCAATGAAATAAAATATATGTTAAAAATATTATTTTTTGTTGGTTATCAGTATGAAAAAGGGACTATTATTACATGCTTCGAAGGCAAAATGTGTGTCAAAATCAGAAGAACAATTTAAAATCACCCTACATGCGATGATAGCTTACTTATCTATATACCTTTGTTCTCATTTCCTATCTTAATTTTTCTGTTACTTATTTTGAATATGTAAATATTTTATTATTTCTGTTTAATTTTTTACACGGCACATATGGTTAATTATATTTTGTTGATACCATTTCGAAATTTTTGCTTCTGTTTCGATGTATTTTCTTTTAATTTGTGTTAATTTTTCATTTTTTTTGCTGTTCCTTATAAAGTAGCATGAAAGCTTAAGAAATAACTCATTTATATATTGTTTATTCTTTAGAATTTTCACACAAATGAATTCGAAAGCCTTTCCCTTTTCCCTCCGCTGCCCTAATAAGAAAGGACAAGCTTTCAAAGTACATTTTTTGCTCAATATTCGAAAGTTTCTTGATTTTAATTTTAATTTTTTTCATACCTTTTTCATTCATATGAATGTATCTCTTTATAGTATAAATAAACTTCATCTTTTTATTATTGAAAAAATATTTTACGTCATTTTGTAAGTTTTTTTGTTATTTTTATAAATTATTTTAAATGCGTTTGTATTGTTCATTTTTCCTTTTATAAATTTAATCAAACTTAACACGTATATATATATATATATATATATATATATATATATATATATATATATATATATATATATATATATATATATATATATATATATATATATATATATATATATATATATATATATATATATATGTATGTATATATATATATATATATATATATATATATATATATATATATATATATATATATATATATATATATATATATATATATATATATATATATATATATATATATATATATATATATATATAAATTAGATCTACCGGAAAGTTCTGTCCATTTTTGAAATAAAACAAAATAAAAAATGTATTAAATAATAGAATTAATATTAATGACTTCTTGCCAGCCGGAGAGTAATTTGTATACCCTATTTTTGAAAAATGTTTCAGCTTTCCATGCGGATATTTATGATATACACACGCGCACACTCACACACACACACATACAGACACACACTATGATTTCAATATTTGAGAAAATGCTAACTTTCAGGAACAGTGTTAAGGACTACCTAACAGGTCATGATCGTTGTAAGATAATCGAATATTTAGTGCGCAAACCTTCCCAAATGATTTCCGTTGATACTAGCTGATATTCATCTCTGTCACAAGGAAACCAATAAAATTCCCATACAGTCATCTGGACTGACGTGCATCAATGAAATAATAACTCAACCTCCAATTTTTGTTCTTTATTAATCCCTAAAATTCTAAGATTCAACCTAATTTTATCCACTTCAATGTAAGCAGGATATTCTTATACTATAGAGAAATATATTGAAAAAAATCCTCATTAGAATACTATTAGTAAGCCATCTGCGTTTATTTTTAAATCTACAAACCAACAAATAACTGCTTTAATGAAGAATTACAAATGTTGCAATAAAGGGTTTGAGCATAAAATGCAAAATATCTTTCGCAAGAATTTTTTATTGATAGTGAGCCATTTCACGTATCACAATATGCAAAAACTAGAAAACTCCAAATCCAGCAATCCGTCAGGCGTGCACGCGGAAAGCAATAAACCAATATTTCCATTGCTCAGTACTGTCTCAGATCAAATATAGGTCTCTACAAGTGCGTGATTTTACTGATGTTTTGGTAGGAATCAGTGAGTGTCACAGTTTGCAGTGTTTCCTTCGTTTCAACTACTGACCTTCGTCATAATTTCGTCCAAGAAACAGAAACGCAAGATATTTTATAAGTAGAATCACTGATATTTTATGATATAGTATTATTTACTAACTAATCATATCTTGCAACATATGATTTGAAGTAACAGTTGATATACGGTTCTGTAATGATGCATATTTGTTCCATCGGAGAAACCTGTTTTAAAAATTCATTCGTAATTAATGGGAGAAAAATTCTTAGAATTTGAAAATTGTCCTGCATGCATTTTTCAAAATAACGGAATCACGAGATGCTTTAATATTGATGCCAATTTGGTAAACAAAACAAAATATTTACTTCTTGTTTAATTCGAATGCCGACCGATTGGCTGAGTGGTTAGTGTTCTTTGACTCCTGAGCTGTTGGTCCCGGGTTCGAATCCCGGTTCGGGCATGGATGTTTCTTTCCTTCTCTGTGTTTCTCTGTCCCTTCTTCTGTGTTGTTAAATGAATGTGGCCCACCCTATAAACGGGTTTGTAGTGATATGGCGCGGGTAACGCTACTCGCCTCGCGACTTGGTTCACAGGTGCCCGCTGGGTAACGACAGATGAGTAGCTGTTTCTGGCCTTGTTGTGGCATAGGGTTCATACCTTCTTGTGCCCGCCATTGGAAAAAAATGTTTAATTCAAATTGTTAAAGCAACGGTCTATTTTGCGGTTTATTGCTTCTGAAACCTCAGTGGTACAGAATTAAACTCATTTGACTTTTTGGTACCTCTTGGTTTTTTCTGCAGCCTTTATCAAAATAACTCCAAGATGTTACAATTGCGGGCTAGTTTGGGTCTTAAATATTTCATTGATTTCGTTTAATATGACGTTAAGAAGTTTAGTTTTTTCATAGAATTAACTTTACATGAATTACGGGATATACTACATTCGATTATAACGAGCAGTGCCTTGAATATTCTTAATTTGTTTAAATGTCCTCGCCTTGTACCACAACATGCTTTTGTTTATATATTGTTTCATTTTGTTTCTATTAATAAATATTTTACTGTCTAAAAACACATGTTTTTAAGGAAAACATTAAACAATACCTTCAAGCCTTAGTTAATTAAAAACTGTCAAGATTTCATTACAATGTTTAGTTAAAAATATTATGGTATCTGGTGATTCTTCATATACAGGAGAAAGAAACCGAAAGTTAAGTTTTAACAGTTACTCTTCATTTGGCTAATTTTGGGTGTTTTATTTTTAATTAAAAACATTTTCTCAGAAAAATTGGTATTACAGAACCAGCCGCAAAAATTGCCAAATATTCTTTATCCAGTCAAAGTTTGTCGTGCGTGTTAAGATTTTGTATGGAGAATTCTCTCAAAGTCTCGTGCAATGCAGAAAGCAGTCTATCTTATCAGATGTCAACCTAAGTACTTGATAACGAAAAACTTGACATATTATTTTAAAAGTATATTTCCTTTAAGTAGCTTAATTTTCGTTCCATAAGAATCATAACAATGTGGGGAAAACTTTAATATAACTAATTTATGTTTATATGGGGTTTTATATTGCTGGAAAATATAAAAGAACACTATTTTATGATTTTAAAATCTAAACTTATTTATTTAAGAAATCTTGCATTGCTTATTTCTTTAAACAATAGCGAAAATGAAAATTATCCTTGAAAATTCACAGAAAAAAGAACTGAAAACATTTTATTACTCCACTAAATTTTGAAGTTCAATAAGTTGTTTCTAAAAATGGTGAAAAAAATCTGAAATCCACTGAAAACGAAATCACGCCTCAAAGCTACAATTCACCATTTTTATATCTATGAGAACCATAAACCATATCAGCAAAGAAAAGAAAAGAAATATTATTGATGATCTGAATTTAAATCACAAAAGCTTAAAGAATAAAAATGCTGCAAAGTATTTTAAAATGGTTGCCAAATGCATACAAAAGGATTTTCAAGAATAATAAAACACAAAAACCATCCACAATTTTCGACAACCGATAAATTTTTGTTTACTTTATATTCGAAACAAATGTTTATGTTTCGGAAACTGGAAAGAGTTTAGAATTCGTTCGCTCAAGAACAAGTACAATGAAATGTTAAAGCCATTGAGACGGATACTTTGACTTTTCGCTGATAAACATGTACAGAAGAAAACTTAACAAAATAAACAAATAGCGTCCAAGAACGTAAAAGCTGCCAACGAAACGAGGTCAAGCGTTTCGCTGAGCTTTCATTTTATGTCCAAAGTTAATGACTCATTAAATTATCTTATAACAAATCATTCGTAACGTATAAAGATTTAAAGAAATATTTTAAGCTTAATTATATCACTATTTGCAACTATCTTGATAATTTTCACATAAAATTCAAGAAATAATTTATTAAAAACATTCATTTGATTAATTAAAAATAATTTCAAATATCCGAAAAATATTTGTTGATATTCTGAGAATATTTATAAATTATAGAATTAGGAGTTGTTTTCATTTGTAAGCAAAGATTTTATTCTATCAAATGTGTTGTTATTGTATCTTATCCTTGTGACCAGCATTCCTAATTGAGGTCCATGAGTTAAGTAATCCTGAAGAAATCGAAAACTAAAAGGGGTCTTGAACTAGATCTTGCCTAGTAAGTCCGAAACAATTTTTGTTTTAAAAATTGTATTTCTAGCAAATGTTTTTGGTTTTAACAGTGAATATGTTTCTCCTCAATAGTAATTATTATGCGTTTGTGAGCAATTTCCCAAATTATTTTTGTTTATGTTTTTCACAATATATATATATATATATATATATATATATATATATATATATATATATATATATATATATATATATATATATATATATATATATATATATATATATATATATATATATATATATATATATATATATATATATATATAATTGCGTTATATGCGTGTGTGTGTGTTTACTGCATCGATATTTGTATACGGCATTGTAGTAAATATTGTGTTTATCTATGAATTTTTAAACTGAATTTCCAGTTTTGAATAAGTTAATGAAGTTTATTGGAAAGAAACTCCAAATATATAAATATTATAACCAAGTTGGAGGAAACTATCTATATTTTTAGCCGATTATGTGTGCATGGCATAATCCCTTTATTTTTTAGAATTGTTTGCCATGTCTGAGTTACAAAAGTATTCTCTTTTTCTAACAAAATGTGTTAGAACAAAATGATAAAAAATAATAATGATTTTCTGTTGAAATACCTTTAAATTTGTAAAAAGTAAATATTTGTGTCATTTATCAAGTTATCAGTATGTTTATATTATTACTAGTATACGTAAATTGCTCAAGTGCATCATTGTGTTGATTTGCTCTTTTTTTGGCAATTTATTTTCTATCTTCCATGAAATCGGCTTGTCCGTGATATCCAAGTTATTTCATTTAATTATTAGTTCGAATTATAGCAATCATGAGATTAAGTAAAAAACGAAGCAAAGTTATCACTGTTGTTTTTCATGATTGATAATGTTATCATAAATATTGTGAAACTTTAATAAACTTGAAGAATAGAGTAAAGTATTATATTGCAATCACAATAGTGTAGAAAGTATTGAATGATTATAATAATTTTAGATTAGAATATAAGTTTACTGACAATAGAAATCCACTATGAAGCATTTAAATTTTCATCATGTTTTATTTCGAATAAAGTTTTCATAGACAATCTCAGAACCATTCATAAATTTTAAGGAAAAAGTAATCATACTTATAACTTTGCATGTAGAAAACAGAAATGATAAGTTCCGTTGTTTAACAATGGCTAGAATCAAATTCGAGACCATTTAATCAGAAAAAGATGATAAAACATTAGTTAATGTTAACCTTATTTCTTTCGCTTATTTAGCCAAATAAGTATATATATCTATATCTATATATATATATATATATATATATATATATATATATATATATATATATATATATATATATATATATATATATATATATATATATATATATATATATATATATATATATGGATTAGTTTAATACACTAATAATACAACGAATTGGCATTTTAACTATAGTATGTTAAACATTTTTTACAGTTATTTACAATTGTAATTACGAAAAAGGATTATAAATGCAACATTTATACTTCAGAACCGTTAAGATTCAAAATATGTCTTAACAAGTCTGTCTTCAGTTTTCCTCTCTAGATCTTTTTCTAACAATTGGCACCAGGATCGCTGTCGAAGCAGCAAGCACTAGATGATGTCATGATGTTGAAGTGCATCATCAGGTACTCCATACCTCATATATATATATATATATATATATATATATATATATATATATATATATATATATATATATATATATATATATATATATATATATATATATATATATATATATATATATATATATATATATATATATATAATGAGCTTATATTAATTTTTCGTTTTGCCGGAAGTTTACTGTTTAATTTTCTGGCCTTTGGTTAAGCAGTTCGAGTGCTTAAACCAATCCTATCAAAGATGGGTTAAAACACTCGAAATTGAAAAACACCCAAAAACTTTTGCGTGTTTTTAGTGGTTTATATGACATTTCAAATTGTAGGTCCTTGATTTATTAACCTTTGTGTAACGATAACAGACGTTGGGCGACAAAAGAACGTAAAAAAAGCGAATTTTGTGATATTAAAGGGGCATTTTATTTTATGCCTCATGGACAATATATTGTTTCATTACTTTTCGAAATGTTAAAATTTGAATTTTATCATAAAGAGTAAAAAACGTGGACAAAATACAGAAATTATAAATTCATTTTCCTTCACACCTTTTTTATTTTCTAAATAGTAAATATAAATCTCAGAAGATTTCCATTTATTTTTGAAAATCTTCAAATACACAGAAGTGCTTTCCACTTCAAAAGCTCTTATGAAACTACAGTGAGGTAAGAAAAATAAATTAATGCTGATGCAAAGCGGAACCATATATTTCATTCTATGCCCTTCAGTTCATTAAGAAAGCTTAAATTCTTTCCTTTTATACAAATTAATCAGCAGAATTTCAAGAAGTTTTAAAAAATCTTGTGTTTCTTTGATTAGACGTTAGAAATTCTTCATTCCTCCCCTGTGGACGTAGTTAGAATAGAATTAAATGTAATCAGTTTTTATTTTTTAAAGCTCACGCAGATGCTTAATAAAATAATTTAAGCACTAAAATGATTTATTTTGGGCCTTATAATTTATTTACATTTGTATTTTATGAATGCAAATTCTTTTTGATGAAAATAATCTTCAGTCCTCAGTATTAATGGTAAAACTTAAAGCTAAAAATATTAATGGTAGGTAATAATATTTTCACACAAAAAGAAGAATGTTAATTATTTATATAAGTACTAATTTACATTATATTTATTTATTATAAGTTAATATTTCTTCAAAAATCGATTTACTTATTTTTTGATACTATTCAATAAGTACTGTTTGCAAACGAGCTACTTTGATTGAAACAGAGAACTAAAATAAACTAGGACCGACTATAAGTAGAACCCGAAGTGGGATTTGAACATTCGAACCAGCGAAATGAAAGTGATTGCCGGCTGCTAGTTTGCTGAGGTACCTGTTTCTGGTAAGCTTCAACCCTCATTGGCTATCTGAAAATAAAACTAAGAAGCTAAATCGGCATAACGAGTAGAAATTTTCAGTAGGTGGGGCTTAGTTGAGTTTTCTTGAGAGAAGTTAATATTTGATACAGAATATTAACTTTATTACATAATATTAACTTAAAAAAATTGTTATTAAAGTTGGATTTTTTGGATAAAAATTAATTTGTGTCATAACACACAAGCAATATTTACAAAAAAGTTAGTTGGATTAACATAGGAATGTCCTTAACTCATCTGCTAAAAACAGTATCAGTGATAGTTAGAATGAGTAGAAAACACATGAGAATGCACGAATACAAAGATTTTTCAAACACTTATAATCTTTAATTTTTTTTTATTCTTTTTAATTTTAAATAAAAATTTTTTGGGATACATAATTTTTATTTATTTATTTATTTGTATTTTTTGTTTACTTTTTATTTATAATAGCGAGTATAAGAATGGAAAAGGGTTAGTTGTTAGTAAACCGCGAAATGAAAACTAGCGTGCACTCAGCTTGGCTAATCCAAACGAGATGAAAACTGTGGGAAATTTAATTTAATATTTGACAAGTCATTGGTTAATGATTGAAAAAAATGTATTTACAAACTATTTATATGAACTAAAAAACATTTTAGATCACAATTATCAAATTAATTTTATTTTAATCCAAAAGCAATCCAATATAATATTAATTTCAAAAAGAATTCATTACTGGAATTTATTTATCCAAAGGAAGATGCATATTAAATGAAAATATATGTATATTTGCTTTTGTAAGTCAAAAAAAGAAGTATAAAATATTTTAATTTACTTAATTTTAAACAATTTTTAATATCAATGCATTTAAACAGATCAATAAAAATTGTCACATTAAGAATGTTTCTTTTTAATGTGACAAGAAATTATTAAAATTAAATTCGATATGCAAATAAACATGATAGTCTTGATTTATACGAAAAGAACTTTTGAAAACCATTTTCAAATTTTGTTCTGAATTAATCATCAAATATTTTTAAAGAAACAAAAATATTTTATACGTATTAAACTAGGACAAGTTTTACTATTAAACTAGGACAAACTAAGTTTAACAAACGTTTATAAGGGCATTTATGTCAATAACAATAAAGTTTGTGGTTTTAATAAATATATTTATTATATTTTTAGGGGTCAAGGGATTTAAAAGTGAATTTATTTTGTTTATATTGATAAGTCTTTATATTTTCCACATATAAGAAATTACTTATAAAATGTAAAAAAATTATATAATCAAAGTAAATTTGTAAGAAACTTTAATGAAGCAATTAAAATATTTCTACTAATAAAATTGTTAATAAATGTTAAAGTTTTAAAATATCATGCATATAAATGTTCGAAAATTAATTGGCTTATTAGACTACTTATCGTATCAACATTCCTACTAAATATTAATATCAATAATAATGAAGTAAATGTGATTTATTTTTTCAGATTGTTAATGGTACCATTAAAGTGTAGTTGCTAAATAAATTCAGAAACATTTCAACACAATACATCTGTATTAAAAAATATCAAGTATAAATTCAAAAGTTAATATTATTTTATTTATGTCAAGATTATTTTGTGCGAGAACCAAAATAGAAAAGCATTTCCTATTTGCTTCTGTAAGATGGAAATTCTTTTCCAAGAACTTTATTCTGAAAAGAGCAAATAAACAAAAAGTAGCTTTATTTTATAAACTTTTGAAGATACTTCACAACTCCTTTCACAGCTTTGATTATATTTAGAAACATTTGTTTTAACTTTCTTAAGAACTTTGATATTTTACTTGATGCTCAGCATAGAAGATTTTGAATTACTCAACAATATTTCAACTTTCCATCATTTATCTTTTTGAAAATTACACAATAATACTAAATGCAATATATTATGAAAATAAATTTACTTAATAAAAGAAATAATGATTAAGGGAAATTTATTTCTTTTAGAGAGAAAGTATGGGGAAATTTATAGGAAATCCTGCATAGTTTTCCGGACGAAGAAACTCTTAGGATTTTTTCGCAGTTAAAATTAAAAAAAATTACATATTAATTATAAATTTGTTTTTGTATTCTTAAATAAGAATTGGTATGTTTGTTACAAAAGATCTTAAATTAAATACTGAATTATCATAATAAATTTAACTTATTGATAAGTCCAAATAAATTTTATTACAGTAAACTGCAATTATCCGGACTCCATTTATCCGAATATTTTTCCAAATTTCAAAAAATAAACTATACTGAAGAAAATAAGAAAAATGAACTAGAGTAAGAAGCTCAAGAAAAGGAAAAGTAAGAGAGTGGAGAAGATGAGAATGAAAGGGAAAGAGAGAGAGAAAATCTGACGTGACACTTGAGGAATTCAAAAACATTCTTTTTGAAAATTCCTAAATGTTCAGAAGTTAGTGTTGAAGATATAGGAGAATGGATTATAAGTGAGACCCTGGATTTCAAATTGCAAATGATGGTCAACTTATTGAAAGTGTTGAGACAGAATAATGCCTTAATGTCCAAGTTGAAATATAGAAGAGACCATCATATAGTGGAGCATTTGCTGGCTTTGAAACTGTTTTGAAGGAGAAGGCGAAACTGCCCGAGTATGACCTTATGCAACGTCCCTCTGTCAAGCAGATGAGCAACTTTTCTACCCGAAAACTTAGGAAAGCAATGAAACAGATTACTCTGACCGTAGTGCTTAGCAAGAAATTCGGAACTTATTTCATCCATATTATAATGCATTTCCTGTAATCTATAACCAGTAAACCAGGGAAATTATTAATACGTATGCTGCAATGGACAAAAATAATATTTAAAAATAGCAAAATAGATATTTGTTAAAAAAAATTGCTTTCTAAAAATGTACAAATTAATTTAGATATGTGATTAAATAAATATTTTTCACAGCGTTTTTGCCTAGATGAGAAATTTTAAAATGATAAAAATCAAGATGCTTCCATTTTGAAACCATAAGACTTCTGGAATATGACTTAAATTGATAACATCGCAAAATAAACCTTCTTACAGAAAGCTCAAATTACCACAAATACTGTTTAAACTAATTAGAAAAGATTCAAATAAATTTTTGATATGAAACATAATTTCCATTTTAAGTTAATTAAGCATACACATTGACATATTTAATTCCATTCTCCAACAATTTTCATAATTTAATTCTGAACAAAGTTTTTTTGAATAAACACAGGATAAGGAATTTGTTAATATAAATCATCGAATAATATTTATAAAGCTGCAAAATAAGTGCAATTTATGGGTAAAATTTAGATGATTTACTTTACAGTTTCCTGATAGGTGTAATATAAATATCAGGAACATATAAATATCAGTTTTATAAAGATTCAAATTACTTTTTTTAGCGAAAATGTAAATAAATGTTTATAAGGAACATTTTACAAGTCAAAATAAATTAATTGAAGTCATTGTACATAGAAAAATTTATTTATTTAAACTCCGTGTTCTTAAATAAGGGTCAGGTATTAATAAATAGTACATTTTGGTTATAATTTGGCTTACATAACGATTTATATAATTTGAAACTCAATTCCAAGCGATATGTGATTAATCTTTGGAAAATACATTTGATTCACACCTTTTCAAGTGAACACAAGTTTAATTTCATATTTATATCCCACACGCGGTTATTAATATTTATAGAGTAGAATGAATTTTATCAATTTGCTTTTTTATTCTGATATTTTACTAGAATTATCATGATATTTAAGATACAATTACATATAACAAAAGAAGTTAAAAATTTTATATATGCAATTTTATATTCAATTTACTTCATAATTAATGCATTAAGCGAGGGAGTCAGTATCCTTCAACCAAATAATATTCTTGCATTTGTGTTGGCTTCTCTCTCTATAATTATATAATTAATTAGATTAAATATTTAAGAAATATTTCTAAGCGAATCTTGAAAATGATATAAAGTGAGTTGAATTGTCATTTTGCATAAAAATGCTTATTTAAATTAAAACTATAAAAGAGCCAAAATTTTCTTTAATAATATGTATGCAATTTGCTATCTTTAGAAACTAAATATATTCAGAGCTTAAATTATATCAAAAAATAAATTAGTTTCCGTATATATTTTAAATTACTTTAGAAATTGAAGTTTAAGGAAGTAAGTTGTGAAATATCCTTAAGGATTAAGAAACTTTTATCTGATGCAGAAAATCGTTCCCAGTAAAATAGATAACTGATTTCCATAAACGATTTTAAAATTTCATTCTTTCCTTATATAATCTACATTTATAATGAATTCTTTTCCAATATAATAAAAGGCAATTCAATAAAATTAACTGCATGAAAAAGGCTTCTAAACAAATATTAACAAACAAACTTTATGTCTGTGATTTCTATTAAAATAAGTAAATCTTTGCAGTAGAAAGGTATTTATTTTTATTTGTAAATTTTAATTTATGGAACAAATAGAACCTAAATACTTAAGTTGTACAAAATGGAAATCAACCATGCATATCTTGCATTCTAAATTCATGAAATTTTTATATCAAAATGTATGAACGTATCTATTCATGCTGATATTCCATTCTGTTGCATGTAACTTAATATTGAAAAAGTAAACACCATGATTTTTTTAAAAAGTTTAAATTTATCAAGACATTTTACTATATGAACTTGTTTACTGAACACTTGAAAATAAAAAAGTGAGTATTTAAATGAGCCTTAAGAGAGTAAACTCTTTTGATTGAAGCAAACGTGACTTACTAAAATAATTTTTATTTCGTGATTTACTAAAATAATAACTATCCGTGTAGTCAAAGCACAGAAATATTTGACTATAATAGAACGAGGAAAAGTTTCCATATTTGAAAAAATTTTGAAAAATTTACAACATATTTAGTGTAACTTCAGAGCATGTATTTAAAATGAAATATGTATTAGTTTCAGTGAATAAATGCAACATTTTGATCTGACTTCTATTACTTGGTTACATAATCTCGTTTCATGGATGAAATAAATCATAGATCATAGATATTTTCCTTGATATCTATCTAGGGAATATCATAAACACCAAAGACCAAAGAAATTTTTATATTAAAATCATTAAATGAATGGTAGTGAACAAACTTCTTTAAAGACTCCGAATGCCAAATTCAGATACAAAATGTCAAATAATTTTCGTCTAATTAAAGACATCTTTGAAATTTCTTTGCCTATTATTAAAAGAAAATATACTTAAATATTACTGAATAAGATACCAGCTAATTTGGCACTATTGGTCGATTGGTATTGTGTCCATTTTAAGTCAAGTCAAATTATTCCATGTGCCAAAATAACGGTCTTGGCAATGTGTACAATTTTGTATCGATAGAGATTTCCTTGAAAGGGAAATTTGTCATTGGCCTGTCAACTTCTTATGATGGCCGGTTAATTAAAAATGTGTTCCGGAGATTCGGTACTACTTATTATATGTTATAAAGAGAATTAATACAGCGACGATATCTTAAATTAGTTGGGTTCAGTTATGGGAGATATTAACATTGCAATTGTAAAAAAACAGTGAAGTTGATTATATTGAATAAAATGGCAACATTCTTCAAGAAAATTCAAACACATTATTAGATAAGCAATATTAATTAATAAATATAATAAATAAATGTACAATGTTTGGCATATAAGTCAGTTACCCAACAGTAAGGCTCTGTTGGTTTACATTATATTTACACAACATATTTTGCTGCAGAAATATGAACTGAATTATTTCCTTAAAATCGACTTCACTTTAGTGCAGCAATTTTTGACAGAAAAAGGAAATCGTTGTGAAATCCGTAGGCATATGTTTATTCAACAGGGCAAATCCGTAGTAATGCCCTGTTAGAGAATGAAATCCATTTCATGCATCTACTGGTATGTGTCGCTTTCTAAGGGGAACTTTGACGGAAAGTGGACCGCATTCAAAAGTAGCTAGAGGAAAAACTAGAACATCTCTATCATCGACTTCAAATAGATTAACAAGTCATTCTATCAAAGATTGTCTTTGTATCCCATTGTGCTACAGTTAAATCCATTTCCTCTGGTCTTTTGCATCAGATTTGTTGACAAATAATTAAAAAAATTTAGCTTCAATAAATACGAACTCCAGTTGTATAAAATGACATTTAACACATGCAATCAAAGTCTATGTTAGCAATAATCCAGTCTTAGTAATGATATTAAACACCAATGCATTGCATTGTATTTTTTATTTGGGAAAACAAAAATATCTCCTTGTGCACCAAGAAATACTACACAGGGCCCGAAGGTACAACAAATGTACTACAAAACAAATCCAAATAATACCTGAGATGAAAAAAAATAATAATAAAAGAAGGCAGAGAGAAAAAAAGAGATATAAAAAATTAAAAAGGAATTAGATAATAGCATGGATAAATTTTCAAAAAATTAATAATTCTCTTTCTTAACTAGGTCCACCATAATCGGGGGCCACCTGTTATTTAAGTCTTTACAAAGCTTGTTCCTTACTGCTGAAACAGATGGGCATTCAAGAAGAATGTGAGAAGGTTTGACACTCCCAGAGTTGCACTTGCTCATTGTGCAACTTGCTCCCAGAGTTGTACAATGCTTGTTTTTAATGTGGAAACGGTGTAGGTTTTTAATGTGGAAACGGTGTAGGTTTTTAATGTGGAAACGGTGTAGGTTGAATTTCCCATGTCCAGTGAGGAATTGCGTAATTTTAAAGTCAGTGTAAAACCAGTAGTTCTTAATTCTGCATTGAACTGAAGGAAAAAATATTTAGTCCACTTACAATTAGGAGAGGAAACGAAACCTGAGTTCCATTCTGTGATAATCTTCTTTTTGGTAGTGGTTTTGAAAAAAGACTTGGGTAAGCTGGTATTGAGTTTATTTGGAAATGAAAGAGAAGATTTGGCCAGGAAATCCGCACTTTCATTTCCATACACACCACTATGACCCTTGACATGGGAGGAAGTGAAGGAAATATTTTTGATATCACACATATTAATTGAAGTCTGGACTTCTACTATAAGTCTTTCAAAACTAGTTATATCTTGTAGAGCCAGTAGGGATGACATCGAGTCACTGCAAATCAAAAATTTTTTAAAAGGCTTGCTTTCTTTAACAGCAAGATTAATGCAGAGTAACTCCGCTTGGAAAATAGAACTGTAATCACTAATGCGGTGTACCTGATGACTCATTTCAAAACCATTCTGAAAGCATACGTAATGCATTGAGCTATTACCATCAAATTAGACATTGTAATGTGTTCATTTTTAGTGTAATTTATCATACATTTTTTGTCGAATATAATCATTTAAACACTTCATAGAAATTTTTAAACAGAAAATATTTTAAGGCTGCGTCATATTAATTACAGATAATTACACAATTTAACATAAACTAAATTTATTTTTCTAAACTTAAATGTTTGGCAAAATAATAAAATTTTTACTAACAATAAGGCTATAGAAAGAAGTTTGAATATTTCGCATTAGAATTAAGTTTAAAAAATACTAGAACAAAAATGTATTTTGTGTAAAATAGGGAATCCATTTTAGGCTTACACATTATGTTTCTTTTGTAAAAATATTATCTTTCATTTTATTTGGGATATCTACCTTCTTCAGAAATGCATTGAACAGTAGATCGCACTTTATTCTTGGAAGCTCTATCTTGAAGAGAAAAGAGAATCTCACTTCATTCAAAGAGACTTTCAAAAGAAACTGCATTTCTCAACATCTATGCTCATTCTAAGGTGTTGCAGAAAATTGCTTGAAATGGTATTGATGGGATTACTTGTTACCATGGGGACGAAATATTATTCTTTACAAAGCTTGCAATACCATTTTGTGATTTTTCCTTTCGAATCACGCTTACTCAAATTAGAACTTAAATAAATTAAATACAGCACATTAAGCTTTACTTCAAATAAGTTCAACACTAAATGGCAAAAGCAATTACACTTTTCGTTCTTTTTTATATATTATTTTTAATTAAATACCTGATTAAACAAATAGGATTTAATTTATGAAAATGCATGTTTTACTATAATAGACGATAACGATTAAACAATACTCTTTTGAACATAATTCGTACTAATATTAGCTATGTAATTTGATTTAATTAACTGAACCAAAGATTAATATTTTAACTATTTATTTTTTAAATTTAAGTTAAATTTTAGCCAGTAATATATTTATTATATTATTTATCACTGCAATAGGAAAGAGCTTAACTTCAATATAAGCAATATATATTGAAGAATAAGCTCAATTTTATCTAAAAATTAATTATTGTATTGATTGTCGTAATTAAATATTGCATTTGATTTTAAAATATATTTATTATATTTGATTTTAAAGTATATTTATTATATAATATGACATTTACCTTTATGCTCTTTTCTATGTATCACTATTTAGGTTCACTAAATATGTCAATCGCTAAAGTACTAAAGATTGTTTAACATATATAGTTGTTTTTTTCATCAAAGTATCTAAAAAGTCGAACAATAGCCTATGTCATATCCTTTATTTTGAGAATTTATACTCTGTCCAATTACACATTTTGAGGTATAAGGATTTTGATATCTATAAATATACTTTTATTTATACAAATTTATGTATTATAAAAAGTCTTATAGATTAATGAAATAATAATTCGTTCTTAGTCCTTTCGATAAGAAATGACACCAACTATGAGCAATGAATGCTTAAAGTACGTAATGATCAATTTTATTTAAAACTAAACGTATGTAAATTGAATCAATAAAATGCCATAAGGATCTTTTTAAATGAAAAGTAAAGTTAGCAAGTAATGTTGTGAATGGCGCAACATTACATCGAATATGAGGCATAATATGATCAGAATATAATCAAAAATTAATTGACTAATGTACATAATTTGTATAAATGCATAATTTTAAGCATTAAAACCCAAGTATTTTATGTATGTAACAATTAAAATTCCAACATATTTTGCTTAATAATATTGATGAGACCAAATAAAGAGCTTTTATTAATGTTTGGTTTTATTGTTTATAAAAATCACAGTTGAAACTAACTACATTTATTAAAATTTAAAGCTATATGCAAACATACACACGCATTTCGTGTATGAACACCAAATTTTTTCATAGAGATTTATATTTTCTGATATAATTTTCAATGAAAATTTTTCATTCTCATTCAAATTTTTCTGATGTAGTATATTTCAATTCAAATTTACATTTTCCTGGTGTATAACAAAGTAAAATAGAATTTCAGAGTGGAAAGAATTTGTTTTTCATGAGAACTTTAGAGTTTTTGAACTTAATTATTTAATAATTTTTTCGTCTACTACTGTATTTTGTTATGCAGAACTTTAGTATCAGAGAGAGGCACCTACTTCTGACTCATCAATAAATGATTTATAAACACAATAATAGAGCATGGAGTTTTTTTTTACTTTAGACATCATGAAACTGCTTGTGTTAGAAATTATTCATAAGCTATGAATATTACTTGTCAACCTTAACAAAATATTTCAGTAATTAGATGATTTACACTGTAAATTAACATTTCAATGTAATATTTCCATTAAGTTATCTATTCCCTCTTTGTTGCATGAAAAGTCTGAATTTGTTGCATTTTTTTCAACTGCTTATTTATACACTTTGACTTTATTGAAAATTCCTATTTTACTAAAGTTTTTGTATTATTAATACGAGTACATTATTTATAATATTTGTAATTCATACTTGATTTTAGGATTTTGATTGATTTTTCATCTATCTTTACCAGATTAAAATAATGTTTATAAGATCTTTGCAATTACCTTTGTGTTGAAATAATTATTATTGATTCAAACCTAAAACGATCGTGAAAACTAATCTTTAAAATGTATGCCATAAATTATATATAATACACATGTATACCAACATCATACAACAATTTCTATATTAAAAAATATTCAGCATAATTTTATATACTAATATGTATATCACATCAGTATAACAAATTTAACCAAATCAGATCGTACTGAATATAAGCACCATTTTGATTCTACGCAAAAGCCAATTTCTTTCTTAAATTCAAAGTTCAAAGAGAGAAGATTAAAAGGAATCGTGTATCCGTTTCTAAAATAAATCTTTGCAGCCCATTGCACGTACTTTAACGTTTTTCATATTGACTTCTTTCTATTTTTATGACAGTTGATTTAAAAAATGTGTGATGTATGGAATTCGAACATTTTTTTAGAAAAAGGTTCAGGAAAATGTTACCTTAACAAATACAAAAATCAATAAAAATTAAAACTTACAAATTTAATTCAATTTCAAAAGCATTATTTAACTGTAAATAATTTATGAAATGCTTTTACTCAGTTTTTCAACAATTGTAAGTAATAAACTGGTTATGCACAGCTTAAATTATACCTGGTACATTTAAAAGTTACTGAGAAATAATTTTAAAGTAATTTTTGGTTATTGATAAAAAATGTATATATCTATTCTATGTCTTAAATTTATGTAGTAAATCAACTGAAAAAAAACATTTTTCTAATGAGGAACCACTAGGAATATTTCCCATTTCGGCAATATAAGAAAAATAATTATTGATATTTTATGGCACAGGTGCCATATAATCCATAATTCCAAATCCTGAATTATTTTGGCGATGAAGAAATGTTGCCAAGATAACATATCGTGACGTGCATGATGACGTAAATACTAGAGCTAGCAAAATAGAATTTCCTGCATAATTATAGGTCTCCATATGTATGACGTAATAAACGAGGTTGCCAGATATATATGAAAATCCGCCAAAAATTCATCAATCTTAGAATTTGGCATCCTGGATTATACGCCACCTGTGCCTATTTTATACAGTAGGGCACCAGTGGGTATATCATCGTAATTAAAATCAGCAGATCCTTGTAATTTAGCAGCAAACATGAAACAGAAAACTCAAAGAGTTCGTCTTGAAAGACATTGCGTAAGTGACTTATTTTACATGTCCCAACAGCTTTCAGTTAATTTGACAGATATTCATCTAGGTCGTGTATGAAAATCATTAAATTTTGTTAACAGGAACAGCCCCTTTTCCAACTTTTGTCAACTCCAAAAATTGTCTTGAAAATATGAATCATATTTGGATATCTTATCAGTATAACATTCGTAAATGAAACAATATGTTAAATAGGAGGATACAATATTCTATCTTATTGGAGTTTAAGAGGAAAAAGAAAATATAAGAAAGTATTTTTTATTCTACTCCAGTCTTCGACATCTCTGCCATTAGTTAACGAGCAGCCCAATAAAATGATGATGAAGCATAAACATAATTAAAATTAGTATTCGTAGAGTTGTTTTCAAGAAACTTTAAAACAATGGGGCAAAGCCTGATGTGGTACACATTTATTTCCACCTGGTGGCTCAGAAGGCAATAAGCCAAGTCTTTGATTTTAAGAAGATGTAACTGCTTCTGCAAAAGTTCATGTTCAGTAAGCTAACGAAAACAAGCAACTCCATCAGATCGAAGCAGTGAACTAGTTATTCTACTTTTGTCGATCAAGGCACTACACCTCTTACCAACAGCTGTATCATTATACAAGGAGGCTCTATTTTACTTTAAATGATTATTTTGATGTTAGGCACAGGTTAATCACGTTGGGACATGAGAGCTCAAGCTTTAGCAAGCTTATCAAACCAAGCATGTCTGTGGCTATTTCACTGAAGGGCAGTGATTTTACCAGACCTTTTAAGTTAAATTAATTTCATTCTACAGAAATGAACTATTGCTTTTTCATGATACCTAAAATCTGTGAGTGATAAAATTGCAACTTAAGAATCGATACTAAACACAATATTGTGATCAGAGCAACTTTCCAGTTAATTGATAGAAAATGATAATGCTGTTATCTCGCCGTCAAAATTGTCACAAAACTTCCCAACAGGAAAACTAATCCTGAAAAAATTTGAATAGGTTCCAGTGCCAGCGATTTTAATAACATTTTCTACTTAGCCATTTACATACACGTGGAACCACTTTTTAAAAGGTTATTCGCAATGCCCAGAAGCAAGAGCAGCATTTTTTAAGTTACCTTATATAGAAAATAGCTTACAAGCACCCCAAACAAGATCCCTTGCACTTGGATCAATGTCACTTGGCTCATAAAAGGGTTAAATTTCTGTGAGAAAATTTGGCGGTTTGGTGTGTAAAATATCGTAAGTGTCATAAAGATCATAAATTGTTATAAAGATAGATGCGATTTTAATCTCATTTGAAGGCTTATAATAATTTAAATTATTTCTTTTTAAAAATTTTCATCAAGGTTTAGGGTACTTTATTGGTTCCTTTTACTCAACAATTCCAAATTTATTAGGAGTTAAATTGCAACTATAGGGATCGATTTGGTCCCATCAGTGATTAAAAGCAAAATGCTGTATTGGAAAAGTTTAAGCTTATTTCTAATTGATCCGGAGCAGTATAAATACCTCATATCTATATTCAACAAAAGGTTGAACATAACACTTATATGCTGTACACATGACATCTTGAATTAAGCTCCATGCGACATTAGCAAAGCGTTTTAGTAACTTGAATCTCAAGTAACCTCCATCAAAAGCTGAATCGATATATTTCTTTCATGTTAATGTAGAGTCTAAATGAATGTCCTAACGAGAAGGTTGAATGGATATGAAGTCAATCCTATAAACAAAACAGAAAAATTTGTTGAAAATGCTTTCTTTATTTCATTATGAGAAGCTTCTATCTGTGTGGAATGAAATGTATATTTATACTTGAAGTGATGAGATCACCAAAAAGTGTTTTCTTTTGTTTACCACAGCATTCTGAGTGTTTTATTTCTGGTGATTTTAAAATTTCCCAGTTTTTATTTTGTCATGGTGAATTTACAAGTCACTGTTTCATTTCTAATACCATACAATTTATATGAATACTCATGAATAGTACTTCAGTGTGTGCAATATTTAATTTTCTCCTGCCTTGTTTTTGATACTACCTTAGATGCCCCTCGTTAATACTTGCCGAATGACTTAAAATAATCTCAGTGCGACTATGACTTTCAATGTATTTAACTTAATATTTATTTTGTGAAATTATTACTTTCAGTATTTGTTTGTTATTAGTAACAAGAATTACCAACCAAACAACATTCAAAATAACCATTTCCACAAGTATGATTTATGCACACGTGACCCTTCACCTATACCTTCTTGTAGATAGTGAAAAGCGGTCACTAAAAGAAGCTGTAGTTCATATTAATAAATAAAGATCTGCTTTCAAGAAATCTTTAATAAAAGACTACTTTAAAATAATTTTTTAAAAAATGCTAAAAGATAATTTATTATGAACCACAAGAGTTAAAAACTATAGCCAAAATTAGAATAAAACTATATTGTTTATAATAATTTATAAATTAATATCACTGTATTTATTGAAAATTTTCATAGTTAGAAATAGAATCTAATGTGATGTAAAATAATAGTTAGACCAGTTTAAATTTAAAGACTGAAGGATAATAATATATTTGAGAAGAGGTTTATGTAAATATTTGTATTTTATTTCTGTTATAATTATTCTGAATATAAGAGTAAAATTCTGTTGAAAACTATCGATTTCTTTAAACGTTGAAATAAAAAAAGAAAAGAAAGTCCTCTTTAGTCTGTTTCCTTAAGTCATTCTTTACACAGGGGACATTTAAAATCGCATACGACTTCAGTTTCGTAAGTAGAGAGTTTCTGAAAGTTCCTTTGAAATAAACTGCATTTTCCCTAAGAAAATGTTATTCTGATTTAAAGATTGCTCAGAGTTAAGGACAAAATATGTTTGCATTTTAACACTCAACCATGCATTCCTAAACTTTGTTTGTATCACAGTGTGTTTTAAAAAACGTTAGGTTAAAAATAACGTATAAGTAAATTTATCCCAACAGAAATAATGAAAATAATGAAAAGTTCTCGGTAAATATTTTTAATTATTATCTGCTGAAGATAGATTACGTATGATATTACTGAATTTAGTTTTTCAACTAACATAAGAAATAAAAATTTTTATATAGATTTATTTGAAATAAATTAAATGCTTTAGATGCTGACTTTATAACAGTTAAATTAAGAGTAAATGGTTTTAGCGCAGAAATACAAATCGAACTTAATGAAACAGTGTATCAGAAACAATACATAGCAAGTCTTAAAATAACAGGAAAGTAAATTAGCAAATAATTATTTTAATTGAGAAAAAATGATTCAGTGTAAAATATACGAAAGAAAATACGTGAGTGTTTGGAGTAATAATGTTTTCGATAAAAAATTTAATATAATGTTCGCGAGATTAATCAGAGCATATATATCCCTATGCCACAGTATTTTATGATTTCTGTGAAAAATGCGAGGAAGGGTGTAAAAAAAGGCAAAAGATGTTTGCATAACACAATTTTGAAGACAGATTTCGGTTTAGAAATTTGTGCTTTCAATTCCTACATTATGCTTGGAAATTTGTTATGGTTGGGGATCCATTTTAAAATTTTGGCCCCATTCTTATTAACCCTCTTGTGTACCTTATTATTTATTATTGATTTATTTATTATAATTTTTTTAACAAATTCTATTAAGTTTTAGATTTTTCTTAAAAATTGAGATGATCTTTACAAAATCGCAAATCTGTCTGTGTGTGAGACTGTACTGCGTGGGTGTTAGCGTATACGTGTGCATTATATGTTTTCATTTATGTTTGTGGAAAAAATAATGACTTAAAAAGTAATAAAATTGGAATGCTATTTCCAACACGTTACCACAAAATGCATTCAATGTACAGATGGGTCAAATTTACAAATAAATATATTGAAAAATAATTTCTTATCAATAAATAATAATCCTAGTTTTTCAATATCATGTAAATTATTTATATCTACATTTAAAAAAATCTAGAATCATTCATATAAAGTTTCAAGATGATTAAGATACATACTAAAAATACAGTTAAGAATTTTTAAAATAATGCCTAGTAAAATATTCATGCTGAAATTACCTGTATCATTTCCCCATAATCACTCTGATGCGCTTACTATATTTTTATCGTATCTTTTCAATTAATAAAATAATTTTCAAATTATTTCAATAATCTTTGAATTGAGTACACAATTATAATAGTCTTAATTGATAAAGAAATAAAATTAAAAACTCTAACAAACATTTACATGTATTAAATTTCCTCAGCTGTAAAAGTATCTTGAAAATATCAATTTCGACATTTTAAATTCGAAAAGTATCAAGTGGAAACATTCAAAATAATTATAAAAAATTTTATGTATACAGTCAGTGATTAATTACATTACCAGTAAATTTCTATTACTACAGCAGATTCATGCAATCAGTTTCTACTTACCATTGATATTTGAAGCATTCTGATACATCATCTATATTCTTCTTTCACTACTATGTATTCACTAATGTAATAATACATTGTAAACATATTAGTTTAATTTTAAAAATGTAAAAAATTTCTTGAATGCAGCATTGAATACAAAATTTATAAATAGGCATCAATCATTTTTGCTATTTTAAAAGGAATTTTATAACAATTTATAATCACCAAATTTTAATAATGTTATAGATCTTAACATTGATCATTCAATTAATAAGTTTATAAGGTTATATGTTTTTAAATTATCCATAAATTGAAAAAAAATTCTTTGAACAATGTTTCTGTTTCAAAGAATATTTTTTATTTCACAGTTTAATAAAGACTACCATTTCATTATCAATTATACGAAGTTTTATCCACTAACTATAAAAATTACTACAGTTACAGTTTTATGACTTGCAAAATTCTTCCTTATTCTCAGTACTTTCGTAAAAATTGAAAACAAAAACAGGGTAAAACAACATTTTGTGTCTGCGGACTTGATTTCAAATTATATTTTTGATATCCGGGACACGTACTTGAAAAATACTTCAAACTGCCTTTGTCGATCTGATAAAAATATTTATAAGAAAAATATGCTTAAAAGCGACATACGACATATATATATATATATATATATATATATATATATATATATATATATATATATATATATATATATATATATATATATATATATACATATATATATATATATATATATATATATATATATATATATATATATATATATATATATATATATATATATATATATATATATATATATATATATATATATATATATATATATATATATATATATATATATATATATATATATATATGATGTATTTAAAACCTTCTTTAAGCACGTAAATTGTTTCGCTTCCATATATCTAAGTGATCTAATTCCATTTAAGTAAAAGCAATATAAATACTGTAAACGTGAAGCTATACTTAAGATATACAGAGAAATGAAATTTAAAAACCATCATGCACGAATTTTTTTTAAAAAAATAATTTTTTTCTTTCGTCTCTCTGTTAACATTTCTTTTAATAATTATTTTCATTGATATACAAATAAAAAACTATCTTATTAATTTAGAACCATAACTATCAAACAAATAAATTTTACGTTCATTAACAGTTTATTAAAATTGACATATTTACATATACAGGAAAAAATATTATTTTAAGTTGATGTAATTAAAAACTTGTATAGTAATTGTACTAAATACATTATATTTTACTCTGGTCAAATGTAAAAATTTGGACTAAATGATCTACTTTTTAGAAGGAATTACTTACTTCATTATTTTAATTATTTTAATAAAAATGTTTATTATAAAAAATTTCATGTCAACAATTTACTTTAAAAGTGTATATATATATATATATATATATATATATATATATATATATATATATATATATATATATATATATATATATATATATATATATATATATATATATATATATATATATATATATATATATATATATATATATATATATATATATATATATATTTCCAATTGTAAAATAACACTGAAGTGCATAAAAGTCTACCAAAAGCAATTAACCAGAAATTAAATTTGTTAAATGTTGCCAAGGTTTGATGAATATTTTCGCAAGTTAGAATTCAAGGATACGAAAGGACCTATTCAAAACAATTGATTAAAGCAGAATTTATTGAATATTTTAATAATATTATTTCCACATTAAATATTCAAAGCTTGTATTTATTGAAGTTATATTTGGATTGACATTCCACTGGTAATATCGAAAGAACTTTAAAACAAAAAAATCATCATACAATTATTAAAATAAATGACTTCTTAATTATCAGATGAACGAAATAATTTATCATATTTTAATTCTTATTATATGTTCTACTTTTATAATTTCGGTCATTTTATTCATTGATATATTATTTTCAAACTCATAACTATTAAAATCCATTTACTTTACCAAAAATAAAAACTGTATTTGGCGAATAACTTTTTTTGCATATTTTTCCAAGAGTTATGAAAATGTGCAGGATTTATATGAGTTTTATTATGCTTTGTCATCGTTATAGTCATAAATATATCATTTTATAGTATATATTGTATATAATAATGAATTGGTTCTTTTTTACCTAATTAAAAATATACATTAAAGATATAAACAAGAGAAAATAAAATAAATGAAACTAATTGTAAATTTAATTTTAATTTAATAAAATCTTTCTATTTATATCTTTAACATATATTTCTAATTATTATATAAAATCAAATTAATTTATTATTTTCATTATTTACATGCACTCATATTTGCTTGCGTAGAATAATTTCGATATTTATTTTATTGTTATCATAAACAATAAAATAACATAAACAGACATTCACAATAAACTAGACATCCTAAACAGCACTGTTTCCTAAACGTTTAAACTATCAATATAATAAACTCCTGCTGAATGAAGCTCTTATGAGGCAGATTCAATGCATTGCATTCTTCTTTGCAACTTTCTGTGTTCTGCTTAAATTTGAAGGCAAAGAAGATTGAATGACAGTTCATAGCCGGACATCCGATTTCAAAGCACACATTTAGTATCCCCAGCACGTATGAATCGATCCTTCAAACTGCCTTTGTCAGGATGATAAAAGGATTTTAAAATGAAAACATCGCTATAAATAATAACAGGAAATACTTCCAAAACTATGCTGGAATTATATATATATATATATATATATATATATATATATATATATATATATATATATATATATATATATATATATATATATATATATATATATATATATATATATATATATATATATATATATATATATATATATATATATATATATATATATATATATATATATATATATATATATATATATATATATATATATAAATTTCGTGTCACGATGTATGTTCCCGATAAACTCCGAAACTACTGAACGGATTTTGATAAAATTTTGTAATCATTTATAATATGATCCAACTTAAAAAATAGAATAGTTTTTATCTCTTAATTATTGATCTCAATATTTATTATACGACATTATTATTGGTTAGTTCTGTAAGTTCCTAATAGGTGGCGGTTTAGCATCTAAGTTGCACAGGTATTCGGCAGATGGCGACGTGTTTATTTTTCTAGATTATAGCATCTCTCAGAGAAAATTAACGTGCGAGCGCAAGCGCGTGGTTAAATATAGAATTTACATATATTTTCATGATGTATAATCATACTATAACAATTTTTCATGAATCATTTTCATAATTATACTTTGTATTGTGTTATTACTGTGCAGTGTTCAGTTTGAATATTTTTAATATTATAAATAGTAAAATAAAATTTTATTTATTACTGTTTTTCTCTACTAATTTTCATACCACCTCGAAAACATGTAAGTATTTCTCGATAGCCTTTTATTTATTTTTATTTTATAATTTGATAATTATTAATTTATTCAGCAGTACATTTTGATCTAATTTATTTATTCAAATGATAAATTCTTTTAATTTTTTTTTATTTCAGTATAATATTGCGGAAAAAATTGTTAGTTTTAATAATTTAAAATTGAAAAAATAATAGTTCTATGTCAATGTTATCTACCTCATTTATAACAATTTATTTTTAGATGTTTTTAATTTATATAGTATATTTTATAAGAGTAAGTCACTGATTACAAACTATAATTTAATATAAGATGAATAAAATGTAAATTCAGAAAGTATATGTTGATTTATGCTTAATTTCAAAATTTCGATACTTTACCTATTACTTTTAAATTTTGGTGAAACGTTTTATTTTTAATCTCATAAGAATGAACCTATTTTAAATTTTTTAGAAAATATTAATTTGATTGTACCAAAGAGTTAGTAAAAAATTCATTCAATGTATTATAATTACTCAGCCACAGCAAAGCGTGGCTGGGTCAGCAATTCTATATACATAAAAATTTCGTGTGTCATGATGTATGTTCGCGATAAACTACTGAACCGATTTTGATAAAATTTTGTAACCATTTATAATATAGCCCAACTTAAAAGATAGAATAGTTTTTATCTCTTAATTATTGATCTCAATATTTATTATACGATATTAGTGTTTATTTATCAGTTAGTTCTGTAAATTCCAAATAGTTGGTGATTTAGCATCTAAGTTGCACAGGTATTCGGCAGATGGCGACGTGTTTATTTTTCTAGATTATAGTATCTCCCAGAGTAAATTAGCGTGCGAGCGCAAGCGCGTGGTTGAATATAGAATTTACATATATTTTCATGATGTATAATCATACTGTAACAATTTTTCGTGAATCATTTTCATAATTATACTTTGTATTGTGTTATTATTGTGTAGTGTTCAATTTGAATATTTTTAATATTATAAATAGTAAAATAAAATTTTATTTATTACTGTTTTTCTCTACTAATTTTCATACCACCTCGAAAACACGTAAGTATTTCTTTATAGACTTTTATATTTTATTTTTTTTATAATTTGATAATTGGCTCTGTAATCGTGCTATTTTGGCAGCAAGAAACTTTGATGCGAACGAAATTAACTTCCATATACAACAGATGTTGCCCGGTGATTTGATGTCTCTTAAATCAATCGACACAGTTATTGATGAAAACGAAGCCGTAAACTTTTCAACTGAATTTTTGAATTCTCTGGATATGCCAGGAATGCCACCACATAATCTTCAATTGAAAATTGGTTCACCAATTATTCTTCTACGTAATTTAAACCCACCTCAATTATGTAACGGTACACGCTTAGTCATAAAAGAAATGACCGAAAATATTCTCTAAGCAACAATTTTGACGGAAAAATTTAAAGGAGATATCGTCCTGTTTCCACGTATTTCACTGATAGCGTCAAAATCTCCAATACCGTTTAAAAGGCTCCAATTTCCGATTTGTTTAGCTTTTGCGATGACCGTAAATAAATCACAAGGCCAAACAATGTCTATTTGTGGTTTGGATTTGGAAAACACATGTTTCTCACATGGACAGCTATATGTTGCCTGCTCACGTGTAGGAAAACCTATCAAATATCTTCGTGTTAGCGAAAGACAGGTTAACCAGGAATGTTGTACACAAAGTAGTACTTAGATAATTTTAATTTTAATAATTTAAAATTGAAAAAATAATAGTTCGATGTCAATGTTATCTACCTCATTTATAACAATTTATTTTTAAATGTTTTTAATTTATATAGTATATTTTATAAGAGTAAGTCACTGATTACAAACTATAATTTAATATAAGATGAATAAAATGTAAATTCAGAAAGTATATGTTGGTTTGTACTTAATTTCAAAATTTCGATACTTTACCTATTACTTTTAAATTTTTGCGAAACGTTTTATTTTTAATCTCATATGAAAGAACCAATAAATTTTTTTAGAAAATATTAATTTGATTATACCCAAGAATTAGTAAAAAATTGATTCAATGTATTATAAAAACTCAGCCACTGCAACGCGTGGCTGGGTCAGCTTGTATATATATATATATATATATATATATATATATATATATATATATATATATATATATATATATATATATATATATATATATATATATATATATATATATATATATATATATATATATATATATATATATATATATATATATATATATATATATATATATATATATATATATATATATATATATATATATATATATATATATATATATATATATATATATATATATATATATATATATATATATATATATATATATATATATATATATATATATATATATATATATATATATAGATATAGATATAGATATGTATGTATACATTTTACATGATCTATGTATAATTGCTATGAAAGAAAAACTTAGTTATGTATTAAACTATTGTTTGGCAATTTCCTATTCAAAGTCAATTTATCATGCATTTTTTGTAATACATTTATATCACAATGGCGAAATCAAATTTAATACACTACTCAGTGCTACCTACAATCCAAAGTTAACTTGAAATTCATTAGTTTCTTATGAGTTATATAATTTATCATTATAGTTTGACCTAATAAACATATTATCATTATTTAATACATATATTTTACCGTCAGAAAATTTAAATGAATCTGAAATACTTTTCTTTTAATCCAGGATGTTTATACTAATTATCACATTACATAGTAGTCACATTTTCACAACTAAATATAAAGTTATATGAAACTGTTTATAAAATTTTAAGGAACATTTATT
This sequence comes from Latrodectus hesperus, assembly GCA_037975125.1. NCBI lineage: Eukaryota > Metazoa > Arthropoda > Arachnida > Araneae > Theridiidae > Latrodectus > Latrodectus hesperus. Next base: position 38,986,110 of record CM075862.1, read on the forward strand.
AAAAACTAAGTTTATGATATTTTATCTGTCAATAAAAATATGCATAACTCAATTCAATACCCCATTGTTCTATTAAATTTGCTCGATTCAAAATTTAAAGTACATGTTACAAAAAATTACTTTTTTAGATTTTTCTTATTGGAAAGAGATTGTTTCAATTTTTAAGGGATAATTCAATTAAAAATTTCAGAAAATAAAAGTTATTTCACATTTCTTCACAAACTTTCACAAATTATACAAGTCTAAATAACTTAAAACCAAGAGATTCAAATCAAAAATTTACGCTTATGTAATTAAATATTTAAAGTAATCGTATGGGAGAGCAAATTTTTATTAAGTTCATATTAATATTTTCGAAGATCAGAATGCAAAGCTACTTAAGTATTCCATGAGAACAATGGATCTGAAACTGACTTTTCAAAACATTTTACTACATTGTTACTAAAGCTCAGATTTAATAAAGTTTTCACGTGAACTTGCATCATTTTAAACATTAGTGGAAACTTTGCACAAAGAGTCAAACTGAAACGTGATTACAGCACAAATATTATTTTAATTAATAGGTTAATAAGATTGTTTAGCAATGGCTTCTTTGTGAAAGATTATGCATTTTAAAATTAGTGATGAATAAGAATAAAAGCTTCTATTTGGTATCATGTAGTTCTTATAAAACTGTTTTTGTAAAATATTCTAAGACTGTGACATTTGTTTTTAATTTGAATTAATAGCTTAAAATGATTTTAATTAATAACTTAATAAGATTGTTTAGCAATGGCTTCTTTGTGAAAGATTATGCATTTTAAAATTAGTGATGAATAAGAATAAAAGCTTCTATTTGGTATCATGTAGTTCTTATAAAACTGTTTTTGTAAAATATTCTAAGACTGTGACATTTGTTTTTAATTTGAATTAATAGCTTAAAATGATTTTAATTAATAACTTAATAAGATTGTTTAGCAATGGCTTCTTTGTGAAAGATTATGTATTTTAAAATTAGTGATGAATAAGAATAAAAGCTTCTATTTCGTATCATGTAGTTCTTATAAAACTGTTTTTGTTCAATATTCTAAGACTGTGACATTTGTTTTTAATTTAAAATTTTATATTAACTTCTTTCACTCTTAATACCTCAGTTTATATGAGAAAACGAACCGTGAATTGGTTGTTTGATAAAAAGAAAATGTATTAATCATTTTTGATTAAATTATTCTCACAAATATTTTAATGTAAAATTTTTTGACTGATTTTACATAAAGGATAAAACGTATATAACTTTTGAGAAATTGTTAAAGTGATTGATTTTATAATTATACTTATATATTTCTGTGCAGAATATTATTGAGTATTTTTTTAAATTAAAACTGTGTTTAAATATATGTATGATGATATATGATGAATTTTATGTCCAAATGATTATTATATTCTTTTTGACGTGTAGCATCTGAGTGTCATTAGAAATTTATTTTCTTTTCTTAGTATGATTATGTCTTCCATACTTCTGCAGAGATTCATAAAAGGAGTAAATCGTAGTTATTGGATCAAAAATAAAAGCATAACGAATAGAAAAGCAAAATAAGGAATGCAAGATCATAATCCAATTTCTGAAATCATCGCAACAATTGCGATAAAGAAGGATTTCTGCCATTCACTTCTTTTTCTGCATTCAGAAAATGGGCAGTGAATAATGAAATGAACTTAGAGATAATGGGAATCTTTTCTGAGTATATTAAATTATTTTCCTAAAATGGTTGACGTGGGCTTTTGTGATAAATTGTTATACTGGCAATATTCTGGTTAAGATTTGCTTATCATAATTTAAAATAATATTACGGTTAACAGAATGTAAAATATATTTCTCCTCACTGTGTGTGTATATATATTTAAGTGAAAATTGATTTGTGTAGTTTAAACTTACTTATCAATTAATTTAAAATTGCTTAGATTGTTAGAAATTATATATTTATATTAGATTAGGGAAAACAATTTTTGCATATTTATGTATTCATATTTTTAGATAATTTTAAACCAAAAATAATGCAAATTACTACTTGAGTTTAATACATTCTGTAAAACGTGAGTAGCTTTTGCCATATTAAAGATAATCAACTTGAATAATTCAAAGTAGCTATATACTACAGGCTATATTTTCATTGTTACGAGTTTTAATAAAATTATTACATGCTCAAAAATTAAAAATTACAGATTTATTAAGTAATATATAGTATGTATATGAATGAGAGAAAGACTTCAATTTCTCCAATTTCTTATAGATGTGGGAGTCTTAAGATGCTACTTGGCATTATATTTAAATAAATTTTTCAAGAACAATACAATTATCCAATAAGAGCAATAAGAGATAGCAATATTACGTTGTTGTAAGTGGCTGGCCCACGCCCACACTTATATATATATATATATATATATATATATATATATATATATATATATATATATATATATATATATATATATATATATATATATATATATATATATATATATATATATATATATATATATATATATATATATATATATATATATATATATATATATATATATATATATATATATATATATATATATATATATATATATATATATATATATGTATATATATATACATATATATATATATATATATACATATATATATATGCATATATATATGTATATATACAGGGTGTCCCAAAACGACCGCATGAACTCTGCACAGCTAGATTCCTCGTTGGGAGTACATAAAAACTGCCGAAAGAAACGTTCCTGTACGATCCACAGTTTATGAAAAGAATGCGAAAAGAAAAGTATGACATCACTGCCGGTGCAAGAAGAAACACTTTATTGAACAAATCAACAGCAGTATATGCACGGATATCGACGAGCATCCTCCCTAGCAGTTTATAAGGTATTTCCATTACATCGGCGGTACATCAAATACATGTCGCAGTAGTCACGAACAGAATACATGGCTATCATACGAAGACTACCAGTAGCTATAAGATGCAGCCTTTTAAATACCAGTTCACCGACGGTATAAATATATTTACTATGTTATTTACTAATAATATCAACTCACACACACAAAACTTGAATTCGTCGTTACTATTAAGACACACTCTAGACTTTAAATAAATAAAGATTATAAATTTAAAAGTATTTTCTGTAAAAAAGAATAATATCAATGATTTCAGAATTTAAGCAGAAAACACTGCATCTCATGAAATAAATTTTCAGTGAATAAAATTTAATGGGATTTACTCCATCAAATGTAATTTAAAATTATACAATAATAAAACATTTTTAACTGCAAAAATATTGGAAGAATTCATTATAAGTAATGAAATGATTTAAGAAATTAATTTTTATTTTTAACAATATCTCATTTCAATAAGGTCCTTTTTTGTTTGTCTGTTGGATATTTGTTCAGGTATAAATGAAAATTAGTATATCAAATGGAATGTGAACCTTATACTGAGATCTCATTCTCTTTTCAACTTAAAACGCACTAACTATTTTTAATTTTGAAATTTTGATGAAAGAATTTGTAAATAAATTAAAATAATTAATTACAGTTTAAATTGTGAATTCATTGCATAGAGCATAATGAGTAGTTTAAATGATGTGACATCATTCCGGAATCTTACCGGATATCATTCCGGAATGTTATTACGTGGCGGAAATGTATTGTTTTTACTATTTTTTCTTTAAAAAAACGGTTATTGGTGACTTTTGGGAACAGAAAAAATTTTGTACGAATCAAGATTTTGTTTCTTTCTATATTAACAAAATTTAAATGTTTTCAGTAAAAAACGAATGAGATTTTACATATTTTTCCAGTTTTTTTAAAATATTGTTTGCTTCACTGCAAAGAATGGCTTTAAATATTTCTCGATACGCCACAAGTTGGAAATTCAATGGTATTCTCATGAAAGAATTTCCATATTCAATAGTTAATATACATAAATTCGTGTACATGTAAAATTTTAAATATTCCACACAAGATTCAATTCGTTTTATGTGATATGTATGTGAAATCCCATTTCGTGTTAACAAGAAATGGCATTTTGAACAAAGTAAAGAAACTAGCAACTGTTGTCTATCAGTAAAATTAATCAGTGAAAAAATTAGTAGATTTCATTAATTTATTAAATCGCAATTTTTGCAAGAATGCTGAGTTTCTTCTACATGATAGTGATGGACGAATCTGGAAAGTTTTGGCCTATTAGTAAAAAATAATTGCATCTTATTTACTGTTATAAAATTTAAATTAGCAACAATAAGACGCAAAGGTTAAAGTAAATCTGAACGATAACAATAGTCAACATGCAATTAAATGCAATAAATATGTTATTTTCATATCATTCATTTTAATGATAAATTTATAAAAGATTTTCTAATTATCTCTTTAGAAACATACATTTGTATAATTCCTCTGTAATGGAGTGATGAAGATTCATGCGTTAACATTGAAGCGTCTCATGGCTGCTGCAGAAAATTCAATGAAACAGCTGATGCTTCGAGTGCAGCATTCCAAAGTGCCCGGCTTTCACACATCACAGCAGTGTAATTTAATTGGTGAAAGTGTCTAAGATTTGCGCAGTGAGAGAAATAGTTCTCTGAACCGTTTTGATGTTGCGAAGAAGATTAATTGTTACCAAACGAATTTAATTTATAAATTGATTTTAGAGAATGGTAAAAGAATTTAAGATAATTACAATTGAAGATACAATACTAATTAATTTATTTCTTAATTTAAAACTAATAAAATTTATAATTTATCTTGAATTATGGAATTATTTTTGTTAAATAATTAACCCTGAATTAAATTTATTGTAAAGGTCAGAAAAAAATTTTAAAAATTTCCAATAATAGTTTTGGTAGAACTTAAATATTAGATGCATTTCAAATTTGTATATTGAACTAAATAATGATAACACTTAATCGTTAAAACATATATTTATTCATCAAAATATTCACACATTCGTACTTAAATTATCGGAACGTAATTTAAATGCTATTTTCGCAATTCGAGAAAACACAAACCACTTGTTTTCAGTAGCATATGATGAAAATGTAAAATATTTATGGATAAAAACGATTTATGTATAAAAAATTCTTAAAACTTGTATATTTTAGATAACGCTATTTGTAAAAAAAAATATTATTAATTAGGTATTTTGAGTATTTTATCTTTATTTAGCATTTCTCAAGTTAAATAAATTATTCCGTTTAAAAAATTATTTTACGTTTTAGCTCAGTTTAGGTGATCTTATTATAGTTTATTTTATTTAGTATACTTTATCAATGCTAAGAAATATCGATCTTGCAATCAAACAAAAAAAACTTTAAAATATACTTTTGGTAATTTCAGCTTTAAAAAAGTAATTTCAGCATTATACTTTATTCCTTACAATGGCGAATAATAATAAGCAGTTCTTATAACTGAGTTCAAAATAAGTGGTTCATATACGATTTTACTTCCCAATATATATTTATTACCTCTTAAGGAAGTATTGTTAATATTCATGACATTTTTCTATTTATGATTCATTAATAGAAATAGTTATATGTTTCTGTAAAATTATCAACTATTTGAAATATTTCAAAAACTAGACCAAAAGAATAATATTTTAATTAATAATTATTTAATTAAATATTGACGAAAATAGATATGGCAATATTTAATGGTGAAATTAAATTTTTTAAATTAAAATCATTAAAATATAATATTAAGAAAGAATAGATTTTTTTTTCCAATATCGAAATAAATTTTTAATGGAACGATGTTACACTCAGAAAATTAACATTTAGAGATTATAAAATTTATTTAATTGATAGAGAAAAATTAAATGCAATAAATAGTATAAAATAAATTTTAAAATCAATAATACGACAAATATTTAAGCTACTATTTTTATAATACAATTAATGATATTAATGATTTCAATCTTGCAATGAATCTCAAGCATTCCTTAATAAATAAAGTAATATTAATTTGATGCAATTTTTATACTATTTGAATTTGTATGAAATAATAATTTTTGCTGGATATTTTTTTATATAAATAAATATTATTCATCAAACAAATTTTTTATTCGGAAAAAATGTATCCTATCAGTACTATGAAACACTATATTATTTAAAGAAAAACGAATCTTGACTTATATTCACGTATAAGAAAAGTGTTCAAGATAAAAAATTTTCCAACACATTTTTATGTATTAAGGTCAAAAATATTATTACATTTCTTGGACTTATACGAGGGTCACTCTGAAATTTTTGAAATACAACTAGGTTTTTAAAGTTATACTTACAAAAATTTAGGCATGTTCAAAGTAGTCTCCTCTAGCATGAATGCACTTTTGTAGACGAATTTTCCACAGATTAAATCCCTCAAGCCATTCATTTCTTCGAATAGATGAAAAAAATGCATTTATAGCCACATCAATCTCTTCTTCTGAATGAAAACGACGTCCACGTAAGTTCTTTTTTAGATTAAAGAATAACCAAAAATCGCACATAGCTAGATCAGGTGAATATGGTGGATGTTCGATCACTTTAATTTGTTTTTGTTTAAGAAACTAAACTGTTAATCCGGCTATATGTGAAGATGCATTGTCATGGTGAAGCATTTGTCCCCTAACATTCAGTTCTTGAAGAATTTCTGGAAGACATTTTGTGGTATACCAGTTTGCTGTTACTGTCTTCTGTCCTTCCAACTTGATGACTTTGACCAATCCCGTAATTCTGAAGAAAACGGCATACATCTCTTTTTGCAGTGCGCGTTGTTTTTTCACCATTGTCGGCGTGGGATCAAGACCCATACTTTGCTTTCTTGACGTGTTGGAACGTTAAAAAACGGTATGTACGTTTCATCACCTGTTACAATTTTAGAAATGATGCGGTGGAGCATATCATTCAGCATAATAAGAGTTTCTTTACTGATTCAGACACGCTTTTCTTTTTGATGCTCTATTAGATTATGAGGAACCCAACGGTAATCTACTTTTTTCATATGTAATTCTTCATGAATGATTTTGTGTATGGCTGCGGATCCAATGTTAAATTCCTTCTGTTTCATTTGATAGGTACAGCGATTATCATCCATTAACATTTTTCGTATGGCAGACACATTATCCGGGATTACTGCTAACGGCGGCCTTCCTATGTGTTCTTCATCCTGAAGAAAATTGCGACCTCTTCTAAATTCTCTAAACCATCTGAATACACTAGCACGAGCTAGAGATTCATCACCAAATGCTAATTGCAACCGCTAAACGCATTCTTCTTGATTTAATCCTGCTTTGAAATCGTAGAAAATCATAGCGCGAAAATGTTCTCGCATCAACTCCATTTTCTCTCCTGTTTAAAATTTATTCCACGCTAAACAAGTTGAAGTAATTCAGTAAAAAATCGTCTTCTGTGTTAAAATACTTTGTACTTTAAAATTAAACCGTTATTTTTATTTTGTAAATTCTCGTCTGCGCGTGTCTCAAAAATTTCAGAGTAACCCTCGTATCAGAAACCTTAATCTAATATAACATGAAATAAAATCTCTTAATGTATGTAACATATATTTTTAAAATTAGTATATAGTTTCATATGAAAATGGAATCAATGAATATTTGAGGTCATATGTAGCAGCTGCAGGAATCCCAACACCTTTCCTTGACAAAATTTCTAAAACTTATAAAACTGCATTATGGACCATAAATAATGACACTCTTAGTTTGAGCTAGTTTGGAGCTTATTGGAGCTCGTCAAGTAATCTCTCGTACTGGGCCTGAAGTTTATTTTTTGACATTATGTGGTAGACAACATAAGGTTATGAAGTGTGCATTACCTTCATAGTGTGTCGTATTGATGAGCAGCAAACCTTTATAACCTCCAAAATTCCAGACCACCCCCCTGATAGACGTGCATGCGGAAAGTAGGAGAGTAAAATCCATCTTCCGTTATTCAACAGTGGATGGTATCGACTGAGTACTTTCCAATTGATGTGCACTGTCCAATCATGTAACCACAATAGTGCAAAGACTTTTAAAGTAACATGAGTTGTCAACACGACCAATATGTACGCTTCTAACGACAATGCAGCATAGAGACAAATGACAATGTCCAACGGCAATGCTGGATACAGTAATGTCACAATGTCGTCTTCTCATAGTTCTTTGAAATCTTCAATGTCATTCTTCTCTGTTCGTTCTCCATGCAGTATTTTGATTATTGGTTTCCCTATATATTTCTCTAGGTTAAGAGGAGACATCGTTTACTTACTTTTAATATCACCATGGCATCCCTACATCTAGAAGAGAGAGGGAGAGAAAGAGAGGTACACACAGCTAGGAAATCATAGATAGTTTTGCTTTCTGCAGATACATCTGTAAAGATACGTACTAAATGTTTTTCAACTTTTGCTCTATGTCTAGCATTTTCTATCAGTAAAACACATCTCCGAAAATGCAATGCTATCTGACAGATAATTAAAATAATCATAAAAATAATTTTCGGCTGGTAGGATGTCCAATACACAATTTCATTACTAAGCATTTGTTTGAAAAGTTTTTAAGGTATCATCATGTATATGAATACAATCAAATATATGGAAATAAACACTATCTCCTAAAAAAGGATAATTATAAACTAAAATTTTCTGTTTTATTAGCTATAAAACAATGTACCCATTAATATTAAATGTATTTAAATATCATAAAAAATAATAGAAATTTTAATAAATAATGAATGCCATGTAAAAATAAATTTCTTAATTTTTGACATTGAAAAGCAAAATAATAATAATAACAATATTTTGTATAGCTTTATATAATCTATAACTAACATTTTCAAGCGAAAATATTATTGATATAATAGAGTAATAAATCGCATGATTGATTCCCAGTAACATTTGGAATAATCTTTGAAAAGTGAGAAACAGTGAATCATTTATCACATTTTTAAGATGCATATATATTTGTTTTATTTTTATCAATGAGAACCATACATTATCGATTATAAAATAAAACATTCATTCATAAAACTCGCCTTAAAATATTAATTTCCTTTGGGCTTTGTATTTTTACTTGTGACTTAGGAGAATTTTAAAATCTTCACGTATTACAATATTTGCCTAAAACTGTTAAAACTAATTGTATATTTTTTATCATTATAAAAATTTTTCAGAAATTTTATTTTTGTAAAATGTAAATTTCATAATATCCTTTGAAAATTTCGTAAATTTTTATCTAGGAAATTTAATTATTGACATAGTAATTAACTAAGTTTATATCTATACAATAAATAATATTGATTTCATGAGTTTTAATAAATTAATAATAATTTTCTTTTGTTTTTATTACTTGCTTTTGTAGTAGTACCCAAAATATTCGCTTGCATAACCCATTTTAAAATGCAAAAATATTAAGGATTCTTTCTTTAAATAAAAAATATTGAGAATTTACTTAGAGTTACTTAAATAAAGTTGATTTAGTAAATATTCTTTAACTTATCTATTAGTTTTAGAGTTTAAAACCGACTGTACATTAGCAATAGATAAATGTTACATATTCAGTTAGAACTAATTTAACACAATGTAATTTACTGATAACCATGTAAATATAGAAAAATTTACATATTTATATGCACTTTTTTATCAATACTGACTGAAAAATCTCATAACGAGATGAACTTCAGGAAACTGTTTTATTTTGAAATTTATTATCAATATAAATACCATCTATTCCCAATTTTTTTATCTGTAAGTTACTTTAATATTTAAGTACGGGTATTTTTCACTGAACTAATTTCTCTACAGGATATGAAAATCCTCTTGTTTTAAAATTAAATTTTTTATTTCTCTATTGTAAGTTACTGGCTACCAATTTCTGCCAAAGGAATAGCCACTAAACACAGGAAATCGTCTTTTAATTTTGAACAACGGCTTAGTAACGATATCAAATTCTGAATTGGTACTTTTCTCTCCATACCCCATTACACCGAAGAAATTTAGAGTTGTTTTTAAATAAATAAATGAATAAAATATCTCAGTTTATATGTTTTGTAGAAAATAATTTTAAAATATATTATACAGAATTTCAGTAACTAACTATACTAAATTTATTTTATGCATTTTATAGTACACTACTGGCCACCCAAATTGCAACGCCAAGAAAGACAAGAGATATCACAACAAAATTTATTTTGTAGATAACATGTTGACTAAGAATCAAATGATTAAATTTATAGATTTCTGTGAAGTGTGGTTTCTGCAAAAAATATAGTAGCCAGAGTAGCCGCCATTCTTGGAGATCACCACTGTCACACGCCTTGGCATTGATTTAAAGAGACTTTGGATGCATTCTTGGGGTACAGCAGACCAAGCAACTTCCACACGCTGCCAAAATTGATCTGGTGTGGCAGCAGGGGATGTAATCTGGGTCAATCGTTGAGCAACCATGGACCATATGTTTTCTATCGGTGAAATATCCGGAGAGTGAGGCGGCCAGAGAAGCAATTTAATCTGGTGATTTACGAAGAACCTTTGGACAATGCGTGCCACATGTGGTCGCGCATAATCCTGTTGAAATATGGCTGCGAGCCAGCCCTGAAGAGGAAAAATAACTGGCTACAACATCTCGGAGATGTAGCGCTGGCTGTTTAAAGTACCTGCAATGAGTACTAAAGTAGTGCGAGAGTGATATTCAATACCTCCCCATTTCATAATACCCGGTGCAGGACCAATGTGGCGGAGCATAACGCAGCTGTTCAGCATCCTCTCTCCATGGTGTCTCCAGACTTGAATGCGAACATCGTGGTGTTGCAGACTGAAGCGTGACTCGTCAGTAAAAACAATTTCATTCCATTCTGTCATCCACTTCCTTCTTTCATCGCATCATTGGCGGTGGAGACGTCTGTGGCTCTGCGTCAAGGGTAGACGAAGCAATGGACGTCTTGCAGACAGAGCATTGTGCTGTAAACGTCGTCAAATGATACGCGCAGACACTGGATGATGCGTTACACACTGAGTGTGCTGTGCTATGGTTCGTGATATGGCTGAGTGATCCGTCACTGCCATTCTCACAATTTACCTGTCATCACGTGAAGTGGTGGACTGAGGTGAATGCGATCGAACACGTCGGTCCGTCGTAACCTCCTACATTCAACAATCATATATCCGCATTACAGTTGTTAGGTTTCGTCCAACACAACTACCGATTTCCCTGAAAGATAATCCACAATCTCTGTAGGCCACTATCCTTCCTCTATCTAACTCGGATACTTGATCAAAAAAAATGATCGCTGTTTTCTATAAAACATAATTGATCGTTTAAAAAAACACAATTGTCAAAACTTTAAATCGTCGAAATATCCAAGCTTTAAATTGCGCTTTGAAGTGGCGCCACAGGCGCTTGTGATGTGCGTCTGCACTGAAATTCTAATCATTTGCAAATCTCACCTCCGCTAATGCATGTTACGAATTTAATGTTATTTGCATGCTTCCTTTAGAGTGTTGCATTTATGGTAGCCTGCAGTGTATATGAATTTCAAACTATCCAGTTTGCTGTATCAGCTTCTATGATCTTACCTCAACTATTAGCTGAATTGTTAGCACTATTTGCCTTTTGTTCAACAATTCATGACCTAGACATCTTAGAATAAATTTGTATTTTGTTATTCTTAAGCAAAGTTAATACTGATTTCATAAATTGAATTGGGTAATTATTGAATTTAAAACGTGACTAAAATGATAAGGCAAATAAAACCAGAAGAGGTGTCGAAATTTTTATTTGAACCCTTATAAAATGAAAACATGATTTCTAAAATTCTCTAACATTTCAGATTAAAAGAAATATATGATACAACGCGTTAAAGAAATGGCATCAAACACCTTCTGTAAATATCTATACAAATATACATGTGTAAAACAAATTAAGATACTAGTTTAGTATTTTAAAATATTAACTGAACACTGGTGAAATATAATAATTATTAATGTTATATATTTATGTTCATTTTGTAACTTAATTAAAACAGTTATTTATTGAGTAAGACAAGTCAATATTATTTTACTGTAATAAAATTGTTCTTATAAAGGCTGGATTTGTTGCAGTTATAATTGAATTAGTTACTTCGATTATATAAGAAACTTTAAATATCTCAAACGAATTAATTTAATCCTTTTAGGAGTATATAAATTATTAACAATTATTTTAATTAAATGTTGATAATTTGATTTTATTATAGCCAGATTATTTTGTCTGAAACAAATTTTGAGAACATTGATGAAACTTATAACATTTTAGTCTCATAAAATAAACTGTTGATTCAATTAAGTGTTAACTAATGAACTAAGTATATGTTAACATAAATGTAAAGAACACTTTTATTGTTCTTTTTATATATGTATCTTAAAATATCTCTGAAAAATATTTAACTATACAATGAGATTTAAGTATTATTTTTTCGACTATTAAATCAAATTTCAAAGTGTTGATGTTTTTGTTAACTGAAGATAAGCTAGTGAAGATGACTACTTTGTATGATTCTAATTGCAAATTTATCAGAATTGATAAATGAATTATGCCATTGAATAATTAAATACTTTTTCCTGATCTTTTTAGTACATTTTAGATATTTTGCTTTATTTGAAAGGCGTTATCTTTTAAATTCCTTAGATATTAAAACATTATTTCGGTATATTTTTGGAAAGATTTATAATAAACTTTCTAAATTTTTCCTAAAATCCTTACATTTAAATAAAAATTATAGTTTTACACATAAAATTAAGAAAGAACAATTCTTAGCTTTCTTAGCACAATAAAGACATTTTTACTTTGAATAATTTCTTTAATATACAACTGAAAGTGTTTTGTAAAAGTACAATTGTAGGTGATTGAATATTGCATATTGAAATTACAGTTTTAAGGTACTTACTTCAATATTTGGAATTCATATTATTTGAATAATAATATAAACATTAAGCATATGAATTGTAGCCTCATCACGAGTAATCAGTAATTTAATGATTACTAAGTTTTTAACATAAAATCAAAAGAATTTACTTTTTATATTTTTCTGAAATTTGAACTCTAAGGTTAATATTAAACTAACCCCCTTTTTTATAAATATTAATTTAAAAACAATGGCTATTGAGTGTCTGGGTCATGATATGCTGTTAACATTTTAGTATTGCAGAAAATATAAATTTCTTTATATCAACATAGATATGTAATATGACAGATTTACTCACGAAATAAGATCTAAGCTATTTAAAGTTTTAGTAAAATTTTGCGCGGAAATAAAAAATAACTGCATTATTTCTAAGGAAACAGTTAATTATTATTGATTTGCAGTGATTTACTATTGGGATGCAAACTACAACCGTAAAAATGAAAAATTTCCTCAAAATGTGTTGCGAAGAAAATTCCTAGGGAATTCGAATCAAGCATTTGTAAAAAGGAAATGTTTGGGAAGTTTTCCGGACTTCATTACCTTAATATTTGCTCAAAGTAAATATTCCAAGAATATTTATTTTTACTTCGGTGAAATGAATGTGATGAGAAACGCATGAGACAAAGTTTGCGTGTTTACATTCCAGATTAAATGTACAGATTTTGGATGTAAAAACAAAGTTCAGAGGCTTTGCTCCTTACATTTTGTGTAACAATGAAAGCTCTACTGAAGTATTTCTTTTTGATTTTAACTTTTTTATTCTTAAGCATATGTTGCAGTTAATATGTTTTTATAAGTGATTCAAAGAAGTGTATAATCTATAAAATTTCACAAAATATGATTTTTAAAATAATCATAAATTATACAAATGAAAAAATTAAGATGTTTTCACGATGGTCAGAAGGAGAACAATACTAATAGAAAATCAATAATGTGTAACTATATTTTATTAAAGTAAATAATGATAACTTTTATGATTTAATGACGAAACAAAGTTGATTAAATAAAGAAGCAAAGTTATTTTTATAAATTTAATTTTTGTATCAATTAACAATTTCTGCATTAGTTCAAAATAACAAAAAAAAGAAATGTGTTGTCAAACATATGAAGAATACAGTAATAATAATAATAATAAGTAAAAATGAATAAAAATATAATAAAGATAAATGAAAAGCATATTAAAATATAAATAAAAAGTAATAAAATACATAACTAACGAAAAAATAAAAAATATAAAAATATACGTAAAAAAAATATTAGCATCATTATTAACATCATAATAAAAAAAACATTTTTATGAAAAAATAGTTTTAGCATTAAAATTAAAAAAAATAGCAATAAAACTAATTGTCTTAATTTTGCTGGCCAACAATGGCCAGCATCTGTTTGCCTAACTTATGATCCAGCTCCGGCCCAGTTAATTATGCCCAGCACTCACCCGTGGCCGTAATGACCAGAGCCGGGCCATCAAGCAACCATGAGGGGCCAACAAAAAATCGACTTGGCCAGCAGTGGCCAGGATAATTGCAGGCTGTTAGTGTTTTCTAGGAAATTAACTTATGGAATGCGTTCATTATTTAACAAATTATAGACTTTGCATAGCAATATATTTTATTACTGTAAAAATGTAACAATTGCAATTTGTCGTCCTGAAATGGAATTTATTAAAGGCAAATTTTATATAAAAATAATAATTAAAATACAAATGTAAGAAAATAGTTCGCTAGCACCTCTCAAATGATGACAACAAATAAATGTGCAGATTAAAGCTTATTCATCTGCTTTTAAAAGTAGGTAGGTGTGATCTAATGTTCTGTGTATTAAAACCAATTTGGCATGAATTACTTAGTCGAGAAATGTCAAAAAAACTTTAATAAGAACAACTGTTATAAATATAAATCCTGTTTGAAATTCATTTGTAAAATAATTGACTTATACAAAAACGTTTTTAAAAAAGTAAGATTATCTTTAGCGTATATAAAATTGAAATTTAAATTTTATTCTCAAAAAAATCTGAATATTATCTAGTAGCTAGTTATAAAAATTTGCTACCAAAGTAATTAAATCACATAAAAAATATGTGTATAAAACTTGGCACAAACTTTTGTTACTTCATTGAAAAAACACTTACCATCTTAAGTTACATTGAATTTGCTGAAATATTAATCAAATCATATAAAAATACATTATTATAACTTAGAATGTGCTCTTTTGTGATTCATGCTTGTGAAAATGTGCTGCAAAATAAATTGAAATACATAAAAATATATGTGCAAAACTTGGTACACAGGATTTTGAAATTTATTTTTAAAATCACCATATCATCTTATGCTGTACTAAAACTCACTGGAAAGAAAATCGAAATGCATAAATAATCATAATTTGAAATTCGGTATATTTAATTTGGTTGGCATCTGGATGATTTTATAATTTATTTTTATCAAATAACGCATCATCTACATAATTTTAAAATTTTCTGCAGAATCAATTGCATTACTTTAAAATATATAACTCTTAATAAAGAGGTTTTTATGATATGTTTTAAAAAAGAATATCATATTAAGACTAGTTCAAAGTTTTACGCTGAAGTTAATCTAAATAGATAGACATAAGAACAAGTTATAGCGTATTGACTTCTATGATTTTCTTTAAAAAAAATAACATGTATTATATATATTTAAAAAATTGTTGAAAAATCTGCACATTATTAACTTTACTTATATATATATATATATATATATATATATATATATATATATATATATATATATATATATATATATATATATATATATATATATATATATATATATATATATATATATATATATATACATATATATATATATATATATATATATATATATATATATATATATATATATATATATATATATATATATATATATATATATATATATATATATATATATATATATATATATATATATATATATATATATATATATATATATATATATAAATATAAATATAAATATATATATATATATATATATATATATATATATATATATATATATATAATGATGATTATATACCTTATTTCCTTTAATTAGACTGTTTTTCTCTCACATTATCACATCTTTTACGGTTAATACTGACAATTATCAGTTTTCTCACGTAATACATATATTTCCTATCAGGGTGATTTCCAAGGTATGGTTATCTCAGAATACGAATTATAGACAATTTAGATTCTTGATGCTATGATAAAAGTGTACTTGACTGTAACCATATTTCTAAATAAATTTAGGGATTAGTAATTTTCATTTAATTATTCGAGTATCTATTTTTCATCTTATAAAATTTATCACTTTTATTTATAAAATGAAAGTGAATCCTTAATAACATCTAATATCGTTATTAATTATATAACGTTTTTGAGAGTTCATAACAACTAAAACTAAAGTAAGAGAATGAGCTCTCAATTTAAAACAAAATCTTTCTCATATTTGAGGTAATTGCAACAAAATGCATTTTATAGGTTTCTGTATATTTTATTCAATAATATTTAGTAGAAGCTAAAGATAAGTAACGAAAATCTTTAGCAAAAATATGATTATTAATCTATGTTATTTCTGTTTCTTTTTTCTGCTTGACTAACATATTTATTTACCAAAAAGCAAGATGATTAACGATTGAAACTTCTGTTTGATGTCACGTAACTTTGTAGCTAAAGAGGCATTCTCACGTCTGCAATATAACAAATTTTATACTAGATCCAGATGAAGATAATCACGCTGAAAAATCCTATACAAATTAATTACATCTTGGGGTTAAGGTGTATAGAATATCTCAGTGATCAATCTTTCTTTAAAAAGGTGTGTAAATTAGATGCTGAACGTCACGCTAGATTTTTGTACAAGACGTCGAAGTTGAACAGGTTTAGCTACTTTCATATGGTAGAGATAATCAGTCAGAAACAAAAATGATATAATATTTAACATTTATTTGTCTTATTTTATTGAGTGATCGTATATCCTTTGGTCTTTCAACATCAGTATCATTTCTCAGGGCTTTGATCTCTATCATTTTCAAGTAAATTATATTTTTAGACATACTTGACTCAATGTTTGCTTATAAAAGGTGACTTTCATACCACTATTTGAATCGAAGAACAATTCTATCTGACAACGGTGACAATGTTTTTCTGCTTCAAACACATTACTCACATATAAATTATATTTATTTCACTTTTTGTAGATTTTATTTGCATTGCAACTATAAAAAAAGTATATAACTAATTATTCGGAATATATGACATTACATTGAAATGTTTTAGCGATAGTTTTGTAAATATAATATTAAGTATAATAAAAAGTCTAAGACTATCGGTATGGTAAGAACATTACATATTCGAGAAAAATTAAAGAAATGTGATTCTGCCAATTTTTTTAAAAGAATATCACTTTGCTTGTTTTATTTAGACAGTTACAGATATATTATTAAGTAAGATTTTTTAAAACTTTTCCAATTATAAATCTCTCATCAAGCATCTATTTGTTAAAGAATACTTTTATTTAAAAACACGAAGTTTTAAATACATTTAGAATAGTAAAGATAATACAGAGATCTTAAGATTTGGCATAAAATCACTATAAGGCGCAAGCAAAATTAAGGGCAAATTTTTATTTTAAATGTTATAATTTAAGAATATCATTTATATTAATTGAATTCGTATTTTTTAATCGCATGCAAAATGTAATATATTGGTCCTATTCTATATGTGGTATATATTTAGTTTTTAATTACGATAAAACTAAAGATATAAAGTTGATAATTTTATGCTACTAATATTCCTATGCATCATTATACCAAGATTCTTTCTCGCTCTCTCTCTCTCTGTCAGTACTATAACTATACATTTACTTCAAATTTATAAAACAAATGTACTTATCTATATCATATATATATATATATATATATATATATATATATATATATATATATATATATATATATATATATATATATATATATATATATATATATATATATATATATATATATATATATATATATATATATATATATATATATATATGAGAGCTTCAGTGGCTCAGTAGCTTCACGCCGCTTTCCGTAAGCTCAGCAAAGTGAAGCATCATTTGCCGCGGGCAGTGGTTGGGAGGGTGACCACGGTGTACACTCCTTCACTGGGTTACTGGAATTCCGTGGGTTGGGGACGTGTCCACGTTAATTCATGTTGTCCAAAGCACCTTCCGCTGGTGTGGCGTGGATGTGGAGAGGAGGGTGCCAGCTCAGGTGTGGCCTCGTCATCTGACCGTGGTTCAAAATTACGAGGCACCTTAAAAAGAGCAAATTCGTACTTTCACCTTCGTGGTGCTCTGATCCAAACGAAAGACGCTCTCTATTGACTTACTTCGCGCAGCCAAAGGCATAGCGATCTTGGCTTGTCCAAGTGTCATCAGCAACAACATATATATATATATATATATATATATCATTATTTATTTTAACCTGTATAAAATAATGATATTATTAATAATAAGAATTTAAATGATACACAAACTAATGATGTGACGAGTATTATAAATTATATTTTTCTTGGAAAGTAATTTTGAACACATTAAATTGATTGGCATATTCCATATTGTTAGTTTTATATTTCATTAAAATATTTCTCAAAAGATGTTTACACATTAATTCGTAGTACTTAAGTTAGATTTATATTTACTCCATTAATAAGAAACGTTAAATTATACGATTTGCATATTCATCGATGCATAGATGTAAATTATATTGCAAGAATTATCGATAAATGCTAATGTATTAGCAAACCTTAAAAAAATGAACATATAAATACAAATTAAATTACGCTTAACAGACAAACACTGCTTGTCGCCAAGCATAAAATTTATTTTATTTACATCATTCTTACTTGAAACAAAAAAAATTGCATTTTACAGAACGTTTCCTTTTCTAGAGGATGTTTAAAATCGCATCTCATTTCATTTTTGAAAGCACACGTTCTTTTAAGCATTTCTCTAAAGGAACTACATTTCCCCCAGCGGAGTTTTTCTATGGGTTGCAAAAGAAAACAGTTTGACACGACGTTGATGGGATTTCTGGTAACCATGGGGACGGAATGTTTTCTTCTCTTCCTGCGCGCATTCATTCTTTTTTGCTACCATTTCACTTCAAATCGCACAAGCATCAGCAGAGGTCAGACAAATTGAGCTTAGTTGATAATATTTACATATCCAATAAATTTAATTCAAATAGTTTTTTTTACAAATACTTCTAATCTACGTTTAATCTTTCGTACATACTAAAATGATAAATAAGTAATTCTATATAGAAAATAGAATGTAATAAATTACTTGCATGAGTAATTACTTCTTGAAGTAAAATGCACGTGATTTTGAAATTTATTATATGTTTATATATAATATTATATAATTATTTTATACTATACATTTTTATGGTATTAAAAAAATGAATTATTTGTTGTTAAACGCAAAATGTTGAACTTCGGCATATTAGATATAGTACGAGGCATACTGTATTCAGAAATGTCTGGAAGATATGAATTTATGATCAGATGGGAATTATGTTAATTGGATTTATCTATATATGTGTATGATAATGTTGTATGTTTGCGGTGGATATATAACCCACAAATATTATGCAAGGTGTCGAATCTAATATATTAAGTAAATCCTTCAAACCTTGATAGGTTTTTGATTCAATTTAAGGAGGCGAATAATAACACACAATAAAACCGTTAGTAAAATTCGAGATTTTATAATAATATGCCCTTCAAAAGAATTAAATTAGTTTCACATGCATGATTTAAAACTAGCATCCAGAATAATCTGCTAAACCATGTTATATCAGGAAATGAATCTGCATTGACCTGTAGTATTGATTTATTACTTCTCTTTCAATGAATGAACTTAATGGGTTTTTACGAATTCCTTGAGAGAAGTGAACTGATTTTCTGTTGTATTTTCAATTGTTAACATTGGTCTGGGTGAATAGCCATGAAAAAGGGAATTATACTTTTATATATTAGTTGTTCCAGTTAACAAATGAAATCACAATTTCTGGCTACACGGTGTCGATAGATATTTACATAAACAAATTTTAAATATAACTGATTATAGCTAATTTTTAAATGTTTGGAGTCATAAATTATTATCGTGATGGCTTTTTAAAAAACGATGAAGATGTTTTCGAATTTTATTTTTTTTTCAACTGCGGGAACTTGGATGACGAACCCTATGCCACAACAAAGCCACAAAATGCTACTCATTTGTGGTTATACAAACCAAGTCATGGAGGTGAGTAGCGTTACCCGCGCTGTACCACCCCAAACCCGTTTATAGGGTGGGCACATTCATACATCATCACAGAAGAAAGGACTGGAAAACACAAGGAGAATAGAGAAAGAAAGTAACATCCATGCCAAAACCAGGATTCGAACCCGAGACCCACAGCGCAGGAGTCAGGAGTGCTAACCACTCAGACATCGGTCGGCTTTTCAAATTTTATAATAGTCTTTTATTTGAATTTATATTTTGCTTCTAGAAATTTATACTTATCAAAATAGTGTTCAGTGAATCTGAAACAAATTTCTTGACATTTATTTCGATATAGCTATATATTATTTAAAATGAAATAATCATTATGTTTATTTCGATGTAATTAGTCCTATGCAATATGCTAGATTTCTGTTCTTTGTTCCACGTCATGCGACCCAATGATCCGTGCATTTAAACTAAATATTTATGTAAATAAAATATTTACTGAGAGAAGCTGTTAAAATGTTTTGATTTAAATTCCATTAATTTTTTAATACGAATAATACATGGTCTGAAAATAGATAAGTGGTAGGGCACTGTGTTTCGGAGAAAAGGTTCCAGGTTTGATTCTGGTCTTTGTTGAACAATGAAAGATGGAAATTCTTCTCAATTAAGCATTCACATCTGTTGTGGTGGTGCTTGAGAGTTTTACAGGTTTAATGCCTTTCAAAACATGAATCCGCTATCTACTCCTGGAAAACAATACGAACTGGATACTAAAGAATATCTTAGAATGGTATTCGCTATTGTGCTGTATACTAAGAAAGTCCAAAAAATGCAGTTCATACAGCAAATTACTTTTCTAAAATGTATGTATTACCATTTATTTAAATTATTTTAACATTATATTTTATTCCTTAAATTTTTAAAATTTAATAATTTATAATAAAATTTTATAACATCTTTAAAATTTCTTAATATGCCCATTATCATTTAGAAGTACATAAGAAAGATATTTTAAATGTTTTCACTTTACTTAAAATCATATTTTAGCTTAGATTTTTACTGTGTGTGTTATAATTTTATTTTATTTATACAAAAAATATCGAACAATATGCTGGAATTGCAGCAAAGAAGCTGTTAAGCAAGTGATCGATGAGGCAAATGTTCACTTGAATTTCAACACACATAAAATTTTAAGAATGAAATTTGATTTTAAATTTTTCATTGAAAATACATTAACTTTTAATGAAAAGTTAAACTGAACTATTTGTTTTTAACTTTATCTTTGATTTTAATAAAAAATTCACTTCATTAATCTTTATATGATATATCAATAATTTCCTTCAATCTTTGCAAGTGATTAAATTTAATTCTCCGTTTTTTTAATTTAAACTTTATTTGAATAAAACGTTCTACAATATTGCGAATGAAATATTTAAAATTATGTTGTTTTGTATGTGTGGTATTGAAAATGTAAGCCATTTACAATATATTGATAAATTTAATAATTCCATATTCATAAACATGTTCTACTATTATCAAAAATCAAAATTGTTCCAATGTTATTCTAACAGTTGCAGAAATATTTCATATTTCCAAGAAAAAATTCACAATTTTTTACAATAAATGTTATCTCTCAAAATGTTTTGTTAAATTATTAAGATTGCTTCGATGTACACCATTTCAAAACAAGGAAAATTATCAGAGAAAATAAATGAAGTAAGGCAAGGCATTTCTATACACAAAAAAACTATATTTTTTAATTTGTGTGGTACAGTTAAAGAGTTGGAGAATTTTATCAGATAAAACATAATACACATTTAATAGTAATTTATTCACAATTTTCATTTTTTGAATTTATGAAATTCCCAGCATTTGAGTTCATGCATTTCATAGTTCATAGCATAATAAATTTCTGATATATATATATATATATATATATATATATATATATATATATATATATATATATATATATATATATATATATATATATATATATATATATATATATATATATATATATATATATATATATATATATATATATATATATATATATATATATATATATATATATATATATATATATATATATATATATATATATATATATATATATATATATATATATATATATATATATATATATATATATATATATATATATATATATATATATATATATATATATATATATATATATATATATATATATATAGCATAATTCTCTACTTTTATATTGAATAATGAAATCCTCTGTTCTTAGTAGACTAAATTTACACATTCGCGAATGAAAAATGAATGACAACTATCACATACCATAGCAAGGGTAATAAGTAAAATTCATTCTGTTTCATTCATAACACTGTCAAGAAATATTCACGGGTACAACTTGCATGTTTATTCTTATCATTCATTGATTCAGATTTATAACGTTTCCTATATGACATTCCTAATCACGAATTGTAAATATCAGAATCATTTGAAGTGAAAGATATTTATAAAATGTAATATAACATGTACACAATTCTAATGGATCCAAAATTTAAAGACCAAATATAGAATGCACATAGCGGATAACACTCGAAAAGTAAAATCCTCTACAAGTCAGAAAGAAACACAGCTTAATTTGAAGGGAAAACGAAATCAAGTGCTGTTCACGTCTTGTGCAAAGCACGCACAAGCCTTCCGAAGTAGTGCATAATTTATTCAATTTCCATATTCATAAACTTCTACCGTCTTAACAGTGTTAGAAATATATTTATAATAATTTTTTAAACGAGTCGTAAGAGTAGAATGTTTTTTTTTCCTTTCATTTTTTTGCAATAAAGAAATGCATATTTCCTTTGAACAGTTAATGTATTGTGAACTACTTACTACGCTGAGCTGATTTTGTTTCTCTAAATGATGCACATCTCTTACATTTCAAAAAAGCATTATGCTGCTTTTTTGCATATACCTATAAACATAAACATACATATATAAATATATCATAAATATATATGATTTTAATTTATTATATTAGTAATTATAATTTACTTATTTTGTAAGAATGAGTTAATTAGAAATCCCACACATTAGCTAATTGTACTCATTATTTTAAAAATAAATTATATTTAGTAAGAACACATTATGAGCCTATTATTCATTGTAATACGCTTCAGACATCTTTAGATAAGACTTTTTATTTCAATGTTATATAAAAATTTTACTATAGTCTTTAAATTTAAATTTAATTTAATGTCAGTTGCTATGACAATTATAACTATTAACACCATTTCTGTTAATAACGACTGCACATTTTCTAATCCCGCTCTTACCTGTAAAAGTATATGATATAGTTTTTTATTATTTTAAAATATTGTCTGATAATTTAAAGGACTACGTAAGTGTCTTTGCACTTTTGCTTAAGTTTATATGATCGAGAATATCATCATTATCTTGAGTGCATTTCAAATTGCGTCTATTTTGCATACAAACCCTGTAGTGACATTAACCACTCCTGAATATCTAATCGAATCTACTCTATAACTAATCCGTTTAATCTACATTCAAAGCAATAAATAATCATTTACACGTTACCCAAACAGAATTGCAGATGGTCTCCATAGACTGAGCAACCTATTTCAATTCTGGACATCATCTATTCAAGTTCTCAACACTGGAGTTTCGTGTGACAGTGGACAAGATTAAATGGGTGAATATCTCTGGCTACCCTTTGATTCAGAGCTAAGTAGTTATTACCCCCGGCACGTATTGAAATGTTCTTTGAAACTTTTTTTCTAAGGTGGAAGTAGCATAAGGAAAGGATATTGCGGACGTAATAAAAGAGTTATATCGCTGCGTAAATGCTCTTCAAATTTTAAATTAGAAAATAAATGTCAAAATATATTATTTAATATATTTTGACATTTATACATATATATAATTTCATTTTATCAGACATTTTTCTTTATATATATATATATATACATATACGCACACACACACACACACACACACACACACATATATATATATATATATATATATATATATATATATATATATATATATATATATATATATATATATAAATAAATAATTTTATTTCTTATTTATAGATTTGTCTGCTACAGATCTTGATTTATTATTTACGAAGCAAATTATTATGTCATGATCCAATATCTGGGTAAAATTTCTACTTTTACCCTTTTAAATTCGGACTATAAGCTCTAAGAAATTAACTGTCGTGGGTAACAAATAGATTCCTTTTTTTCTTCAGCTCGTTTCAGTTTACATACCGCATCATATGTAGCAACTCCCCAGACCATGATAATCTTACCACCCCTTTGTGTATTGAAGCAATCCAAAAAAATTTCATTCATAAATTATCTCAATATCTAAGATTAAATACATTGAAATATTTTTAATTCATGCCATTAATTGTAAGGACATATAAGCATAATAACATTGCAATTTCAGAAGAATAAAAATTACCCCTCAAAATAACATGAAAAATTATTTGGAATCATAGGTACAGTCAATAGCGTTAATTAAATCCTATATACATAAATATAAATTTTTATTAAACTGTTGCTCTTCCAAAGAAGACAACTTTTACTAAAATTTTATTTTTAGCAAAATTTATAAAATTGTGTGGGCTAACAAATATATATATATATATATATATATATATATATATATATATATATATATATATATATATATATATATATATATATATATATATATATATATATATATATATATATATATATATATATATATATATATATATATATATATATATATATATATATATATATATATATATATATATATATATATATATATATATATATATATATATATATATATATATATATATATATATATATATATATATATATATATATATATATATATATATATATATACAATTGTAATTAGAAATATACAGATTTATATTATCTTATCTTATTAGCTCTATCTTATCAGCTATATTAAAACGAATGTATTTCTCCAACAAATTTTCTAAATTTCTGTTATACCTATAAATCGGATTAACTGATAGTCGAAGTTTTAATTAGAAAATAGTTGTTATTTGATGTTTATTTTAACTAGAGAAATATACGTTAATTATCAGGGAGAATTTTATTCATTTTTAAAGTAGCATCTTTGAATAGTGTCAATGTAATAATAACATCAGTTTTTATTATGTTAACTAACCTTCTCAATTATTTATGATATAATCTCAAACAAGTTCTTTATCTTCCAGTAGGTATTGATCGAAAAAAATATAAAGTCTTACTGCTTGAATACTTTGATTTTTCTCTTAATAGATTAGAGATTTACAGTAAAAACAAAGACTTTCAGTGAATGACTTTTCATTTGTTTAGTTTTAAAATATGCCTTAAAAATGAAACACTTATTTTTCGGGAAAAAATATGAGTAGCATGCTTTCTTTATGAAGAATTTTTGATTATGTGTAAAAATTGCCTGATATATTCAAAGTTAGAAACATTTAAAATTATCTGATTTGTTTCATGCGACTATTATTTTTGTGCAGTATATGCCCAAAATATTTTCATATTAGACCCTATAAATCATTTCATTTTCCAATTCATTTAACATTTTAAAGATATCTTTCTTCTATACTTTGCACTATATTTGATATGATTTCTTGAACCCACTAGAATAACACAGTTACTCTAGAATTATGAAAAGCAGAGTTAAAATTTTTCTTCGTACGCCCATCACGATGCAAATACGTACAAATAAATCTAAATGTATGTCTACATGGAAAATGATATAATGTGTTTTGTTTATATTCACATCTTAAGCAGTACGTGTCTCTTAATCATTGTAAAAATAAGTGTAAAAATTAACTAACGTAAAAATAAATTAACGATATACCATATAAGCGATAATATTTTTATCGCTTATATGGTATATCGTAAAATTGTATGCATAATTTTGATGATTTAAGTTATAAGAAATATAATGTACGTACCTTCTCAATGAATTTTTATAGAAAATTTGTAAATCATATATTACGTATATTTTTTACATGTATCATATTAAAATGGAACTAAAGCTAAATCAATTTAATAAAAAACACCAAGACAGGAAATATTTTGCACTTATAAATTTTACGAATAATATTTTAATTTGATAAAATAATAAAGTGATAATTATAATATGTTGTTAAGAATAATTTTTGATGACACACCGTATGTATTTAACTCTGAAGAGCTTCAGATACAAATCATTGCAAGGAAGTTTTTATATTGGCCACGCATGTAAAGTATTCGAGTAATGAATTAAGAAGTCATATATCAGGTGTAATAAGAAACTGCAAACCAAATTTTGCGTGACTTTTACTGTAAAGTAACATGACAATAATTATACTATGTCAGAACAGGAGGCATTTCTGGAATATCCAGTATACACAGAAAACTCAAAAATGTAAAACGAAGATTTTGAAAGTGTGAAAAAAGTCATACGGTAAGTCATTTATTTATAACTGCAATTCGATATGAATGTAACCAAGGAAAACTTTCAGCGAAAGCAGGATTATCATACCTATTCCTTACTTGGGGAATAAACCATATCAATGTAAATTTCAAAGCATATCAAAACAAATGTAAATGTGTGTGTGCGTGTGTGTGTAAGTTTTTGTATGTGTAATAGCACTCTACTAAAAAATGAAATTGCAGATTTTAAAGCTCTGTAGTTATTGACAAATTTTAATCAAAAGAAGAAATTTTTGAACAGTTAGAAACATCAGAAAAAGCAATTTCTGAACAGTATGAAATAGAGAATAATTTGAAATATAAGAAGACGGGTATTGTGTGTATTGATCAAAATAAAGAGTCAATTTTGTGATTGAAATGTAAAACACTGTATAACAAGCAATTTAGAAAATGTTCCTTCGGGAAATTGCAAAGGAAAATAAAAATGTGAATATATTACAAAATTCCAAACGCAAATTAACATTTTTTAAGTTTTGACCAAGCAAAAATTTCACTTCAAAAGCATCTAACCTAAGAAATCTTCTTGGGTATGCATTAGGATATGAAGTGTGTCGTCTTTTACGTACAGTTAAAGCCTGATGAAATTGAATGCAATAAGCATTGATTACTGTGACTGAAACAAAATTTAATTAAGAACATTCAATTTAATCGAAAATGTCTGCTTTCAATTAAATTTACTCACAATAACAAACTATTTAATATTACAAGTATTATTAAGTATTCATTAATAATACTTCTCAGGGATATGATGCAACACCGAATATCACTTGTATTTTCAATACATAATGGTTTGTCTGCTGTTTACTTATGGAAAAATGATGAAGTACAAAAATTTGTTAATGTATTTATGGCAACAGATATATATATATATATATATATATATATATATATATATATATATATATATATATATATATAAATATGATGTTGTAGTTATTGCATATCAACTTGTTTCATTTATTTCTATGATGTCCCATAAGGGAATAATTAAGAGATAATATTATTATAATTAATTCTGAATAATTAACATTCGCTAGTTATTCAGAATCAGTAAATAATCGTTTACTTTTTAATGTAACAAAGAGAAAAAATCTAAAATTAAAACAAATATTTCTATAAATATATTTTATTTTAGAGCAAATTAGTCTACTTGAAACAATATTGATGGTAGAACAATGATTAAATATAGCCTCATTTTGGCTTAGTCATGTTATTTACAAGTGATCCAAACCTGGAAAATTATAAAAGTGCAAATAAAAATATAGTTTATAAATGGATAGCGGTATCCTTTATATGAAATAATATCATGTTCCAAATAAGTATTATCGAGACAAAATTTTAAGAAAACTCTGATCTTCAAGTATCTTCTATATTCTTTGCCTCATTTCCAATTATATAAACTCATTTTTTCTCAGATAAATCTTCTAAGAATATAAAAATGAAAGAGACTTTATAGAAAGAAATATAATGATGTGAACGAAATGCTATAAATAAGAAAGGTATGTGCGAAATATTTTTCTTTTGTTAAAAAATTGTACTGTAAAAAAATTTGTACAAAATTAGTTTGTCTTGAGATATAAACTATTTATAAGAAAATCTTTCACATTTTTAAACGTGAATGTACCTTTGAATAATGAAGTGGGTTTCCCTTGATTAAAGTTTCAAGCACATTTTTTTAAAATTTTAAAACATGAAAGTTGTTTTTGCATTGTTTTTATTCATTTTAGAAATAGTGTTCATTTGATTGGAAATTTTAATATTATATTCTAGTGCTTTTAGTTAGTGATAAAATAAAGCTTAAAAAATTTTGATGCGAATTCTTAATATTAAGAAATGAGGTAGCTAAATTGTGAAAAAATATAAAATTATTAACAGCAAATTAAAAAAAGTTACAAAATTAATCAAAAAGCTTTAATTTCTGATATATTCAATATACGCATTAAGCTTCATACAAATAATTTCTTAGATTTGTCAATCGATATAATTTATAAGTTTTAAATGAAACTGTTTTTCCTCTTTATGAAAACTTTCTGCTTATTTTCTGTTTAGTTATCCTTTCCGTTTTTCATCTAATTTCCTTCTGTCGCTGAATTCAATTTTTCTTTAAGCGTATAGCTGTAACACATTTCATTTCTCTTCGTCTAATGATTCCATTTACTTCAAAAAATGTTAACTACTTATTATAACACTTTTGGCATTTTTGTCTAATTATATAAATATGATTTTAATAAGAAACAGATGCATATTAATATTACAAATGTAAATATAGAAAACTGTTCTCAAAGTAAATTTGTGTAAGAAAAGAAATTCTAATGGAAATTGATAGATTTAATTTTTCTCTTTCACTCCTAACGAGTGGATTAAATATAGTCATAATATTATTTTGATAATCATAATTTTTTATGTACATTTATGCTATTTAATTTTAGGAAAAAAATATAATTAATTATTTCTTTTTCTCCATTGAATGTATTAAAAATATTTTTATAATCATTTTAAAGCAATAATTATAAGTATAAAGAAAAATATGTATGAATTGAAATAAATCATATTATAGTGAAAAATTGTCAGATAGTATCCTTTTTTTTTAAATTGAGAATTCAAACCTGTACTTATATGTTTTTATATAATTAAAAAATATTTCCGTATCTTCATATAAATATCTTGGTACACAATGGATCAAATATCTGTCAAAAATACTTTGGGAAATAAGAAGATGGCATATTTATATCTGGAATTTTTTTCCACCGCAATCGAAAGCCGAACTTTCAACTCTGGGTTGAATGACATCTATAAATTTCAATACAGACTCTCTCATATTTTATGTTTAGAATCAAAGAAGAATCTTAAAAAGTGGTATTTGATTATATTAGGTTTGGGAATAAGCTAATAGTGTTTTTACCAAAGATTTTTATGTAAGCAAAAAACAATTATATCAATAAGTTAATCAATTATATATTCGCCGTTGCTGTTTACAACCTCTTCCCACCTCTCGACCAATTTGTTGATGCCGTTCCGCTAAAAATTGCCTGGTCTGGTGTCAAAGAAGTTTTTGAGCAAGTTTTTAAGACTTCTTTGTTATCGAAGGTAACGCCATTCATATGGTTTGGCAAGGAGCGGAAAAGATGGTAATAGGTCGGTGCAAGGTCCAGGAAATGCGGCGGATGCTGAAGGACCTCCCATTCGAGCTCTTGGAGTGCAGCTTTGACGACTTGTGCAACATGGAGCCTCGCGGTGTCGTGAAAAATTATGGTTTGACCATATGGATCAGGTTTTTTCAGTCGAATAGCCTCATTCATGCGGTGTTGTTGGGTAATGTAGAGCTCCTTGTTGACTGTGGCATATTTCGTAATGTATAACGACATAACCAAACCCTGAGAAAATAGAGGTGTATATTTTTCTTGCACTTTAAATTTCAGAGTTTCCTCTTTTCCTTTCAAACTAAGCTGTTATAATATAAAAGAAAGGATGTAATAAAAATTGGCACAGTGAGACAAGTGATATAAAAGAATAAATTTTTGCTTTTAAAATGGATGGGTGTTCTTGAGAAAATTGCAAGGAAAGTTTATGTTTTATGATATGTTTTATATGTAAATCTGACCAGTCGGGATTGAGAGGGAGAGATTTCTGACCTATCCCATTGAAGTATAGAAGATACTATTGATCTTTTGAAAACCAATGATGTAAAGAGGAGGAGTTAAGACGAGAATTATGAAGAGTTAAAAAATGCATCTAAAAATGGAGAAGACACAGAAGCCCCAGAGAAGCCCGACATAGAAAAGGAGTCCAGGTTTGAGGACTGGGTCCTCATTAAACATAATGCGAAGCTAAAAAGATGTTAGTTATAAACGGAGTATAACTGCCTTGTCCAGTAGGAGCCCTGCCTCGACTTTCCTGAATGGAGCTGCAGATGTCCGACGAATAGATGAGGATAAGAAGAGACGACAAAGTCTGAGGAGAGATAGCAGAGAAAAGGGGGAAAGCTGATGAGCAATGAGCAAGCCAAGCGAGATCCTGAGCCGGTAATGCCATTGACGATAGGAGACGCCACACTGTTACTTCTAAAAGGGGTGAGCCTGATCTTTCGTTCCTTTTTCGTCTGGTCACACTCAGTTATGATATATTAAAGCGTAATTGTCATAAAACAAATAATGTTAGAATTTCAATACTTTATTCGTGAATGTTTTAATTGTAAATGTAAATTTCTCTTGTAATTAAGTTACTAAAATAAATTGTTAAGTTTTATTGAATTTTTATATTGAATTTATCTCTGTCATTCAATTATTCAAAATAAATCTGGGTTTAATCGGAATTTTTCTAAAATTTCCGAATCTCACCACAACAGCATTCTTTTCGAGCATTTCCCATTGCACCAAGAGGTCCTTAAAAACTGGCTCAACAACTTCTTTGACACCAAACCAAGCAATGTTTGGTGGAACGGCATCAACAAATTAGTCGAGAGGTGGGAAGAGGTTAGAAACAGCAACGCGGCAAATGTATAATTGAGTGACTTATTGATAAAATTATTGTTTTTTGTTCAATTTGGTAAAAACGCTATGAACTTATTCCCCAACATAATATTTTCTTAAGACTGGATTCTCAAATTTACAACTTTGCAAATAGATTCGATTTTAAAAAATACTCTCTTTAATTTTTTAATCATTTAAAACCTTAGAAATCTGTAATTAAAAACTTCTTAAGTGTTTTAGATTGTAAATACAAGCAGGATGATATTGAAGCTGATAACTAAAAATACTTTTTAAAGTATAATTTATAAAATTTTTATTTAACAAAAGTTTTCATTTCCGGTATATTGATGTAAATAATTCGATTTAAATATTTGAATTTTATATGGTACTATGAAACTGTATGATATTGTCTTTCTCATAGATTACATTAATTTATTATTACCTTGTTAAATTGCTTTTGTGACAATTTGTATAATTTGAGGAAAATTTCACACTGTATGTGATCATGTATACAAAAATACAGCTTTCAGCAGATTCTGCAATGTTGCTACATGTAAGATTATTTTGTTTTAAAACAGTATCTGATTTAGCAATAAATATAAACTGAAACCTTTTGACAATTTAAAATTCAGTGCTAAGGAATATTATCAAATGAGCCATTGTGTTCCTATTTTAATTCCGTGAAAATGTGAAAATTGTTTTATCCTGGATTAAAGTCTTTCTCGAATAAGTATTACAAAAAGGACTATTGTAATTCCTCAGTTACTGAATTGTAATACCATTTTTAATTTATTGAACCGTTCCATTTTTATTGAAAATCCATTTTTAAAAGTTTCAAAAAGAAGTCACAATAAAATAGTTAAAACTTTGCTAGTTAAATTATCAGTAAAAAGTCACAAAAAAATTTGTTTATTCAAATTATTAGTAAAATATTGCAAATAAAGCTAAAATATATTCCATGCTACCTATATTCGTATATTTATTTTTAATTTCTTCTTGACAAAATGTGACAAAAAAATTGTTATATTTTTCAATGTATTCCTAGTATTTTCTAATAAATACTAAAAGTAAATATTTTTGTTAAATTTAAATGTTATTTATTAACATTAAAATGTAATATATAATGTAATAAGGTAAAATTTGTTTTATTTCATGGACTTTTATACAGTAGAAATGTTTCTGGCGTTTTTGATTTGAAATTTCAACTTAAAATATTAATACCATTTGGCTAAAATCTTAGACTTATAAAAAGGAAGAAATAATTTATTTAAGTTTCCTAATAATGTAAAATATGGATTTGGGAGATAAAAGAGACTTGTAAGAGCTGTAGACATTTATCCATAGATTTTTATTTCAGATGTTTGAAAATGTGCACTTTACATAAAATTGGACTTCTTTTATCAAATATAATAAATTACAGGAAATAAATCATTTCTTCAAATAGAAATCTTTTGAATTATACAATTCTTTGCTCTTTTCTTCAAGAAATCTTTTTCCCTTTGCTTTTCAAAAATATTTAATATAAGACATCAAAGCGAAATTCAAAATATATTATGTAATGCGTATTTAATGGAATGGTAATATCTGAACGCATTTGTATTCTCAGTTTAAATGTTCTTACATTGTGCTAATGTGTTAAATGTGCTTACATTTAAATCATTTCTTAACTTATGAATGCAGAACGTTAGACGACCACCTTTGAAATTTCGAATTATTTCGTGCATGTACTTTTTAATATGATTGTACAAAAAAACTTTAATTTGGGGCAACAAGGATCACTTTATTTCGAAACGTTTTTGAATTAGGGAAGAACTTATATGAAGTATTTGAATTTATTTTAAAATAAATTGATTAGAATATGTAATTATTGTTTTAAATGAATAAATTTCTAGAGAAAATATGTTTTCTCAATCTCAAACTGAATAAAAATATTAGATACTATCTAAAAAATATCTATAGTTTTGAATAAATGATGACATGGTTTAAAATTAATTATATTGGTTTAAGTGAAATATAATTACAAAATTAGGATCATTACGTTTGATTTCACTACAGATATAAAACATTTATTTAAATACATGTATCTGTATATATTGTATATATAATTTTATGTATATATGCAAGTATACACATATATTATATAGTGTAATATATCGGACCCATTTGACTTAAATATGTAAGACCCATTTGACGCTCGGCAAAATGGGTCATTTTGCAACATTCTCTGGGTCATTGCTTCACACTTCGATGCCGTCATTTCTCCACAGACAAAAATAAAATTCATCCGTAAACTATAGCCTAAGCCATTTGATGGTCCAAATAGGATAACAACACGCAGGCGTTTCACCCTATGTTGCGACGTTAACGGTATCCTTTTGCTGGTACCTATGCACACCTATGCATTGTTCTTCATTCAATTTGTTCCAAAAGGGAGAGGGAAGACGGAGCACTTCACAGGAAAATGTTGATCGCATCCAAGAAACGCTTACTCGCAGTCCTCGAAAATCAACGAGACAAGCAACTGTGCAATTACATATGCCGAATACGACGATGGTTCTTCAGTGACGAATCCCCTTTTCATGTGTCAGGAAAAGTGAATAAACATAACTGTAGAATTTGGGGATTGGTGAACCCGCACGATTATCGAGAATTGAAAAGAGATAGTTCAAAGGTGAATGTTTGGGGCGCTTTATCACATACTGAAGTTATTGGACCTTTCTTCTTTGCTGAGACAACAATAAACTCCGGGACATACCCTAACATGCTAAACTTGAATGCGGTTCCTCAAATGCTGCAACATCGGCCAGATGTGATATTTCAAAAGGATGGTGCACCCCCACATTGGGAGGTGATTGCACGTGACTTTTCAGACGAGAACTTTCCCGATACATGGTGTGTGTGAAAGAAGTGGACTAATCTCATGACCTCGGACTTCTTTCTATGGGGATTTGTAAAGAACATTGCGTACGAGACCCCTGTGCCTTCCCTTGATGAACTAAAGCGCAGAATTGTTACTGCGATTCAAAATGTTACCCCACAAATACTGGAGAACACTTGGAGGGAAATTGAATTTCGTCTCGATGTGTTACGAGCCACGAGAGGAGGCCATGTGCAAATTCATTAATCTTTTTAAAATCATTAATAAAATTCTTTGAGTTGTAATTTAATAATACGTAATCGGTTTTTGCGTATTATCTTTTATTCGAAAGTTATGAGGTACGGAAATCCCGACAATAATTAATGAACACACTGTATACATAATCTATAACCAAAATACTTTCAAATTAATCATGACATTTTAGTTTAATTTCATAATTAGAGCTTATAAGCTTTTGGGACTTAGTATAATTATATATTTTCCTTTCTTTTTAATTTGAAAATTAATGTACTTCATATTGATATGTTATTTTTATGAAAATGATAGCTTCTGATAAAACAGCACATTTTATACAAAAAAGATACAAAATCGCAGAAAATGAAACAAAATTTAATTATTCTGTAAAAATCTTGCAGTTTTAAAGTTTTCCCCTTTCGGAATCATATTTCTTTCTAGGTGATGAGAAATCACATAATTTACAGTTAAAATCTATTTTTTGTTAAGAAATAAAAAAGTGTATTTTAAAAAAAATAAAATGAATGTAAAATTAATATGAAAGGAAAATGCTTATACCAAGCAAGCATTTTTTGTGTGCGCTGTGTATATATATTTGTGTATGTATATATTGTTTGTTTTTTTTTTTTCAAAAAGTTCAACATTTTTCTGTCGTTCTGCATATTTTACTCTGAAGTTTACGTGATCTCTTTGAGTCTGTCATTTTACAAAAGAAAAATAAGATCGATAGCTATTGCTTTTATCCAAGAAATGAATAAAAAAATTATGAATGAGACAGTGAAAAAAAAAGAATGGAAGTAGGTCTTTCTCCTCACCTTTTAAAATGGAAATTTCGTATCGAAGAATGGCATTTCTTAAGGTTTTAGTTAAATCTTTTCGATGAAATTTCTAAGCGTATGTAATCAATAATAATATATTTGTTCACTACATTGAGATTTTTCCTCAATAATTGAGAGTTATGCGTATGATTCAAGTATATGTGTTCTTCAAGAATATACACTTCAATTGGGAAATATCTTACTAATTATTAGTTCCTTTTATTTCACATCTAAAACACAAATGAAACTACTGTATCCTTCGTAAAGAAATATAAAACACTGAATAAGAAAAGCTAAAGGAGGTATAAGTGTGTTAAAAAATTTTAAGGAGTAAATTAGCACTCTCTCTTTCTCTTTCTCTCTGTAATTACATATATATATATATATATATATATATATAATATATATATATATATATATATATATATATATATATATATATATATATATATATATATATATATATATATATATATATATATACATATTATTTAAGGAGTAAATTGGCACTCTCTCTTTCTCTTTATCTCTGTAATTACATACATATATATATATATATATATTTTTTTTATGAAAGTAAATATTAACTCTCGTAAAAACTAATAGTCTAATGATAAAAGAGATGAAAGTTTGAAAAAATTTAAAAGCACAGATATTTTAAAATCAATAGAATTGTTTTTGATAACAAAAACAAAAATAATAATCCCGTGTTTGGGTTCAGAGATTGAGCATCATGTACACGTATTCCTAACTTTATAAACTCACAATACTTTATATGTATATGGAAACAAAGATATGTTACATGTATACTTGTTCAAGTTTCATAGGTTTAATACAAAACCATGATTTATCAACCGTAGTAAATAGCTTTTAGTGACAAACCAGTCACCTGATAAACATAGAATCGATGTTTTCTATATTGATGAAACATTTGTAGAATATATTGCCGAGAGCTACAGCCAAACATTTCCAATGAGTATTAATGCGCATAGAAAACCAGAAACA
This sequence comes from Latrodectus hesperus, assembly GCA_037975125.1. NCBI lineage: Eukaryota > Metazoa > Arthropoda > Arachnida > Araneae > Theridiidae > Latrodectus > Latrodectus hesperus. Next base: position 39,022,275 of record CM075862.1, read on the forward strand.
TGCAAATTTTACATTACTTTGTAGCAAATAACGTAGCTGTGTTAAAATCGAGAGTAGAATTGTAAGCGTTGAGATAAAAGATAAATTTAAAGTATGTATATATATAATTTAAATGAGAGTTGCAGATGACCGAAACAGTTAACAAGTGTTACAATTAAATATATTTTAAATTTATGTTTGTCTTTTATACTATACTTAAACGCATACAGTTAATTTCTAATCAACGGTAAAATTAAATGCAGCGCAATTCAATTCTATGTTGCTTTAGTCCTCATTAATCATTAAAATTGAAATGAATGTGTCATCAAATGACAGCATTATGTCACGTTTCTTAGCTCTAAAGCTGTATAACTTATATAAACATTTAATATACTGACACCATTGTCTTAAAATAAATTTCAATCTTTTATATTAATTGTTTTAGCTTGAAGTAAACATAAAAATCTCTCTTTAAACAGCAAAATTTTGAATCTATCTGAATTAAAAATTGTGTGTTTACCTTTAATTAATAGTTTCAAAAACTATTTAACAATTAAATTCTAATCAATGTCACTTTAAATAATTATGCAAATCAAATAATCTTCCAACTACTTTAAAACGTATCCAACATCCAATCTATACTGTTAGAAATAGGGAAACTGAGAATATTTCGTTCCATTGTGATTTTAATAATATGATGTTAACTGTTAACTTTACTACGATACCACGAATGTTTGCTATAAAATGCATTTGTATAAATGGGTTTTTTAAGTACCAATGGTTATCAGAGATTTAACTCTTTTCAAAAAATTATGCAATAAATCAGCTTATGACTTTAAGAACTAGCATATTATATAATAGCACAGCTGCTTTAAGCATTCAATATATATTTATATTCTAATGAGGTATATATCGCATTCCTATTTGATATTGTTTTTAGAATTATGGATTCATAATTTGAATTGATTTCATGATATTTTGGTTGAATTATAATTTTAAATATCAACATAAAAATGAAGAACTCTATATAAATCTTCAGTTACAAAACAAATCAATGTTTAAAACTTTCAAATTCTTATTATTTTTAAATATTTAATAGCAATCAAATTGCAATTACTAATTTCATGTTTTTTCTTTCAATTTGAATAAAAAATGAAGGAATAAAATACCTTGTTTAGTGTGTTCAAACTAAAAGCAATAAGTTTTAATGTACTTCTGTACCTTTTAACTAAATACTTTAAAGTGAAACATTATGTTAAATTCTTAGATTATTTCCATATTAAGTTTTTTAATATTATCTACATTTTTCATCCCATTTCATTTCAGTCATTAATTTACTTACACGTAGTCTACCTCAAATCTTTTAATTAGATATACAAATATATTTATATTACTTTTTGGATCAAGTGTATATTTAAACAAATTAATAAATTTAACCTGAAAATGAACTCTGAATAAGTACTCTTTCACACAAGAGCCTTGTCAAAGTAAGTAGTAAAATAAATAATTGTTTTTCCATGTGTACTATTAGCAACTTAAATTTTATTACTCTTTCGTTGCATTGGGAGCACTTAATTTAGCATCGGATCTTAAATTTTTATGGTAAGAACACCCTTATCTATGATAATAAAATGCATTTCTTAATGATTATGTTGAGTTTACGATATCTTTTACAACGTAAATGAAATTTTGAAATTCATTTGAAATAGGATAGAAATTCATACCAGTAACATAGTTTATAAAACTGTGTGTTTCAGTAAATGAACAGTAATTTAATCTCCGCAAAGATTTGTATTATATATCCGCAAAGATTTGTATTATTTTTTTAAATACATAAATTTAATTTATAATTGCTGAAATTATTGATCAATAGTATACATTTAATTAAAAGTAAACATTTATCGCATATGACATGAAAATTAAATTTATAAATCATGCTTTATTTTACCTCTCATTATTCACAAAAATTGATGTATATTAAAAATTATATTAATATGTTAAGTTCTGAAGGGAATTAAAAAAATAAAAAAGAACAATTTTAAATAATGCTGCCAGCATAATTTCTCATGTGTAGATTTAACTCATTGACTTTACACGATACTTAAAAAAATAAGGGCAAGATAGGAACACCTAATTTCAGAATATACAAAGGTATAATAGCTACAGATTTAATATTGATATTTGAAATTTTGTTTATCGTGATTTGATCTTACGCATAATGGGTATTTCTCTAACTTACCAATTGTAACCACATTTCTCCTGTGTTTATCTCATGTTCACATTTTTGATATATTACATATGAAGAAATGATTTCCTGATGGAAAATTAATTAATTGATAAAATTTATTAATTATTAATTAAAATTCTTATATTTTTTTCTACATAACTTTGAAATTCATCGTATATGAAGGAATAATTTCACATCACAATTTTTCAGATAAACGTCTCGCATGTTATTTGGGAAATATTGCACTAAATACATTCTGCTTTTTTTAGATAACATTGAATCGAGTAAATGCATTTATGCAATACAGTAAAATGTTTGTTGGTTGTGAAAATAATATTTCAAAGACACTAATTTCAAAATTATTTAATTTAGTAAAGTAATAGAAGCTCCAAATTTGTGTGCTTGATGATGAATGAATATGCTTATCATTTAAAAAATATTTGAATATGCATTTTATAAGGCAATATAAAATATTTTTCTTTCCTACTGATTCCAAATTATCCATTGGTTAAATGTATTGTTAACAGAATTCAACCTTTTTTCAAAAAAATAATAGCGAAATTTTTAATTCTTAAGTTAATAAATTAAAAACGGATAAGTGAAATAAAAAGGACAGTAAATATATATGAGTACACCTTAGTATTAAATAAACAATATTTTGTGTTAACAATTCTCATATTTATTACTAATCATTCCAAGATGAAAAATGCAGATATTAGTTTCAAAATAACAATGGACATTGATTAAAATATTGGGGAAAAAAATTTGTCCATTTAAATTAAATAGTTAATGATTTTATTTTCATTTATTACTTAGTAGAAACCGAAATAAAAGGGAGAAAGATAATTACATGCTTCTGATTCAATAACAAACTTGTCTTAATTGTTTTGTGTTACAGATATTATTGAAATTTCTTTGTTTTATTTGCAATTTTTATTTCATAAAATCATATAAAATTTGTTTCCGAATTTATATTTATTCTAAGCTTTTATAATAGAATATTTTATTAATAAATTTTTATAATATAAATAAGAAATCAATATATAATGAGAAAATACAAACTTATCCGATAAAGTTAAAGTTCAAAGTTAATAGAGCTTACTTTACTCGTAACATTCATATAAAAACTTATATTACAAATATTAGTAAGAAAATAATTCATTTGCTATAAATTAATGAAATTTTATTTGTAAAAAAATGTTTTTTAATTTCTGATTATTGTTATGTTAATATCAGTTTAAAAATAGAACTTAAATCAAATGTATTTATTGCAAATTCTGCATATTGTAAAGTTGAGTTAATTCAACGTATTGAAGTAATGTATTCAAATTCATAAATGCATTCAATATAATCTCTATATCTTAACTAAAAGTATCAGAATAACTGATCTATATGAAATAGTTCTATCAACGGTATTTGTTTTCGAATAAATATTTGTCTCTTTTTAAAAAGTTTACTTCGATTTGAGAAAGAAAAAAATCATCCTTGGATTATTTTTTTCAATGTTTATTTGGGTTAACAGATTCCGACCTAAGGAATCAACTTTTATCGTAAATCTTTTCAGCAGGAGAAATATTTTTCAAAAGAATGATAAATATTTAAACATGCAAAATACTCAAAGCAAATGCTTACCTAGTTTGATGACGGAGATTTTCTAAAGATAAAATAGATTTTATTAAAGTTCTTGCGTAAAAATCATTTCTAAGCTACTCAAAGAAAATTGTTATGAAAAATAAATAATATTTGATTATATTTCTGCAATCATTCTAACAGATTTAAGATATTTTTGGGTCTTTACTGTTTGTTTATCGACATAAACATTGATGCTGTTCATAAAATACTAAAATAATCGTTACTTGAAAAGTACATTTGGACAATAAATGCATTGTAGAATTATAAATTAAATATTTTTTATTTTGAATTTATTTAAATTTTTTATATCGCAAAATCTCATAACTTTCTTTTAAATTAGAATATCGACTTTCATGACTTATATATTAGTTGTAATTTATAAAAATGATCTCTAATATTACAATATATTTAATGTAATATACAATTTCAGTACAATATTTCTTAAGGTTTTAATCAAATATTAAAAGCGAAACATCTTGGAAATGTATAAAAATTAGTCACTTTTAGAGTCAAATAAAATATTAAAAAACTGCAGAACCTATAAAAATCGAAAAGAAATGACAATTATGTATTTTGTGCAAATATTGTGTGCATATTACAAATAATTATGTTCTGCATTTTACATTAAAATATTATGCTAACTCTTATTATCGTTTTACCTTAAGAAAAAAAGTATCTTAAGAGCTTTAAAGTTACATAAATGGAAGAATAGTTTGGATATGCAAATCATAAACATCACTGTTCTTAGGTTATTTCAGTTGATGAAGTGTGGCAAAGGATTGAAGCCACTTGGATTGAATTTTCCATTCTATCACACAAACCCTGTTAGAAGTCATGTCTAACCAGGCAAGGGCAACTTTAGCAACAAAGGCCAGCTGCTTCAACTAATAATGTACCCCTGTAAGCATTTAAACTGTTAGCAAATTTAAACATATTTTCTTTATACTATAACATTTTTGGAAAATAAATATCTTTTTTATTTACATTTCTTGCTGTGTTGAAATTAGGCCAGCAATTGTTTATTTTATACATTCTCCATATTTTTTATATCAAACACAAAAATAAAACAGCTGTTTTAAACAAAAAAGCCTCTTTGAAATTTTACCAGAATTTGATCGATCAAAAGTTAAATCAAAAAAGTTTTTTTATCTCAAATTTCAGTACAAACACATAACAATATTTTACGTTACGTTAAACATTACGTTACGTTCTAAACACGACGTTATTTCATATGAGTAATGTGCAATTACTAATTTTGAAATTGAATAGATAGTGCAACATAATGATTGAACTAAATAAAATTATAATTGAATATGTTAAATGCTGTTTAAAATTTCTTACTTCAGCTTACATAAGCAGAGTGTCAGTATGAATACTTTGATTATGAATATTTTGATTCATTAATCTTTGTAAAAATATTTATTTAATTCAAATTACTACAAAGCACAAAATATTTTCAGTATACTTCAGATGTAGATAAGATAATTTAGTTAATAAATTTTTAAAAAATTAGCAGTTGGCATATTTTACTTTTATATTGATTGAGTCATCAAATTTTATACAGATATTCGAGAATTAATTACTTCAGGTTTCCACATTAACAGTTCTCGAAATCGAAAGGTATTGTATCGACAATTTCGTGAAAAATTGCATTGGTTCACAGCGTAACTGAGTATATATTTTTATTACTATCAGTTAACATTTACTTTCTTACTTTCCTTCTTCTCCTGGAAAATAAATTTACATCCTTAATGATTGCATTTGCTTAAGTATTTTGGAACTTGATGTCTAGACTCTTACATTTTGTTTTTGTAAGTAATTTCACTCAGTACCATACTATTTATTTGTTTCGTTCTGAAGGTAACAGGAGAAGTATTCCTATATTTTTCGTAAGAATGTTTATCCTTATTATTAAATGATATTTTTTTATTTAGGAAACATGCTTAATGGCCTCTGTTTCCCACAATAGATGATACAGACAGTAAAAAATTTATTCCAAGTTCACTGATTGTAAATTTAAAATTTTGTTACCTAATATGGTATTCACAAAATATTCAAATAGATACCACAGATTTCAATACTTTTCATTGCTTAAAATATAAAATCAATTCATTTCTATTGTTGATAATGCAACATGTTTTCACTAAATCCTTTCCAATTATATATCTTTTAATAACTTCACTAAAAAATGGATTTAATTTTAATAAAGACATATGCAACATGAGATATATTCTTATTCTAATGTTTGTTTAAAAATATACTTAATACAAAAAAAACATGTTGAATTTTATTTTATTTCAATTTTAAGTAATAATGCAGATTTTAAATTTCCTAAAGTTATTTTAAATCTAACATCGAAGTTTAACAATTTAATTTTACTTGATGTTAAGTTTAATACAATGAACAAAAATTAAAATAAAAAAATAATTTTTGATCCACAAAACATTCAAATTTCGTTATATATTTTTCAATATTCATGCGATATTTAAATTAGTGGAATATTAAAATATAAAAAGTGAATTTAATTTTTCTGCTATTACTCAGTATTTTTCGGTATACAAATTAAAAAAGTTTCATGAAAGCAAATCTCACCATGCTTCAATTCTGCTCATTGTGTTTAATGTAGATCTGAAATATATTCGTGACCACAAATTATGTTAAACAATAAGGTTATTCATGTTTTTTATCCACTAAAACAACGAGTAAATATAGAATTTATTTAGTTCATTCTGATTAAAAATTTATATGAAATTAATTTTTCATACAAAAAGTAGTTTTCTTTTAAAGAGTTCTGGAGTGATTAGAATCCATTAAAATTACGGTTTTAAAGACAATAACATAACGATATACTTATAAATATTTAATCAATTTCGATTAAATTATCTTATTTAAAATTAAAAATTTATATTATATTCATATCAATACTAACCAGTTTTTAATTTACTAGAATATGTATATTTCTGACAAATTATTTTATGTCTTTTTTCTGTAATTTGCCTTTAATTTCAGTAAAATTGGTTAAATAATAGAAATATGGCATCCTTTTTTAAAGATGTTACAATTTATGTCTTTTAAGATATGTACAGAAAAATATGGAGACGTTCAAAAATTCATTTAACTTTAGTTTTCTAAAATTGCTTGGTAAATTTTAATTTTTATGAATAATTTCTTTAGTAAAAATATCTTATAAAACTGAAATATTTAATTATATTATTTAAATTTAAATGCCAGAATCATAATTAAAAAGTTATGAAAATTTGTGTTTTATAATGTTACTAAGAAAACAAAATAAAAATGTTTATTAGTACTTACTCAGTAATAAGACTTATGTATTTAACAGTATAATTAGTCAGATTTGGAGTCCTTACATTAATTACTAAATGCTGAAGTTTAACTGTCTCTCATTATCTTTATGATAGCTGTAGAATCAGTAATTCGCAAACAGTGAAATGAACTCCCTTGGCATATTAATTACATATTTCTAATACGGATTTGTAAAATTGTGAAATAGGAAAAGATTTGTGTAAAAAACAAATTCAAATTTAACAAATGCAAAGCAACGATAAGGATGAAAACTAATTTTCAGATCATACTAAGATTGAAAATTCTGATGATCTTAAAGATTATAAATATCACATTAAACATAAACATTTCAATAATTCATTGCTCAAATTATCAAATCATATATTTTTTAAATACCAAATAAATATATTTATTTTGGAATTAATAACAAAATCAAATAATAATGTTAAAATATGCATTCGATTTTGTGATTTCGTAAATTAAGCAAAGTATTCAAAATTAATATGATTACCTACAATATCAAAATTTAGTTAAATATTTATAAAAAATGCTATAATCTGAGCTGTACCTTTTTGAATATGAAAAATAATTCCACACAACTTATAGAATACATTAATGCCCTATATTTTTAATTACTTTAATGATCGTCATGTACATTAGCGTCCTATTTTCAGATACAGCGAGACACATTCCTGTTCCACATGTGAGAGAACATGGAAAACTCTCAAGTATCCATCACGGATGTTCATGCGAAAGAAAATGGCAACAAGAATCTCTTGTAATTCAACAGTAACTTGGATCAAACATGTGTCCCTTTGCTCTGATACTTGCTATCTTATCCCTAGACTAATGTGAACCTAAAAATCAAATCATTTATGTTGTTGGCTCTTTGTCAGACCAACTCCAATAAAATGTTGACAGTTAGAAAGTCGATGACTAGCAGGATATCTGAAGATAAAACCTCCCGGGAAAGTCCAACGCAACCCAGAATATCTTTCGATGAGGCTGGATGGTCACAACATTTTTTACAAGTGGGATAATTTTTTGTACCACGTTCAAACGATGAACATTTTAGATGTCCACTTGAGAATCTGGTCACATTTTATTTCCAAAAGAGTTCCAAGGAATGTTCCAGAGTACCATTGGTGTGCTGGTGGAATTTGCCAGATTGAATTAAATCTGGATTTTTCATTAGTGTAAAGTTCCTGGTATATAAGTGATAAACCAGTGGGCATATCTTCCTCACTGCTCTCTTTGGCCAATCGATCTGCGGTCTCATTGCCATTAATATTTACATGAGATAGAATCCATTGGGAATGTTGATCATGGTCCTCCTCTTAAATCATTTATGATTTTAATTAATAATTTGAATTATTTGATGTAAGTTATAATGATGTAACATAATGAGCAAAATGTAAAAACCTTGTGTTCATTATAAAAATATGCTAACAATAAATCTTACTGTTTCAATTAAATATCACTTTCTTCTTTTATGGATATTTTTATTTTAGTTTTCTTTATGTTAAATTCTTCCACAAATCATAAATTTTATTTGCTTACTTTTTTCCGCAATAAATTGTAAATAATTCTCTTAATAATAAGTTATTAATTTTATCTTATGTAAATGAATTTATTATATTTTACGAATATAATATAATTATTTATCAACTTAAATGCACACACACAAATATCATGAAAGGAAATGATATTTAAAATTCTTTTAACATATTTTTGTTTGTAATTCTCAATATACCTTGCTAAAATTAAAAGAGTTTAAATATTGTTATAAATTAAAGACTGATTTGTCCAGTGTATCAAAATTTATCGTAGAAATAACATTGTGATAATAATTACAATGAAAATTAAATTTCATAAGCCTTGTTACATCTCATTGAATTTCGCTTAAAAATAAATTTAAATATTTTAATTATGATTTCTACACAATTTAAGTCTTCCAGTTTTTTTAAATGAGTAAGGGTAAGAAGACATATGCGCTGTAGTGAACAAAACGTAATCTATTTTGAATTGAATAAATTGTATTCATTATTAAACGTAAATAAAACAACAATTGTAAAAAAAAAAAACTTAAACGTAAATAAAATTACAAGACATTTTTTCATGAAAAAAACGTATTTCACATAAATAAAATGCTTTGCATTTATTTGGTTGTTAAAATACTTATTAGAAATTCGCCCATTTTGAAAGGAAACTAATTACGCTAAGCAAAATATACAAAATAGATACCAAATAAAATATATATTTGCTTAATTACATTTTATCTTTTACTTCAAAACATGAGAAAAAATTTATCAAGACTTATTTTTAACTTAAAATTGAATATTTATATTTAATTTGCTTAAATATTCAAAAAATTTACTTTATGAAATTTTTAAATATTCTATATCAAAATTTCATAGTCCAGATTATCAATTCTGTTTTGAAATTTCTATGTTTTAATTCTTATTGTTCATTGAGGTCTGTTGTAGTAAGACAATCTAGTCCTCAGTTGGATCCTAGCCGTAATTGGCGATCAGGGTTGTTGTTGAGCTTCTGTCTTCTACATGAAAGTCTTTCGAAATGAATCTTGGTTTTTTCCTTGTTTTCTCCCTTGAGATAAGACTAACAGTGAAGAAGGATCTCGAAATGTACCTAATGTTATATTTGCCCTACAATAAATAAATAAAACTCACAATCTATGAAACGTGTTCATGGAAGGCAGTTTTCAGTATGGAAATTAAATTGCCCTATGTCCACATCAGGCCATAAGGGTAGTAAATCAGTATTCAAATGTTTGTAGAACTGTTGGAACTAGAAATATTTCTAAACTAAGCATTTACTCTGCAGAGATTATGAATCAAGAAGATAGTGATTCAGGTATTTACATTCCCTCCGATTCAAAAAATACGATTACAATAACTAAAGAGGCATTTTAAATAAAGCATTTTAAGCCACTTATTGTCTTTTAATACGACATGTTATTTTATGAATTGTATGAAATTCCCTAAAATTTATCCGATTGGGATGGTTTATATTCTTGGATGATCTTCTGTCAGTCAAAATTTTAAATTATTGCAATGGCAATCAATTGATTAAATAGAATCATGTTAAATGTATGCGAAACCGTTAAAATGGTTTTAAACACATTTGAGTTTGATTCGAAACCTCTTGTGATTGCCGTTCAATTACTGTTCATTGGAAGTCAAAACCTGATTTTAATGCATTTACAATTTCGATTTCATTCTAATAACTTACAAGTAGGATTGCGAATAATATTAATTACCAATTAATATGAGTGAGGCATTATTGAAATATTTTCCAGTTTTTTTTATATTTTATTAATTGTGAAGTATTGAGAAGTAATTATATTAATTACGAAGCAATTATCAGAAAGAAAATTTGTAACAATAATATGTGCTATATTTTCTTTTGTATTATTTCATTGCATTTTTTATGGTATTAAAAAACTGAGCAAATATATCGGAATCACATACACGTATGAATGTTTTCAATAAAATATTAATGTGAAATTAATTAAATGAGCACTCAGAAATTGCAAAAAAATTATTATTACAAAATCAAGTGTGAAAAGTGATATTCTTCTGTTGTACAACATATTTTTCAAAGAATATATACAAATACATTTAACAGTACTTAAAATTTTGATGAATATAACATTCATAATTATGTATAATTATACATATTTGATCCCTATACACATTAAAAAACATCAATACACTTTTTTAGAACACTCAAATGTCTAAAAGAATATTAGTTTAAAATAATTTGGATGTTAAAATGCTAAAGGTAAATTATAATAGTTAAAAATTGGTAAACACACAGAAGTGTTGTTGTTAATTATGACACTTGGACAAGCCAAGCTCGCTATGCGTTGTCTATACGAATTTATGTCAATAGGGAGAGTCTTTCGTTTAGTCAGAGCACCACGAAGTTTGAAAGTACAACTTTGCTCTTCAAATCCTCCGATATATGGTTCCACCAAAGGATCCACTCCCTCAATTTCGACATTGATCTGAAGAAAAGGAAATTTTCTCCAGACTATTGCATCCATTGTAACTTCTCAGCGACCAATAACAGGACTTTCGATTCCACAGATTTAACGATCACGTATATCGCGTGTACTTGGTGGATCTTTGGCGGCATTGGGAATCGAACCCCACCCTTCCAGACGGAAGGCCTATGCCCTCACCATTAGGCTACCTCAGCCCTAATAAACGGAAATAAATGGTAAATATAAACTATGTATATAAAATATTTATTAAATTTCATAATAAAGCAAACATAAATATACATCGTTTACCAGTTTATAAAATTAATTTTAATATGTGTATTATAATCATTAGTGAATTTTTAACTTATAATGTTTCAAAGGCAGAAATAAAATTATTTTACGTTACAATTATTGATATAGAAACTGAATTTTCTTAAGAATATTTTACACCTCAATATATAATTAAAAGATGCAATTTTTATGAAAGTTATAGTTGCTTTACTAAAATATTGTACATGAATTTTCCCATAAAAACATGCACATCAAATATCTCTTTCTGTTATACTATAGTTTGAAAGATTATAATACAATACAGCGTTGTGCATTTTTATTCGATTTCTTGCAACAACTTAACTTGAAGCATACTTTTCATATAGATATCATTTTTGCGTATTCTATTATAGGCAAATTTATACAAGAGATATCATTTTCTGTAACAGTTTATAAAAGTATCAAATCTGTTATATGAACTATCATCATCAATTACATCAAATACATCAATTAATAATGTCAATAAAGTAGAGACATTCAAAGTTCATGAAAAATTTATTTATAAAAGAAACTAAATCAAGATTAATGTCTGTCTGTATTCGAAATTTAGATGTTATTATCTCTTATGTCCCCACAAAAATTATTTGTCCCCATACATATCGCGGGATTTTTTTGACAGTAAGCAGCGAAGAATAATTCAAAGGTGCCAGTCGCGTGTACTACATCGTCTATTCATCATCGAAAAACTGTCTTTTATAGTCCCCCAACGACAATGTCTGAAATATGTTTCACGATTGATTTATCATCTTCTCAAGCATTCCTACGCTTTGCTTGTCAGTGGGAAGGTGCTTCTCTTCGAATATCTACTGAGTAGAATTTAGTGTAAAGAAATCAAGGCAAAAATATTAGTCTAACTTTGGATTTTATGAAGATGAAGACCTTTTATACTATGTATTACTAAAATGTATTAAAATACTACATGGAATCATGTATCTTTGATATATATATATATATATATATATATATATATATATATATATATATATATATATATATATATATATATATATATATATATATATATATATATATATATATATATATATATATATATATATATATATATATATATATATATATATATATATATTTATACGTATGTGTGTGTGTGTGTGTGTGTGTGTGTGCAATAAAAATAATTTAATTTCTATGAATATAATTTAACACAGGATTCTTCATTTAAAGTTTCCATGATTTACGTATGTAATTTTATTTTTCAGTCTGAAGTGAGAAAAAGAAATTAATATATCTGAAAAATATTGGATCACATAATATTTTCCCAAATAGGATCATTAAGAGCAAGAATACGGCCTATGCACATTGAATTTTCGTATTGTTTAAGGTGTTTACAACAGTGTGGTGTAGAAGTTTGCGAATGAAAATACCAGTTCAATTGCGGGACACATTTGTGAAGTAAATTCAAAAATCTTTAGGCATTTTCTGAGTTAAGTAGTTTCCACTGGCAGAAACATAAAGCCATTAATGTAACACAAAATAAACAAAATAAGTAAAGTTTGTGTTATATTATTTGAATAGTTGAATGCTGAACTATCATTAGAATATAATTACACATTAAATAAAACAAATTACAGAATTATGAAATAAGGAAATAAAAAAAGATACATGGTTGAATAAAATTATTACACTGCTTATTAGGCTGCAATTACTAATATTTTCGGGGTCGTGGTAGCCTAGTGGTTAGAGCATCGGCCTTCCGTCCATAAGGGTGGAGTACTCGTTGGGTCCGCCAAAGTCCCACCAAGTACATACGATATACGTACTCGTTAAATCTGTGGAATCGAAAATCCTGTTGTTGGTCGTTGAAAAGTTATCATGGGTGCAATGGTCTGGAGAAAATTTCCTCCCCCTTCAAATCAATGTCAATATTGAGGGAGTGGATCTTTTGGTGGTGCCATCTATCGGAGAATTTGAAGAGCAAAGTCGTACTTTCCCCTTCGTGGTGCTCTGATTAAACGAAAGACGCACCCCACTGACTTAAATTCGCATAGCCAAGGCATAGCGAGCTTGGCATGTTCAAGTGTTATAAGTAACAAAAACTTATATTTTCTGTAAATCTTTCATATATATTCACAGGTTTGAGATAAATTTACTTTTTCTTTCATTATGGAACGGAACGTTGACAGAAAGATTTAAGTAACACCTGTTAATGGCATATCAATATAATTCTTGAGGGAAGAAATTACAGCACTTAATTACATTAGTTCTTCATCATATATATATATATATATATATATATATATATATATATATATATATATATATATATATATATATATATATATATATATATATATATGATGAATAACTAATGTAATTAAGTGTTGTAACTTTTATTTGTTTTAAGTTGACATACATAATTAATTTTTAATTTAGTATAAGTCAATTTTTTATTTTTTATTAATATAATTTTTTTATCTGCGTTGAAATTTGTAATAACTTACTCATTTTTAATAAATGTAATAAATATCCAAGTAGACCTGTTGACATTTTTCAAAATAAAAAAAAAGATTAAATTCTTGTGACTTTCAGATAAAAGCTTATGCTGCTTATATAGGTTCTTAACATTATTCTGGAGATTTTTCAATTTTTATGACTTAGAATTTTGATACAAAACATCAACTGATACACGATATGCATTTTTATTTTTTGCTCTTTATCGACCAATATATTTTTATAAATATATACATAGAAAGAAGAAAAATTTCTCATATTGAAAATTTGTTCCAACGTACTTGTATGAAGAGCCGACCCAATATTTTTTAAAAGAAATCTGTGTGTGTTCTGAATTATTTTTTTCTCTTTCTTCGCAGACCTTTGCTCGCATACAGGAGGCGAGAAAAATCATAACCTTTATACGGAAATCCTACTATTTTTCTTTTCATTTTTTAACACTTTCTTGTTTCTATAGCAACACTTGTTCCAGCTTGAGGTCATGTATTTCATTTTTTATTCTTCCTTACACAATAAGATTATGAAGCTTTATCACATATTTCGTTATTTCGTTTTAGTTCTTATAATTTATATAATCGATCCTTCAATAAAATAAATTAATCATGGCTTTGTTTTTTGGATAAGAATTAAAATTTCTAACGAAATAGATTTTAGCATAATTTTTTTAAATTTAATTTTTCCTCATTTGCTTGATTTTCTTGCAGGATTTTTCCAAATCACAAAACAAACATATATATCTGATGACCGTATTATGTTGTTTGCTTATAACTTTTTCATAATTGTTTGAATAAACAGTAATTTGTATTTACAGTATTATTTATAGATAGATTAAAAATTTATTTTAAATACTAAAACGTTTCTTAATTAAAAGTCAATCATAATAAAAAAATTTAATGAATAAAATTTTTTAATAATTATACAAATTAATTATTATTTAACTAAGAAAAATTCCGATGTTTGAATTTAATAGGAGATATAATAAATTTTTAACCACAAATAATAATAATTTATAATAAATTTAGTGCGTTTAAATTAATTTCAGAGTTTAATTTTTTTTCAAATTTATTGTAGAAAATAATTTTGTCATTGAAACATTTATCCTAAGATATAATTAAAATTATTGCAAATCAATTTAAAATACAATACACTTATAAGCTTCAAAAATTAAATTTAACAATGTTGTGAATTATTTTAATTATATACATAAATTTCCTTAACTATGTAAAATATTTGTTAGTTCCAAGCAGCATAAATATTAAACTATACGAAATTTCTCCTGGGAAAATACTTTTACTTTAATTTATAATTCCATAGCATATTTTCTAAGTAAAAATGAAATTTTACAAACACAAATTAGTTTTGTTGATAGTAATATTTTTGTTAAAACAATAAAATGGTACATTAATAAATTCAAAATAATTTATTATTTTAAATCTTTAAAGTATTAGTTTCCTTTTTATAAAATTTCTGAATTGATTTTAATGAAAATTTATTGGATAAAATTAGTATTCATTTTTTTTCAAATTTTTAGTCTAATAAGTATTACAGCTAATTTTATTCCCAATGATTTAAGCTTAAAATATATCATATCATTTCTGTTTGATAAAAATTTGCTCAAGTATTAAAAATAATTAATTTATATTCATTAAATAATTAACTACTGTTTATGTAACTTTTCATACATACATAACTGTGTGGGGAGACTCCGGACTGTACCTTAAGGTTAACTGGCGCCGCCTCTCCAATATTTAGCGTGCTTCACACCTCTACGAGGTCCGTGAGGGCTCCACCATCGAGGCATTTAACAAGGCAAAGAAATTGTGCTTACAAATTGGTAGCAAGATAGTTACAAAACATTTTAAGGGGCTTTAAGCCCTGTTGAACATCAGGCAATAGCATTAAACATTTTATCTGAGTTAAAAATAAAATATAACATGATAACACATACAACAAATAATGGAGAAACAATTTACAATCAATGTAAAGACAGTTAACAATTTCTATGGGATAATTATGGCATGCATTAAAAACATTATATACATTGAAAGTAATATTATAAATAGTATGAAAACTTAATTATGAAAAGGGAAAAAAATAGCATGATACGAAAGTCAATGACTATATATTGGGAGGCAGCTTATACAAGTTTAATAAGCACCTTAACTTTTAAAAGCATTTTATGTTCCAAAAAATTTATTTAAAAGGTTTCTAAAGTACTAAAAGTGAATAGGATTCAAAAAGTTTTTAAAGTTCTAAAGCGGGTTCATTAATGTTCGAAAAGTCGAAGCAATTCGGAACATATAGTTCATAAATTTCATTAAGTTCATAAAAAAAATTTTTACACCATTATTAATTGTGCAAGAAAGTTAATTTTAAGAATAGTTTTCTGATTCGTCTGTGGAAGCGTGGCCTAAATCCTGACAAAGTTCTAATCCTCGTTTGTTGAGATGAATCATCAGCCTTGTGAGGAGTAATCTGCGGTGACGATCTTTCAAGCAAAATCTCAGGAACTCTATGTTGGTCTGTTGGGAGTTCTTCTTTAGGTGGTATTTTTCAGTCTCTGGGCACTCTAGGACATAGTGGAAAGGATCCCCTTGGGCTTCACAGATACAGGTGGATGTAACTGCCTTTCCGAATCTTTGGAGTACTGTGGAAATGGGCCGTAAAATGTTAGCAACTGGTTGAAGTATGGATTATCATATGTTAGCTTGCTAGAGACTTCTGAGAGTAGATGTTTGATCATTCGACCTGTTGTTGCATTGTCCCACAGAGACCTAATGAAAGAACTTATTTATTAATTTTAAATATTAAAATACATCAAAAAATAGAAAAATTTAATTAATACTATTCAAAAATCGCGAAAACAATAATTTATAATATTCTTCAATATATTTCCGCCGCTGATTCCGTCAGCCACTTTTAGTATCGTAAATACTCAAATTTTCCATTCTTAATTAACATATTTGTTAACTATTCTTTCCTTTTTCAATCAGATTCACATTATTACTATGTTTATTTTTCTCTTATAATATATTCAAGCGTTAATAATTTTAAAATGTGTCACACATATTATGTTAAAAAGATAAAATCTTATTCTGAATAAATTTTTTCTCACACCATATAAAAACAAATTACAAATCTGATACAAAAATTAAAAAATATTACTATAAAAACTGAAATTATGGGTTTTATTTGTTAAATTTAGTTTATTATGCAAACAAACACACGTATTATGTTAATTATCCTACTGAAAAAATTGCAATATTAGTTACTATGAAAAATGTGAATTTTTCTTTCCAAGAGCAAAACTTAAAATGTTTTTTTTCCGAAAAAAAGTCTTTAAAAATAAGATCCTTCATTTCTAGAAAAATCAAAATTAAACAATATAACAAAATGATATGAAACAGTTAATTTGATGTATCTGTGTTATTAAGAATTTTCAGAAAATATTGGTAATATCTGATAGATTTAATGCAGATTAACTTGCGATATTTCACAATAAAAGGATTAAAAAGTAATCACACTAAGATAATTTGTACCAAAGAATTAAGAATAATTTACTTCTAATCCGGACTATTATCTTTTTTTATGATTATTGGTAGTTTTGAATATTTAACCAAATCAGCTTTAAAGCAATATTTTCGGACAGTAAGCAGTTCAAACATAAAGGATTAAATGTAAACACTATTCACAAAATTGTAGAAGTAGAGATATTTTAAAAGTATATTTTTAAACGCTGTTCTCTAAATGTATTTTTACTTTCAAATTCAAGCAATAATTAGTTAAATAAATAAAATAAAACATGTTTAAACAATTTGGAATGAATGATTTAAATTAAAAATATTCTATTAATATGCATAGTGTTTCTAAAAATTTAATTTAATTCATTTTAAATATTATTCAAATATTAAGTAAATTGAGAAAAAGGAATAACAATTTTAACTTTTTAAATCTGAAGCAAAATGAATTTTTAAATCATATTATAGCAAAATATAATAAGTTATAATTTGTCGGGATACATTCAAATGCAAAATATCTATTTTGAAAGTTTCAGAAACAAATAGATTCTTTAAAACAGTAAGTTTACATATTCGTAAAACATTGCTCAGAATATTTCTCTAATTGCTTTGAATTTAGAACTACATAATAGCAAAATAATTATTAATTAAAACACATTTAAATACAAAATATTTCTAAGAGCTTCAGAAACAAATGAGTTTTTTGAATATTAATTTAATTAGAAAGGTTTTATATTCTAGTAGCATTGTTCAGACTATTTCTCTAATTATGTTAAATTTAGAACAAATTTCGCAGGGTTTTATGTAGAATGACAGCCAATCATTTTAATATATCAAATTTCAGACTATTATGCTATATTAATCTCCAAATATTATAACATTCTAATATCATTGAATTACATTTGTGCGTGTATTTTGATGCAATATCAAATATATTTAATTCAACGAATAAAAGAAGGAAAATTAATTTTTCTGATAATATAAATTTGCAAATTTGTATAAAAGAATATTTATTTCAAGTTCAATTTCGGTGATTAAAAATTGGTAAAATATTTTAAGATTTTTTTTAAAATGCTTAAAACAATTTTATCTTTGATACAAAATTTATTAAATATTTGCTTTCTTTTTGAAATCTCTTCTTTTCAAAAACTCAAATATTTGCCCGTTTTACTAAACTCATTTTTTTAATCGATATAAACTGAAGGAATAGATTCGATATAAAATACAATTTTTATTTTCCGTCCTTTTTTTCATGTTTATTCCCAATTCTTTATGAAAATAGATTCATCATATAAAATTGTTCCTTAAAAATTGCATATAAAATGTAAATTTGTGTGTATATATTTGTATTTGTTATAACAAATATCAAGACAATATGTAACTGAAAAATATTAATTTCTAATTGCATAATAGCTTCTTAAAAACATAAATAAATAAAAAAATCTCATTAATTATTTTTCATAAACATTTTGAAATACTTCTACGTCTATAAAGGATTAATGTGATTATAATTTTAAAGCACTTAAGATCATTTCAGGGAAAATTTAGATTTCCTTGAAATTCATTATATTAACTACAAATATATATATATATATATATATATATATATATATATATATATATATATATATATATATATATATATATATATATATAATGAATTTGATGAAAATTTTTTTAAATATTTGCCTTTCTTTTAAAATCTCTTTTTTCCAAAAATTCAAATATTTGCCAGTTTTATTGTATGTGTAAAAGTAATTAACATTCGATTATTGGTATTTCATATACATTTCTATAACAAACATTTTACATATACCTTTTATTATGTATGCAGTTTTATAGGAAAGATTATGAAGCAAGCTTTAGCAAATCTGAGATTTGAACCGAATAATTAATGGCAGAACCAGCCATTTTCGCTCAAGTAAACGTCACTTAATTTAGGAAGTGAAAATTATTTGTACTGTTACAGAACACTTATCAAGATATTATTTTATTAACAAAGATATCCATATTTAATTCTTGTTGTTCTTTATATATAGTGATGTTGGTACAGATTTTATTTTTATTCGCATGAAAAAAAAATGTATAGTTTATTTTTCTTTCGTTATATCACATTCACACGTTTTTATTCTTTTCTAAATGTACCTTTATATTCTAATAAGGATTAATAATAACAATGAATAATGAGAAATATTGATTCCTATTTCTATCTTTTTAATGACTTTACCCTGTGCATATCTGCAAAATAATGTATAACCACTTGAATGCTTATTTCATTTCTTCTAATTGATTTCATAGTATTAATGAAAACTAAATGCCGTCCAACTTGACTAATGGTCATCGTGCCTGACTGCGGATAGGGAGGTCCTGGGTTTGAATCCCGGTTCGGACATGGATGTATTTTCTCTCTTTATCTATCCAGTCTTTGTCCTTTCCTTGTATGAATGGGTTGTGAATGGTTGCCTATTCCTATAAACGGGTACCTATGGCATGTGTGTACTGAAGAAGTCGGACTCCACACCTAAATATGGTTCAGTTGGAAAAGTGGAGTAGCGCACCCCATAATGACAGCCTAGCTGGAACACGCGACAAAAACAACAACAATGTAAACTAAATTATGTTTACTGAAAAAAACCAAATTTTAGAATAAAACTAGCTTTGAACACAGAAAGAGAAAAAACTACTTGTATTTTATCTAACAAAATATAATTCTCAGATATAATATTACATATTAACACAAAACGCTTTATAGTGTGAACTTCCACGTTGTTTTCAATATGAACTGAATTCCTTTTTCAGCAGTTTGATTTGTTTAACACATAATTGTTATTTTTTAACACTAAGGCTAATTAGAATGAAAACAACAGTTTAATGTGGATTCCAAACCCCTACATCTATGCAAAAGGTAGATTTCGAGCTATTGGATCAAAGACTAGGTTGCCAATCCCTCTCCAGCCGGTTTGGAGAAGTTTATTTTAAATAAATACAATCAGAGGAAGTTTCTGTTTCGTATTTTTATTTGAATAAATTACTTTTATAATGTTTTAGAAAAGCAAATTTCACAATTTAATGCAAAATTAGGATTTTGAATAATTTATAAATCCCTAATATATTTATATGCATCAAAAAAGAATCCTGACATTGGTAATTATCAAAATATACCATTAATAACGAATTATTAATGTATTAATTAGAAGTAAATATTAGTTTATAACTAGAATATTACACATATACACACGACGTACGAATGGCATGACATAGCATTTAAATTAAGTACATAATAAAGAGTAGTTTAGTGAGATAATCGTTGTGTATTATAAATTTTCATAATTTTAAAATATAAAAGCAAAATTATGTATTTGATATAGATATTAATTTGCATAACAATCAAGGCTCTTGCTCATATGAAGGTATTTTATTGAATATTTTATTTTTAAAATATTTAAAGTATTTGTTTCTATGATTCTAATGATTTTCTGATATAATAATAAATATTGTCTAAAAATATATTTACCAAATATAATTATTTATATAAGCGAAAACATTATTTGTTTATAAATAATATTATTTATTTTTGAAACATTTTTATAATACTTGATTGAATTAATTTCCGTTCATAAACTTTATTTGATGAGAGGTATCTTGAAAATATAATTAATGATAGATGAGGACGAGTTTTAATCTCAAGAATTTCTGATGAAAAACACTTCAAGATGTCTCAGCAAACTGCAGCAGGCAACCAAAATCATTAAAATTCGAATTATTATTTTTTTTTTTTGATTTCGAACACGACCACTAAATTTGATTAGTGACGACCAATTAATTTTAATCTAGTTTTGTTCTTTCTTTAGCATTCGAAATTAAAGCTCAGCAATTTTACATAAAGGAATAAAACCGTTTTCTTTTCTCCTTGGCATTAAAACGACTTTTTATACATTTGCAGCCTGGAGCAATGACTAATAAAAAGTGCTGATAATGAGATTTAAGAGTTTTTTTTTTGGAAAAAAGAAATTAAAGTCACAATAAAAATATTTCTGTATTATCATTCTATAGATTCTATACATATTTAAAATGTTATTGGGTAATAAAACAACTTAAGTAAGTAAAGTTTATTGTTTATTAGTAGTGTTATATATATATATATATATATATATATATATATATATGTGTGTGTGTGTGTGTGTGTGTGTGTGTGTGTGGGTGTGTGTGTGTGTGTGTGTGTGTGTGTGTGTGTGTGTGTGTGTGTGTGTGTGTGTGTGTGTGGGTGTGTGTGTGTGTGTGTGTGTGAGTTCAGTTTTTTTACATTTTTATGTAATATATTTTATAAAAAATTTTGTTATTTTTTAATGTTAATAAAAGAAAATTCAAGAAAAGACTATTTAGGTTTGTCACATCCTTTAACTTTTTTGTCAAAATATAAAATATTTTTTTACAAATATCTAAGATCTAATATAATATATAATGCAAAAATTCTGAAAGTCTTTTTAACTTGATTTTTCTAATGAGAAAAACCGAGTTTGTAATTGCTTCCATTTTCTTAGAATATTCCTTTCTTATTGATTTTATATTAATCCTAATTTTGGCATTAAATACTTACATGATTGTACATGTATATATATATACATATATATATATATATATATATATATATATATATATATATATATATATATATATATATATATATATATATATATATATATATATATATATATATATATATATAAGTAAATATGTGCATGTGTGCGTCATATACAAATAATAAATTAAAAAAGCATTTACTAAAAATTCAGCTTAATTTTCTTATATTTATGTTCTGAAAAATAAGCTCAATAATATAAATAACTGAATTAATCTATTATTAAAATCAAATTATTTTTGTTTCAATAATTGTTAAAAATTCAATGTAGGATGCTGGAGAGATATAAAATGATGTTCATAAAAATCTGGAAAGTAAAAATTTTGTCTCGATATGCTATTTTTTAATCTTAAGGCAGCTTGAAATGTAATTATGTAAATTATATTTACGTCATTGTCAATCATTTCTTAATTTAATCTATTATTACTCAATTACACGGGTTATTTTTATCACGTATCTGAATAAATTTATGTCATATAAAAGAAGTGTCATATATAATTTGTTTCCTAATGTTTGTATTTTCTTAAATGAAGGTGAAAGTCTGAGAACTGTTTAAAAGTTATTAAAACATTTATGATAGAAATATGTATATTCCTTGAAAAATGCATAACCTTATAAATTTGTATTTTTTATTTCCTGATTTAAATTTGAATATTTAAAACGGAAAATATATCATCAACAAGAAATTGCAATTTTTTTGAAAAATATCTTTTTATGATAAATATGCTTATAACAAATTATTTTATCACAAAATTACTGTTAAATCAGCGATGTTCAATATATTTCACGTGCATTGTTGATAATCTTTTAAAATGTTTTAGAAATGCAAATATTTAAGAATTTCACATAATTATGGGATTAAAATCAAATTTTGAAAGATGTAAAAATTCGCAAATAATGAATTCACATTCTAATGAATGCGAATACATACACAAAATATTTTCTCCTCATTTTTGAATTCGAAAGGTTTTCTTCACTTTCCGAATGCGATGTAAGGAGCCAAATATGAAAATGAAGAATTTTCAAGAATTGATAAATGAATTTAAATGAACAATTATTTTAAAAATAAAAAATACAAAGTACAGTTTAAACAAAATCTGCTCATCCAAGATATATTTAACGGAAATGTATCTAAAAAACAAAATTGACTCAAATGTTTTAACTAAGATAAATACATTCTGGGATTTTGTAAAATCATAAAGCTTAAAACCAGCGTTATCTACTTCATTATCACTTTAAGATTTTTCTTTAATAATTTATATAAAAAACAGTCACACAGCGAAAGATTTTTTAAAACATCTTGTGTAAGTTCATAGCATCAGTGAAATAGATATGTTTTAATAGCACATTCAAATGCACGAAGGCAGTGTTATGTAACATTTTACAGTGGAACATAAATTATGCTGTTTTTTATGACAAATCAAAACATGTTAAATATTAAACTTTATACGATAATGTAAAATTTCTGAGTCACATTTCAGATAGATTTAATGGACTCAATTTCCCACATATACCGCAATATATTTTAATAATCTTTGTTGAATCTCTGGCTATTCAAGAGAATCATAAAATGTCTCCCATAAACAATAAAAATAATAATCTTTATTTCTTAAAACTTTAATGTGTTTTTATTTTCTTTTTAAGCAATTTACTTAATTGTTAAAGTTTCTGTATCGAAAGACTTGATTCAAATGTGTTCCAATGTGTTCTAGAAAGGAAACACATTTGAAAATATCTCGCAAGTCACATTAATGATGAATCGTAACCTTAGCTTTTTAATAACAATTATTAGATTGGAACCAAACTCTACATAAGAACAGAACTCTATATTGCGATTGTTCTATCTCGGCCATTGATGAACACAAGAGGAAGGATTCTACGATCATGCCTCTACATGTAGATATATCAAAATGTCTACATGGAAATTTTCAGTTATTCTTTTCTTACGATTTATAAAAACAGCTATTTTCCTGTAAAAATGTTTCGCTGTAAACACTAAAATGACTTAAAACAGTCTTAGGAAGTTGTACTTCACTACGCTGGGTCAAAAGCTTCATGTATCGATTTACAGCCTTGAAAAATATGTTGATCATTAATCGAAGTGAATGATATATTGGATACCAAATTACTTTTGCAACTGATATTTCATTGGAAAAAAAATGCTGCCTTGCCATTGTTCACTTATTTTCATCATTTTGCAGAATCGACGAAATGAAAATTGTTCTCTCTTCAAATTTAATCACTGAAAGTTAGCAGTTTTTTCACAACTTCAGAAACAAGTCGTAAAAATGTTATAGACGATATCGGTAAAATTTCTATAAAACTATTCATGATATTGATGAAATTTTTAAATACAAATTTCAAATAAAATATTTTACCGTGTATATATATATATATATATATATATATATATATACTGTGTGTGTGTGTGTGTGTGTGTGTGTGTGTGTGTGTGTGTGTGTGTGTGTGTGTGTGTGTGTGTGTGTGTGTGTGTGTGTGTGTGTGTGTGTGTGTGTGTGTGTGTGTGTGTGTGTGTGTGTGTGTGTGTGTGTGTGTGTGTGTGTGTGTGTGTGCTTGTAGTATAATAATATTGAAATTTATTAGCGAGACTTTTACGTTGATGTATATTTATAAATGTTGCTGAATAACTGCGTGTAATATGTTTTATTAATATGTTTGAATATGTTTTAAATAATGTTATTAACTGGAATATTCTACAATATAAAATTTTGTTTTAACGCGCTTAAGCTGAAGATACTTTCCTAAAGTTCCTTCATTGTTACAAAAAATATGCTAGTGTTATCAGTTGATAAAAGTTTCAAATTTTAGCTTTTAAGGTTTAAGATTTTAGAAAAACGAGTGCCTGAAAAAGTGATAAATATCTTGAAATAGAGCCTAGAATTCTGCGCTTAATTTCGCTTAATGGAAAAGTTAAATGATAAGATCGACTTGAAAATATTTAAAAAAGATTTAAGTTTAGAAGTAATGGACTGGTGAAGAAAAATAGCTTAAGTTTAAAATAACTTTTAATGACATAGACATTATCATCTTGAAGAAGATTTCCATTTAAGAACTCTCAATATTTGAGGAACGAATTAAGTATAATATATTTCTAGTGTTAGAATTATCATTTTAAAACTAGTAGTCAGGCATGAATAACAAATAAAATAAATAGAACCACACTTTTACATAAATTACATTTATCCAATATAGAATATACGGGAAAAAATGAATATTTTATCATTTTACGTTGCATATTAAAATATTTAATGTTCTTTTTTATTAATTTCAGTTAGTATAATGTCAAATGACTAAATGAATATTTTTAAATACAAATGCTTGTAACATTTTTTATAAAATTTATACTGTTTAAACTAATCGTATATACAATCAACTTTTCGGTATAAATGATTATTTAAGGTTACGATGCATATAATTTTAAATTAAATGGAAGATTTTGCCAACAATCATATTTTTGCAAGCACTTATGAAATTAAATAAATTAAATTAAAATTTGCTCATCCATGACTATATTGGCCGAATACTGGGCAATATATCCATCCGTGATTTCAATACAAGAAATAAAAATTATTTCTAATCACTAGATATTTTGCTTGAAAATATTATCTATTATTTTAATATGTTATCTATAATTCTATTATTTTCTTAAATGTGCAAATAAGTGTTCTTTTAAATATTCGATGTCATTTTTAAATTTCTAATACGAAAGCAAAATAAAGCAATGTTAGATAAATACACACAATAGAAAGTTTGAACAATAAAATCCTTAAGGATTTTATTGTTCAAATATCAATAAATATAAAATATACAATAAAACAAAAAAATAACGAAATCATTGCCTTAGACATTGTATGTCATGCCAATTTCGAGAGATATTGAAGTCCTAGCCAAGAAACATCTTAGAATGAAGAAGATGGGCTCTGTTCATAATTGTTTCTAATCTCACAGAGTGGACAAAAGGTTGGTTAAAAATTCCAGCAAGGTGAAGATGCTGACCTAGGCAATCCTGACCTGGGAGTAGCCTAAAATGCCACGGATAATCTGGTTAACAAGCATTGTCGCCAATTTTTCATTTCTTTGACTGAATTCAAACTTAATATATAAATTCTCATATAAAGGTATATTTGAAAATCATAACTACAGAAATCAAACTTAAAATATAAATTTCTCATATAAGGTATATTTAAAAATCATAACCACAGAAATCTTCTAAATTAAATTTTACCATTAATTTAAATTATTAGTAATTTAACATTTGAAATTCTCTTTGGAAAGATAATGGTTGGACATGATGGTATTTTAAAACTGGATATATTCTTGATATTATTCTAAAATATTAAAACTTTTTTTTACTTTTTATACATTTTCTGTAAATAAGAGAAAATTATTTTCTTTCATTAATATATTCGTCATATTATTATTGCGTATTAGATATATTAGGGTTATGGCAAAATAATTTATATGCT
The DNA here is from genome assembly GCA_037975125.1 of Latrodectus hesperus. Classification (NCBI taxonomy): domain Eukaryota; kingdom Metazoa; phylum Arthropoda; class Arachnida; order Araneae; family Theridiidae; genus Latrodectus; species Latrodectus hesperus. The sequence goes on from CM075862.1 coordinate 39,048,871, forward strand.
TAGGGAAGTACATTTTTTGTTATGTTAAGGAGAGTTAGGTTTGTAGAGTAATTCAACTAATTTTTGACTTTAATTTTAACATGCAATTTAATGACGTGTTTCTATAAAACGCTTTAATCCAAATTTACAATAAAAATATATACTTTTACACAAATTTACAATACAAGTATGAAACACTTTTACACAAATCTGCAACATAAATAAATAGATGAAAGCTTTAATTGGTAAACAGTTAATTGCTATTACTTAACAATATATGCATTTCTCATTTATATTTCAAAACATTTTACAATAATCTCTTACAAAATTATTCAGTGAAAGAAGTGCACTGTTAACATAAATTACCAGTGGATTTAAAATTTAAATGAAATTATTGAGTACTACTGTGATAAAAAAAGTTCCATCACAAACTAAATTTCCTTAACCTCATACTTTGAAAATATTTAATTAGTGAAATAGTAATCCACATGAAATACTAAAAAGCAAATATAATTCTAAGCAACAAAACACTTTTGTATAAGTATAAAAATTGATTTCAGGAAGAATATAATTCTATAAAGAAATTTAATAAAATTATTTTTACTAACGTCAACATCTTAGATCAATATAATTTCTCAACAAATTTTTTTTCCATTTTTATTTTATTTATCAGAATTTATTTTAAAGCTATTATATTAAAAAAAAGAAAAAATACCCATTTAAGCATTCAGCTTACAGTATATTTTTTTTTACTTTTCTACGTTTTCTCTAAAAATTAATATTTTGGTGAAGGGAAATACCGAAACACTAATCTTTTATTTTTCCCTCAGTGGATCGTACAACAAAAAATTGTTCAGAATATATTGGCGCACTTTGCATACAAATTTTTTTAAAAAAAGTTGATGTTAAGTGCCTTAAATGAAGTCGGAATATGTTACAGAAAAAGTAAAAATAATAAAACATGGCTTGCTGCGAGTCGTAAGTATTCTTCCAATTTGTTCATAATTTAATATATATCTTAAGTTATTAAATCCAATTAAATCAATATTTATTAAAATAATTATTTTTTATTTTTAAAATAAATTTCCTTATTTTTCAACTGTTATTAAAATATTTTCTTTAATATAATTTAATTGAATTATAATTTATTTCATTTGTATTTTACAATTAGTTTAATTTGATAAAAAAAAGAATTTCTGACATAAACTTAGTCGAATAAATGACATAAGAAAATCGAAATGTCATATTATAAGAGGGAACTTTGATTTAATTCAAAATTAATATTAGTTTTCTGGTAAAAGTTTAAATCGTTACGATAATTAAAATAAATGGCTTGCATTAAATCCAAGTTTGATTACTATGTACAGTTATTTAACAGGAGATTTAAATGTTGATCAAACATTCAATTAATTTACAATCACAGTTTTGCTTAGTTTCAGTTATGTACGCCTCTATATGATTTAATAATGAATTCTCTCTTTGAATACATTAATTAAGTAATGATTTCTATAAGTGCTATTGATTATTTAAGCATAAATTTAATAACACCTTAAAATAGTAAATACAATTTAATTAGGGAAACTAAATTTGCATTGAATTCAATTTTGATAATAATGCTTGATATTTTTGCACCAATTTTAAAGATGATATCAATTAATTATTTGATTGGTTTTTAATAAAAATTATCAATACTAAAATTGTCGTCATAATTCTTAAATTGAAGCATTCAGCTTACAGAAATATCATCGTTAAAACCATATCATCGTTTGGTGATAGAATTCGAAACATGATCTCACACATCATAATTTATACATTATAGAAAAATATTATTATTGCATTTCTTGAAAGTTAAATTATTTAAAATAAAATTAATTTTTTTGATTATATTCTTTTAATATTAATATTTTGCCAAGCGTATTATAAGTTAGCACTAAACGGCATAAGAATATACATTTAATTAGCTAAAGACATTTTTTCTTTTAAATAACATATTGTTAACAAATAATTAACATTTGAAAGTATATAGATACAATTTAATAACTTACATCTTTTACAATTAAAGCAAATATATTGGTTTTATATGCTGGTAATGAGCCTACCAAAATAAATTTCAAAATTTGAAAATTAGATTAGAGTTCATCCCAATAAATCCATAGAATGCATCATATTTTAATTATCATACCTCGATCATAGATTCAAATATTTATTGTTAAATTTCATAATATTTAAATTCCAAAATATTAATTTCATTTAATTATTAATACAAAAACCGTAGCCGCAGTTATGCAATGAAACACCAAATACCTAATGATTTGCCTATATATTAAAACCTGTTGCCATTTTACAGAAAATAGTTACCAATGCCAACACAGAAAACCAACTGAAGTGGATTAAATGAAGCTTATTCTTTAAGACAAATGAGTCTTCTTGAAATATTATTTAACTTTCCCAAGTATTGATCTAACGAATAATGAGTTCTCAGATGCACAAGGGCACTTCTTGGTAGCTATTCATCATGGGGAATAGAGAAAATTATATCCCTTGAAAATCAGTTGTTTTACTACTCGTCTTGCTCCCCAGATGCCAAGCGGGTAAATTGAGGTCATAAATCGAGGCGGCCAAAGACCTATCCTCTTAGGATTACGGTCACAGAATTCATTGTGCACTGACTAATAAATCGAGTTCACCAGAGTTTGCCTAACAAGCTTTCTTGGTATCAAGTTTTTGACGAGCATCTTGGGACAAATTGCTTGGACACTTTTCTTCTTTCCTCTTGACTGCAGGGGACAATGAAAAGTAACTATTTTCCAAACTGCTGTGGAGGATTATGCTAATATGCTTTGGCAATAGCTTTAAAAACAAATTAAAGTGTTGAATTAAAAGATTCTGAATTATAAACTAAGTAATCCAATGAAATTGTATTTTAAATTAACCGCACACTTAACCGCACTTTAAACACACATTAAGACAAAATTCAATATGTATTTATTAGTTTCATAATTTAATAATTATTAAACAAATAAACATAGAACTCCATAAAAATAATTAATGCGTCAAGCAGTTAAAAAATACATACCAAAAGTTTGTTTTGTATTTTAAAAAAGAGCATATGTGTATATAAATTACTGGAAATTTTGCCGGTTATAACTATATAAAATAAATAATATATTAATTGCGTTTTGTACTTTAATAGATATTAAATCAATGCCTATTCGATAAAATAAATAAATTTCAAGTTGTTCCAAAAATGTAAATATTTCGTTGATTGTTTATCAGTTTTATATTATTTATATCTAATTTTACTGTATGCATTTTTTATAAAATCATTCCTTCAACATAATAACTTAACTTAAAAAATGTATTTAAAAATACTTTGATTTATTAATTCATTAAGCGCTTTGGAAAGCAATATCAGATTTTGTAAAATTTATTTTGACTTTTTAATTCTAATTGCTATGGTGAATTTAAGAAACAATTAAACAAAATTTGAAAAATAATTGCTTACACTTAAAATAGTAAATATTTTTACGAGTAACATGTTTAAAAATACACTAAATATATCCGAATAATAAAACATTTCATATAAGATATATCCTCTTGAAAAAAATTAAAGTATATAAATCTTATATATTTTTTGCTTTTTAAAATTCATGATTTTAATAATCAGTAAAACATTTTTTAAATTATATATTACACAACTGCATGCATATTAATTTTTTCCTTCAAATCTTAAGACTCAAAATAATGTTCTATAAATGTATTTAAGTAAAAATAACTTGATTTTTCTTCTGAATATTTAGTAAAAAATTACACCAGATCACTTTTGATTATTATAAATTTATTAATTACTTCCATACAAAAATATTAAAGTGTTTAATTTTACATAAATTATTGCACTATATATATTGAAATATTATCTTGATATTTAATGATAGATAAAGAATAATACAGAGTATACACTAAAATTATTATTGGAATATTTTATGTGGAATTTAAAATTTAGAAGTATAAATTCATATTATATCTGATGCGCATAAGTGTATACCTTACGTAACTATCATGTAGCTATTATGAATGCACTATATATTTTATGTTATGTTTATATTATGTATACATGTCACGTAAGATGACTGTACATATTTTACACAATGTCCTAATCATTATGTACACGAATATTTGAGAACCAATTTCATTATTTCCTTTTTATTTATGGTTTAGCTTATTGAATATTTCTGACATTAATATCACATACAAGCCTTCTAATTCACTTGTTTTAATGAACTTATCACAACGCATCATATTCTGAAATAAAACTTTGAATTTTTCCGACTAAAATATCACAAAATAATGTCTAATACAAGCATGATCTGTATATTACATTAATATAAATTTTAATATTGCACTTATATTGTTAAATTTTACTTTGCAATTTTTATCATGTCACAAGAAACCAAATCTTTATTTCATATAACATCTCTCTGCAAGGATTTATCATAATTTCAGTAACAAAATTTTTTATTTCAGTTAAATTAACCACATAAATCCCATTACAATTGTATAAAAAATGTAAAAATTGTTTACTCTGCACAATATGTCTGAATTTAGAAAGATTCAGTTAATAAATAGCATTCATGGTATTTCATAGTAATAAAGTGAAAAGAAAACTTTTTAATCTCACAAATAATTGTATAAAATGTCTTTTTCTTCATCCTGTTGTTTAATTTGTTCAATTGTTGTTGAACTGCAAAATATTTGCTCAATTAGCTGAGAAAAGCTTTCAAAGTGGTTTCACTATTTCTTGAATACATTTAAGAAATCATTTGAAGTGTAAATCTAAGAATTCTTAGTTAGTATTATTAACTAAATGGTACTATAATCAATTTTAAGGAATTTTAATTTAAAATAATTAACACATTAGTAACATTTCTACTTTTTTGAACCATTATAATTTTTTATAAAATAATTTCTATGGAATATCTTTATGCTATTGAACTTATATTTTAAAGTATTTGACAACTCTAAAATTTTGATTAAAGTCGTTTATTTCTTTATTTTTATGAATTGCTTTTTTTATTAAATGACAATTTGTTTTTAATGTTTGATTCATTGTATCTCTATTGGCAATTCACCTTCGTTCTCCAGTTCTTATAGACAATTCTTATAGATAGTGACTTATAGGACGTAGAGCTGAGTCCTTAAGCTGAATTCCAAAAGGATTTTTTTTGTAAGCATTGACACATTTTACAACCAATCTTAATAATCAAGGTTGCGTTCAATGACATCTGTACTACCTCATGTTCTCATACAATTAACGGGTTGCATGAAAACTGAAGACTGTCGTACACATCCGCTACTTATAATCTTATTCGAAGAAATTGTATAAATTATGTGTCGTATTTTGAGGAAAAAAAAAGGAAAGCTCTCATGCTCTCACCGCGACCGATACATTCTAAAAAATCAAAAATTCAACATGTGTTTCAAATATTGAATATCTATCACTTTAAAATCAGATAGTACTGAACCAGACCTTATTTTTTATAAGAGCATAATTTTACATTTTAAGACATGGTGTGATCTTAACATCATAAAATTAGAAAAAGAAAGTGGATGGAAATTTTACTTACATACATGAACTCCATTTTTTACTTAAAAATATTGCGTTGCTTGAATCTTCACATAATATTCATATTTGAATTATAATTCTTGATATCACCATTAGTTAATAGGAAGTATTTGATTAAAAATAAAATTTATTACTTTTGAACTTTGTAAGATTTTTCCACCTCAGTCTTGAACTCGTGAGGGGATGCCAAAATCATGGGTAAAAATTGCTATAGAAAGAATACAAATACACATAAATCATTTATATGCTTATCCCAAATACTAGATTTTATTACTTTACAAAATCCTAATATGCTCACCTAAATGCCCTATATTAAAACTTAATTTTCCATACCTTATATTTCATAATAAATTATCGAATCAATTTTTGACAAAATATAAAGCATTATAAAACGTATATATCCTTTTCGATTTAGAACTTTTGTGTGAAAGTTTTATTAAAATAACATTTTGGCATAGATATTTAAAATTTTACGCACTTATTGAAGATTAACCAATGAATATTAAATATATATTAAGTGATACCAAAAAAAAAATAAATAAAACTCTACCTGCTACAAATTTAAACGAAGAAATATATCTGACGCAAAAGTTAGCAATATAAATTCAGTATGCTTTTTAATTATATTTGATTTTAAAGTGTAAAATTATTTATATACGTACAAATTTTTATTTGCATTTATAAGTAAATACTTATAGACTGTCTTAGAATGTTTTCTAAGTTATTTTGTCTTAATAAATGATTACATTCTGAAGATTTAGTGTATTATTATATCAATTATCATTGAATCTAAAATTTTACTTAAAATTAATCTGTACAAATATATATATATATATATATATATATATATATATATATATATATATATATATATATATATATGTATGTATATGTATATAAATATATAAATATATAAATATATATATATATATATATATGTATGTATATGTATATAAATATATAAATATATAAATATATATATATATATATATATATATATATATATATATATATATATATATATATATATATATATATATATATATATATATATACATATATACGGATATACATATTCGGTTGATGTGCAAATAGCTTGCAACATTATTTAGCTAGCTAGTAAATTATTAACTTTGTGGTTTTAAGATTGGCGATAGAACATGGATACGAATTTCAATATAAGAATATTTTTCTTTCCAAATCCAAAACAGAAAATTTGTACTTTAAAATAACTTTTATATTCTAAGGACATAATTTTATCTGAAATACCTACACATTGTATTATTGTAATAAAGTCGTGTCTAGCTAAAATAACTCTCATAAACTAATTTGTCACTTATTTACAAATGGAAATTTCTGTACATCCATAAAAGAATCATTTTCCAGCATAATATTCTCTTATGTGTCAAAGTGATTGCAATAATTAAAAGATGTAAACTGTATATGAGTAATTATAGTTATCTGTAATCTAATGTCCACGAATATTTAATTGCATGGGTAGAAACATTTATCTGTTGTGGAATCGCTTTAAATGGAACAGGATAGCATAAAGGAAGGACCCGGGAAAAGAATTGCATTTCGTGGAGCTTGTGCATTGACAGCTGTGGGAGTAGAGGTTGATAGATGAGGTCATTGTGGAAATCCACTAGCAGACAATTAGCCCTTACGGAGATTCTCTAACACGGCACTTTGTCTTACGAGGCCTTACAGCATATTACATTTTACCCTGAAGAATTTTAATCAAAATATTGAATATTTAGGCAATTTGGAGTTGAGATAAAGAATTACTCCACATCTCGTTGGAGTTACTTCTAACTATATTAAAAAAATCATCTATTTACAATTGTTTAGAAATTATTTCTTCTTTTCAAGGCTGTAAAAAAGAAATCAGTTTAAACATAATTATTATTTTTTACAGATAAAGGTGTTATGTATGTATTTTATAACATTTCTTTAAGTGACAGGTACATTCATAATAAAACAATATTTTCATATACTTACGATATTCATCCAATTACATGTTAGTAAATAAGATATTATATTAAAATATTATAACACAAGTTTAAATCAGATACATTCATGAATATTATGTCATCTTTTTTTTAAAGTATTTAATTAAATCCCATTTGCTTATGTATAAACTTAAGTTTCTGTTAGAATAACAGCATTTTATTTAATTTCAAATGTAATCAAATAAATTTATTTTTGGAATAAGTCAAATTATATATTTTATAAAAAATGCTAAATTCTATTATGACTTTCATAACTACATTTGAATTTAAAATTGAACAATCAAAACAAGTTAAATAATTTTTTTATTTTAAAGCAAATTTTCAAATTTTGTATATATTACTTCATTTAGAATACGATGAAAGACGTATAACATTCGATGTTTCCTTGTTTTGTGCATTCGTACGGACAAAAATAGGCATTTTATAGAATTTAGGTCACATCAATAATAAAGAAAATTCTATTGATATTTATGATAAATATTTTAAGTAACTATAATTTTGGAAATAGTATTTTGGAATATAAATTTTGTGTATTCCTATTTCTCCAGCCCAACAAAACATTTCTCATCAATTCAATGTATTATGTTGATATCCTAGATTAAACTTGGCTCGGATCGTAAATATTTGCTTCTTACCTCAATTGGGATAAGATTGAACAAGAAATCATATTAGTGTATACTCTATTATAAAAATAATTACAGTTCGATCATACTGGCATCGTGTTATATGATCATATAAGGCTGTTACATTGTATACAAAACAGGATTTCCAATTGCGTTTTTACGATCCACCTTTAAGACCAATATTTATAATATATATCTAATATATAAAATTCTCGTGTCACAGTTTTCGTTGCCATACTCCTCCGAAACGGCGGAAAAAATTTTTAGTTTTAATATAATTTAAAATTAAAATAATAATATTTCGATGTTAATGTTATCTACCTCATTTATAACAATTTATTTTTAGATGTCTTTAATTTATATGGTATATTTTATAAGTAAGTCACTGATTACAAACTATAATTTAATATAAGATGAATAAAATGTAAATTCAGAAAGAATATGTTGATTTGTGCTTAATTTCAAAATTTCGATACTTTACCTATTACTATTAAATTTTGGTGAAACGTTTTATTTTTAATCTCCTATGAATGAACATATTCTAAATTTTTTTAGAAAATATTAATTTGATTGAACCCAAGAATTAGTAAAAAATCGATTCAATGTATTTTAAAAACTCAGCCACTGCAACGCGTGGCTGGGTCAGCTTGTATATTTATAATATTTATAATTTTTATGAAATGCATAAGATTTTAGGTTTATCCTAGCAGAGCCTATACCGTTTGCGTGAATGATTTTGGTTAGAAATAATTGGGGCTTGTGCTCCAAAGTTTTGGTAAGTCTATTTCGATATTCCAAGTTTGGTAAACCTAATTACTTCTGGAATTTCGTTCCCGCATAGAACTTTTTCTAAGTTTATCGCCAAATCTGGAGGCTCTCCTAAGATTTTAAGATATTATATTCTGAAACAACTTATTTTTGCCTTTTAAGAGACCATTTTACAAATTGTGGGTTCTATTAACGTATTTCAATGAAGAAAATCTAGAAAACTTCCAATCACCTATTACGGAAGATGCAAAAGGAAGGAAATAACACCTTTTGCCATTGTACAATATAGCAGGAAAAACCTCAGACTCTTCTCTGAATAAAATTCAATCCTGTCGCTAGTCCATACTAAATTCTAATATATAACATTTTGTGTATTACTGTGATACCATAAAAGAAATATATATTAAAAATTACTTGAATCATCTGAACATGTCCCACTGGATGTCCTCCAAAAATACATTTTATGTATGGCATCCACATTTCCCAAGCAGAAAATCTAGAAAACATCTTAGTGTTCACCAAATCAAATCTGCATACAGTAAACAGAAATGCCACAAGATTATCGATATATTCTAAAGAATGTAAGGTAGAATTCCAGACTTTACATTCCGAAAATCTCAATCTTACCAATAGGTCACGGTAAGTTCTAATTCAATTCTTTTTGAAGCCGCACAATGAATAGTGTAATATACTGAAGTAATTGGAAGGTTTTATGTTATCTATAGAGTAAATTGATTTCCAGAATTACTTTGCAAATTGTCATATTCACGTGTCGGAAAGGAGGAATACCGAAAATCCTCCAAAAAGCCAAACTGAGAGATGTGCATGTTTTTACAATTTACACCATCAGACCTTCCTGTACCTAACTCGGGATGAGCTTTACCAGTTTAGATAGACATCGTTGGAGAATTTATTTGATATTTTTTTAAGAATCACAACAAGAGACTCTTAAGCCTTTTTACACAATAAGTAAATAAAAAGAAAAATTAGGTAAAATAAATTAAAATACTTACATGTGAGTTATGAAAGATAAAAGTAACAGGTATTTCATCTGAAAAAGAGAATTTGTGGCCCACGTTGAAGTTAAGCTATTAAGAAAAATGTTGTTTTTTACAGAAAAGATCTCGAGGTTGAAAACATTTGTCCACGATTTGAAAAGACTAAAGAGATTTACTAGCCACTTTTCCATGCTTCATTTCACTTCGAGCTGCCACCATGAAAGTGAAGTCATCTGCAAAAGTTTCCAGATGTACTGTGTTTTCTGGATCCAAATCTTTTCCTACGATTGACCAATCGAATTTCAAGGAGTTATCAATTATTAAATTCCAGGGACCACAGCAGGAACAACGAGGGTATACAATTTTTATTCTTTCCTTGGCCACTGTTAGTTGGTAAGATGACTGATTATTATCTAAATGGCTAATTAATAAGTTTCTAATGTTTTGTGGACGTTTTGTTGTTTGAGAGATTTGATTGGGCTTATGATGTAGGATTGAATCAAAAGCTTACTTAATATATCTTATTATTTGGATCTTGTGTAGTTGAGATGGTTTATGCGAATGAATGATGTTGGTAGGGTTGATGAGAGCGTTGTCGGTTAATTTCCCTTGAAAGACGCCATATGGAAACTTACAAAAAAATATGAATTTTCCAGGAAAAAAGTCAATCTTTTGGTTGTTAATTTTTCGAGACATTTTCTCATTGTAGGTATTAGAGAAATTGGACGGTGCCTCTGCCCTCTTTCAGAAAGAATATTATGACTCCAACATTTAGACATTTTGGAAAGACATACGATAGACATTTATTAAATAGCTGATAGAATAAATCTAGAAATTTGGAATTGATTCTTATGATTATGATGCTGTCTAACCCCTTTGTAGCCTGGTGCTTACCCATGATTTAATGAATTGATTATACTCTGGCAAAAAAATATTCTCCTTTGGTTATTGTAATGTGTAAGAGCTAAATGATCTTCAGAATTTTTAGCTTTTACATCGTCACTCTTCAGATAGAGTGACAATGTAAGAGCCATATGATAGGAGATGGCATGAGAAATAATCTTTTATTTTTTAACTAAAGCTGAGACCATTTCCATTGTAGAACTCTGTGCTGCCAACAAGTAATGATAAACTCTAATATTAAAATAAAAAATTAAATTAAAAAGATGTAATACTTTTAAATCATAAGTGGATTAAACAGGAAATATTTATTATTTGTTTTTTCTTTTAGTATCTTACTTTAAATTTCAACCAAAAATATTTATGTACTTTGTTTTTTTATTTTTTCAGATTACTTTACAGTTGATTTAATAAAAGAGAAAACTGAATTATCTAGAACTAAAATGCCTTACAAATTTAAAATGTTTCATAAATTAAAAAAAGCAAACATAGGGGCAATCTTTGTCTTAACAAATGATATTTAGAATATTACGATTGTGTAGAGATTTAAGCATCAAATTATGTACTTCACATTCGAACAAACATAATTAAAAAATATATATTTTTTATTTATCATCATATACATCAACATAAAATGATTAACTGTTTTTATCTTATATGATGACGAGTTAGATTGTGAATGATTTAAAATAATGTTGCAAACTAATAACTCAAAATTCACCACTAGATTTTAGTGTTTTTTTTTATTTAAAACAAAAATAAAGATGCAGCACAATCTAAAACAGCAAGAATGTTTTGATTTAAATAAAGAAAGACCTTCTAAAATCTATATAATTTACTTAAAATTGCATACAATCTTTACTCAGTTTATTCCATCGAATGTATTTTAATCTATTATGTGTTATTTTTAACTCATCTCTTAATTAATGAATTTAAGATTTTAGGAATTATAAATACCTTAAAAAATGTAAATTATTTGATAAATAGTTGTATTGCGTAGCCTTTATAAAATGTCTGTGATGTATTATTAATTAATATTTCATAAAATATTTTAATTACGAAGATATAATCAAATATGCGTCATTTTTTACAGAATCGCATGTATTTGTTTTTATTGTGAGGATATTTCCATTCATTTTTTTATTTTCCCATATCAGTAGTTATTCATTATCTAAGTATTGTCTTTATGTATTATTAATCTCTGAGACGTTTTTGGGAAATATTAACTACTGGCACATCTCTGCAATAAATGACTTGTTTACTCAGATTAATTGACATAACACTGAATCATTTCGTTACTGTGTGCACTTATAAGGAACATACATAACAGAAAGTAAGTACCAAACATTGGTGTTTGAAAGATTAAGATTACAGCTATAATAACTGATATATTTATCTGATAATTTCATGAAATCGATTACCATTTTTAATATCTAATTGTAGCCAGAGACACAAAGGAATGAAATATACCTTTGAATATATTTAAGTTATTAATGTCACTTAGTTTTAAAAATCTATGTATATTAATTTATGAAGTATTAAACACAAAATGTGTCGAACATTTTATAACATTCTTACATAATATGGAATTCAAACAATATGATTTAAGCCAATTAATGCAATTGTTATGTTGTTATTTGCTGTTATTATATATTGCTTACAAATTATATTTTGAATTTAAATAATGCATTTTTTTTTAACATTGTTTTGTATATTTATTTTCCCTTCCCTGATTCAAACCTGAAAATAGAAATATTAGCTGGCTTTGTTTCTTATAATTAAAACTTTCTTTTAAATTAACCATAAAATAACCAATCCATTTACATACATACAATTTTTTTACATATATTATTCCAAACATGCAAGCATTGCTAACAGCATGTTTATAAGCGAGCGGTATTCATAATTTACACCAACTAAAATTAAAGAAATAAAATAAGTTGCACCACAGTAAAAAATTTCTGATTGGAAAAATAATGTATATAAAAAATATCGACTTATGGATGAAAGTTGAATTACTAAATCGGTTTACTTTGAGTAATTCGAAAAAATATTATTTCAATCCTTCAGCTTGAATTTCATAATCTGGACTCGTGCTATAGGAGTATTTATAATCTTCTTCAATCTGAGAGCTCATAAGATTTGATTACTTCAACTTTGTGATTTTACAGTCTCTAGAATCCTCTGGATAGTCAAACTTGAATGACAGTCTTTTCTAGCTGCTCGGAATTCAGATTCTCAAATTGGCATTTTTTGTAACTGCGTCTCTCATCTCCAACCCCCGTCTCGTTTCAATCTTGTTCCTTTGCCTCTCTTTCTGGAACTGGTTTAACACAAGCTCTGTGCTACAGCAATCTACAGAGGGTATTAACACATTTTTAGAATGATTTCGATTATGAAATTTTAAAAAATGAATGTTTTAGAACAAAAATGTTTTTCAACAGCTTATTATTTGAAATGAGAAATATCGTCTGCTACTTTTAAATTTATTGTTCTTTCAAAATGTCGCATCTAAACAAGCTGTGGATTGCAGGATATGTTTTTGCGATTTCCGAAGAGAAATATTCTTATTCCAGGATTCAAAAACGTTGTGAAATGCAGGGTATTAAAATTTTTAACTGCAAAATAAGCAACATTATCAATCGAACAGGTAAAAACCGTCAATCATTATCTCTACATTGAAAGAACACTCCAAACGAATATCCGAAAAAAGTACGTACTGCTTCAAATGTTTCTAAAGTAAAATCCCTGGTAACAAGAGAAAATCCGCCAACACAGAAATCAATTGCAAAGTCTTTAGATACATCTGTAGCAACAATAAATAAAATTATGAATCAAGATTTACAACTTAAAAAAGCTAAAAAACAAAATGTTCACCAGCTTTTTCCGAGGCATGTGGCTCAACGCAAAACATTTTGTAGAATCCTGTATGAAAACCATTTAGCAGGAGATAAATGGAAATACATTGTGACCCTTGATGAAGCATGGGTTTACCTAAATGAGTGCAACCAAAAAAGGTCTATTTACTATAGAAAACGAGGAGAAAAAATGTACAAACATGGTTCCATCAATGTAAAGAAAGTTTCAGTAAGTGGTTTATGATAGTCGCAGGTTTCTCCTGCAATGGGAAATTAAAAATAAAAAGAGTAGAAAAAATGTTAAAATCAACTCATCATACTATCAGGAGAAGATTTTATATCCAATATTTACAGAAGAAATTCCACTTCTTTATCCCAAAGACGTTCAAAGAATGAAACTTTATCAAGACAAAGCTACTAGTCATAATTCGAAAACTACCACTGCATTCCTTGAAAAAATGAAGACTAATACAGGTATTGCATACATACCTTTTCAACATATTCCTGTGAAGTCCCCTGGCGTTTCACCTACGAACTATTGTAAATTCCTATTTATGTGTCTATTTGGGATGAAAATACCTATTTAATACTTTGATTTAAAAAGTTTTTCTTTTACAATAAATATAAAGCTATTATCATATAGATAGTATTTTAATAATAAAACCAAATGAAAAATTCATAATAATAGTAATTCTTCTTATTCTTATAGTTATGTGAAAATAACAAGTATTTATGTCATGAATTGCATGGTTATATCCTAAAACGGAAAGTTTTACTCTCACTGTTTAAAACATTTTTCGACTTATACCATTGTTCAATCGGTAGTTTAGCACAGTATAATAATAATAAGGTACTTGTAAAAGTTTTCACTATCGAACACGTATTACTTCCCTCAGCAAAGACATTTTATAAAAAATGAGCAGTATTCGCTTATTAAAAGACAGGAAAGTACTTACTACACAGATATGCATACCACAAAATCGACATGAAATGTCATCCAATTTTTAACAATATCTGAGATCAAACCCTAAAATTTTTACCCTGCAATATGCATTATACTACATAGTAAGGTGATAAACTAACTCCGAAATTTCTTAAGTTACAATATTATATTTCTTTTAAATAGTAGTTTATTAGAAAATTTTAAATAATTTAATATAAAATCATACAAATGAAATTATGCTCTTGCTGAAAACAAAATTGAAATTTCTAGATTTCAATTTCAATTTTTTAAAAAAATGCTTTTAGAAAAGATGAAAACTTACTTATAATAATGTATGAAATTTAAAACTTTTTTATTTGTATTACTCTAATGTGCGAAAAAGATTATAAATATGGAGAACAATGCTTTGTTTTAATGCATTATGAAAGAAATGAGAAATGCTTTTTTGGCGTGCTGGTAATCCTTTTTGAAGTAATTCAAAAAGAAAATGGTGATGATATAATGAAGAATATGGATACCTCCTTATCGTTTCGGAACTGTTGGAGGAATATATTATGAGAATTTGAATTTGAGAGTTGGAGGAAAATGAAATTTTTTCTATTTCCCAACATCAGCAACTTCTTTCAAAATCACGTGATTATGAATGATTCTTTACTTATTCAAAGAAACGAGGATTGAATTCTACATAAGGTCTTTGTGGAAAAAATGGTTACAATAAAAGCTTTGAAGGAGTTGAAAATTTCACGTTTATAAGATGAAATTCTTATTCTAAATCGCTTCTATCATATGAAATAGCATAGGAAATACATTTAACATTTTATAGCTAAGCCAAGAAATTTTCTTTTTATGTACTTACTTTTATTAGCTTTGTTTTGTTTTTTCCATTTGATAATATTTTACTTCAACTTTTATTTTCAAAATATAATCATCGCAATGAAAAATGAGTTTTACATCTGTTTTCAAAAATATTTATTTCTGTTATTATCTTGATGTAATTTTAATTTAAAGCAGCATAAATTTATCTATATTAAATGCAGAATTTTGTTTCGATGCTGATAAAAGTTAAGTTTAATAAGGTCTTAAAAGATATATATATATATATATATATATATATATATATATATATATATATATATATATATATATATATATATATATATATATATATATATATATATATATATATATATATATATATATATATATATATATATATATATATATATATATATATATATATATATATATATATATATATATATATATATATATATGTACTCAATTTAAGAATGGAAACGTTGGATTCCATTCCTCCGTTTGAAGCTGACAGTGAAAATATTTATGCTCTTGTTTCCTCCCTCTATATTTTAAATTCACATGATGTATATATTTTTAAAAAGACTGATATTCACTTTTATTTTCAATTTCTTAAACTCATTGTGTGTCTCCTTTTTATACTAAGTGTTTACACTTTACTAAATATGCCGGATTTGCGAAATGCTTTTGAATGTGGATGAAAAGTGTCCCGATTTTAATATGTAAGAACTGCGGATTTTTCAAGCAGGAAACTCATCCTTTGATTTTGTTTAGGATATCCATAGGTAATGTTCTATCCCTTGAAGCAAAACAAAATAATATTTAGTGATTTTTTTTGAAAAAAAATATTAAATTTGATTGCAAAATATATGGCACCAGACACGCGATTATTATTTCAATTCAACAATATTTGAAATGCTATACTATTTTAATACAAAGAAATTAGAAAAAAACTACTTTCTTTTTTAATAAAAAGAAAATGAAGCCACTATTTATGCAAGTCAACATTTTTAAAAACCTATCCTTGAATGTAATTATTTCCCTAAAATTAATAATCTGATTAATTTACACTTCAAAATTTATCCTCCAAATTTCATTAATCATTATCGATCTTCAAAAGTGGAGATTAATTAAACTGGAAATTATATAACAGTGATTTTCATTTAGGAAACTAATTGCTTTACATGAAAAGTTAAATTATGTTTAAAGGGGAAACGGCGTTAGCTGATACTTTAAATTTTGGTATTTTTTATACGCTGTAAAATTATCAACTTTGAAGCTTGAACCTAAACAAAAAATAAAAGATTTCAACTAAACATAATTTTTGACAACTTGTTCTTAATTTTAATCTAGTTTGTTATAAAATAGCAGAAATTTTTAAATTTATTTTGCATAGTAAATTTTAAAAAAAGTAGTATAACTTTAGGGAATTTCAGAGCATAATACGTGATTTTGCAATATTCCTCATAAAGTATAACTTATTTATTATTAAGTTATAATATTAATTACTAAAACATAAATTTTCCATAAAATAAAGCTAAAAATTTAAAGATATAAATAACAAAAGACATAAGAACTTTGTTTCTTTTCTCAAACATTTATGTGATTTGTTTCAGGAAATATAAGTAAATTTTATATATTTATGAATTATAATTTTAAAAATATAATATTTAACAGATTTTTATGATTAATATAGTGAAAAAATTGAATTTATTTTAAATTTTACTAAAAAACATGATTTATCGATATGTTTAAAAAAATTAAGCATTAAAATGTAATCAATTATAACTAGGAAAATTTAGTCATGTCAATTATAACTAGGAAATAGGCGGTTTTAATTATTTGTTTTCATATTTCAAGTATTACGGTTAAGAAAATTAATGAATCGAATAAAGTTTATTAAAAAATTATTATTATTATAATTTAATATTTCGAGTATAATCTGTTGAGATCTGTGATATCGTAAATATTACAAATAAATTAGTGTTAATATGATATTAACATTTAATCTGTTAATATCATATTAACAACATTCTTATAAAAATAAGAATTTATATATCCAAAGTAGAAAGGTATTATAATAGCCAATTACTATAGCATTTGTATTTATAGAGTTTCCTTTTTTATTGATAAATTATGTTGTACATGTGATAAAAATAGAGTAGTAATTTATCTAGTGATTTTAGAGAAGATTTGAATCAGTTATGAAGTACTTCGTAGATCCAACAAAACTAGCTGAAATGCAGTTCCATTTAAACATGAATGAGGTGGCTTAAAATTTTGCGTGCATGATTATTAATGTATCATGGATCAATACAGGCGTTACTTTTACGCCCACGCTTCAATGCTAGATTCCGTAGCATGCGTTCTGCTCGCATTTCTTACGTTTCGACGAACATCCCCCTCTTATGGAATCGATTCCTTCCAATTAAGAAGTACATCACACTTCCCTCTAGAAAAGAAACCGCGCGCAATGTGGAATCGGTTTAAATGCAACAAAGATTTTACTAGCACCGTTTTTGAAAGGAAACAAAATGTCAAAAGGCAAATCATGTTAGCATAGAAACGCATAAGTTAGTCTTATTGTTTTCAAGATCACATTTGGAAATAAAAATAAATTTAAATGTATCACTTAAAACAAGCTAGTTAATAGTAATAGATGCCTTGCCTCTGTCAATTTTTCTATTATTTTTAAGCAAAATATATAGGATGTATATTTTTCTGAGATAAATAATAGGAATTTTTGCTATTACTTTTATAACTTTTTGTATAAACAAGTCAAAAATGGCAGTACATTATAATAACTTTAATGATATTAGAAAAAGAACTATATAATTATTAGGTAAATTTGTTTTACTTACGTTTTAGTATAATGTTCAGTTATGTGTTGATATCAGTTAGTTTTATGTTCAGTTATGTGTTGATATCAATTAGTATTATGTTCAGTTATGTGTTTATATCAGTTAGTATTATGCTCAGTTAGGTTCTTCATATTATATTAAAAATATAACTTATGTCGATATAAAAACACAATATTATACATAAAGACATTTTTAACCAACTATTGGGAATTCTCATACATGGCTTATATTTTTTACTGCTTTTGATTTCTTTATCTAAAATGTTCGCCTTAGCAAAACACACTAAATTTTTATAGAATACATATCAATATATACAGGGTTAGCAAGAAATAAGTTTCCCACTTGAGAGGGCTGTAGAATACGTTCTATTAGTCCAAATGAGATAAAATTTGAACTACAGATAATTCAAATAATGCGCTTGACATTTATTAAAAATAAGAAATAGTACAAAATTTCGCCGAAAGATGGCGCTGTAATACACATAAAAACATTGGGTATGCTTTATAAATGTTAAATAATAATAACAAAAAAGTAGCATTACAACTGTTCAATATGCCCCCCTTCATTTTCAATAATGTGCTCAAATCGCAGAACCATATTTTCGACAGCAGACCGGAGTGAGATTGTCGGAATATCAAGGATATGGCTCCAAATGCTGTCCTTCAGATCTGGTACAGATGCTAGCCTTTTACGGTAGACATTGTCTTTCAAAAAACCCCATAATCAAAAGTCGCAGTGTGTGATATCCGGCGAAGGAGGAGGCCATGCTGTAGGGAAATGATGGCTGATTACCCGTTCCTCAGTAAAATGCGTGTAAAGCAACTGTGTTAGCAGTTGCTTTACACGACGATCAATATGAGGAGGTTCGCCATCCTAATGATGTCCTGAAGACATCCACGCTGCTGAAGTTGTGGGGTTACAAAATCTCTCAGCATATCTTGGTACCGTTGACCTGTGATCGAACAGGTTTTGATTCAATTTGCAGTCATCTCTTCAAAAAATACGGTCCAATCACAAAAGTAGCCGTAAACCCAGACTATACTGTCGCTTTTTCAGGATGCAAGAGTTTTTCTTGGATAGCGCGAGGGTTTCCCACTGCCCAAATTCGACAATTGTGGGTGTTGATTTGCCGATTAAGTTGAAAGTGGGCTTCATCAATCCACATAATATTCCATGGCCAAGTAACGTCAACCACCATTCGAGCAAGGAACAGAAGTGCAAAAGTTTTACGAACCCCTGAGTTCCCGTCCTGCAACAAGTGCAGAGGCTTGTTTTGTAGGGATAAAAATGCAAAATCCGCCGTAGGATTTTTCGTACAGTAGAATACGGCATATCCAATACACGGAAAACAACTGGTACACTCACACTACCATCCGGCGACTGACTGCTGGCTTCAACGACCGCGGTAGCCACATCTTCGACGCTAGAAGACTGGATTGGCTTTCGTCCTCTACCGGGAAGAATTGCAAGTTGTCCAGCTATTTAAATTTTCTGCATCATCTTGCGTAACGCACATGGAGACATTGGACCTCTTCGTATCTGCTTCATACGCCGAAATTCTTTTACAGCTGCAACGGAGTTTTGCTGTTTCCGGTAGAACAATTTTACAAGTAGCGCTTTTTCTTGCAAAGAAGGCATGATGTGCAGAGAAGTAACTAATGCTCGTTCAAAATCCGCCTTCTTTTTACCCAAAGATGATGCTAATAGGCATGCGCTGTAAAGCAAATTACTTTTCATATTTTCAGTATATGCAAATAAGTACAATTAGTATTACAACACCATTTATCGGCGAAATTTTGTACTATATTTTAATAAATGTCAAGCGCATCATTTGAGTTATCTGTAGTTCAAATTTTATCTCATTTGGACAAATAGAAGGTATTCTACAGCCCTCTGAAGTGGGAAACTTATTTCTTGCTAACCTTGTATATATATACATACCTATACACATTTATATTTATATTGACATACCACATACAACGATGTTTCTCAGAAATTAAGAAATAATCACCAAAACACAAATTAGCCCTTCAAATATTAGCCGAATTATATATAAATAAATTTTTTATCGTGTAAAACATACAAAAAAATTTTGAAGGATGATAACAACAACGTATCACATCACTCAGTGGATATTTTTGAGTAGAGGAATAATTTGAGCTATATTTATTTTATTAATATTGATTCCGAATATCTGTAAATATCCTAGTCCAAGGAGGAATTCAAAAGTGCAAATTACTGAATTGAAGCCCATACATCTGCTGAGTTGGCAATTCAATATTTTTTTCTGATTATAGAAGTTGATAATTTATTCAGAAAGTAATAAGAATGCATTATCTTTGAGGAACATAAAAGGCAAATATTGCTAATGTACAACAAACTAGGAAAACAGTAAATGCTACCTTGCACAAAATGCTTAAAAACAAATTACGTATAAACAAGATAACCAATTGTATCACTCCATTTCACTTGAGTCATAGAAAGCTTTATTTAAGGTAAGCAGAATAAATCTCTTCTAAAACAAGATTAAATTTTACATTAAAAAATAATTTTAATGAGGTTGTTGCACCAGCATGCTTCCCTGTACCGAGCCCTGAGTTGAGCTCTACCAGTTAGACAGAAATAGCCGGTTGAGCCTTCGTGATTTTGAAGCAGAGACCAAGTAGAAGACCCCCAATGTTTGGCCTGCCACCTCCAGAGGTATCATTTCACTTGGAGGACATTGCGACCCCGCCCATTTTTAACGTGTCCCAGCCGCCATTAACGAACACGACGGATCTTCGGTCGGCATTAAATTTAAGCTTCGAGAAGTGGATTTATATTTCTTTACAGCATATAATATATTATGGAGCATCAAATGTTGCATGCATGCAAAGAAAGTTCGAAACTTTACTAACTGACAATAAAATCATCAAATAGAGAATATTCACAATATATTTAAACATTTCACGAATCTGTCTTTCAGTACTGATAAATATCTAAAAAAAACATGTTTGGTTGGTTTGTCGGTTACTTTCAAAACATATTTGTGATGGGTTAATTGAAGTAAGATAAAGGCGGTTAATTTCTTCAAGCATAGTTATTTTCGAACACAAAATGCACATTTGAATAACTGAGAAGTCAATTTAATATAAAAATTTTAATAGCATTATTTATAGCTGTCACCACACATCAGGAATAAATGAAGCACTAAGATTTATAAAATTCACGAAATAATAATAGTCATTTTTTTATATTCTATTCTACGTCAGCAATATAATAACATGTGTTTGTTATCTGTGTCTCGAGGAAAATTACAGACATTTATGAAACTTGTTTCATAGACTATACTAAAATCTGTCTAGTCATTAAATTCTGACAGCATTAAAACACCAAATTAAGGTAAACAATGCAATCAGGAACTAAGAATGATGAAAAATCAATCCGCATCGATATTTATAAACTCAGAAGAAGTATAACTTTTTGATAATTTTAATTTTATTGATATCGATTTCATTGATAGTTATAATGGCATAAAAACATCAGATTAAGCTAAATAAAGTATCAAGAACTAAGAACTCTGCTAAAAATCAATCACCCTCGATATTTATAATGTGATTTTATAAAGTAAATACGAAACACACAAAAAATAAAAAAATAATTACAAAATACATAACAGTAATTTCAAAAACAAGCAATTTTTAAAAATAATACAAATTTCTTAATAAAATCAATTAATTAAAATTGACTGAATAAGCTTGAAATAAAGTCGTATTTTTTTCATTAATTTCTATAATGGTTTCTGAAAGAACACACACACAAAATGTATTTTTCTGTTCCTGTGTACCTTTTTTGAAGAATAGCTTCAACATGAATAACCATTAAATTTAATCACTTCAAGGGAAGTAATGGAAACTACAGCGCATTTAAATTCAGTTTATTCTTAAAGTTTTATACAAATGAAATTCATTTTGACTTTGTGATTAAGAGAGCTTAAATGCAACCTACATTCAATAAAAAAATTACTTCCGGCGAGGAAATTTATTGGAAAAATTTGCAGACGTCTGCAGTAAAGCAGAATACATTCGAACATTCTTCTTTGGTTGTGGCAAGGAAATGTCACGCTTAGTATTAAAGTATTAAATAGATTCATTTTTAAGTAAATAACGTCTCACTTAAAGATCTTTTTTTAGGAAAAACGGAGCTTTTATAAATATTTAAAGATCACTCTTCTCCAAATCTTAAAATAGAATATTAATAAAAAATATGTGTATGCATATATAAGAAAAAGAATTGGATATAAACTTTTATTTTTTAATTTCATAATTTTTATGTCTTGAAAGTAACCAATAAAATTAGAACATGTACACACGCAGATTTATTACGCGCGCAGAAATATTGAGTTTTGGGCTTTAAACTCTAATGCATAAATGTTCATAAATTATTGACAAAAATATTTCATTGACTTGGAAATAATTTAATTTTTTGTCAACAACGTCGCTAAGTTGTAAAATTACAGCTAAATCTCTGCAAGCTAATATTTTTTGCAACTGGAGATTTTTCAACTTGAAGATGACAGATTGCAAATTCGGCAACAAAAAATACAAATGTTGATGCAGTTTGACGGTATTTCTAGAAAGTTGAAGTTGCTTTGTAAAGTTTTCAAAATGTGCATTAGATCAGGATGAGTGTCTAGTAGATGATTTTAAAGCACTTCTTCTTAAATACTGCTCCTAATTTAATGCTGCATGAGGTTGAATATTGTCTTTTTTATAAAAAATAGTATTAAAACACTTTAATAACATAGGAATTAGATTTAAAAAATATGAACTTGATTTAGAGATGAATTGATGGGTTACACAGTGAATGCTTAAAAATTAATTGTATAAAATTTCTTAAAATGCCAATTAAGTCATTATTTCCATGTAAACATAGAGTTTATTGCTAATCCTATGACAACTTTAAAATCTTGCCAAACTTTATAATATATCTGTCCAAAATTAAAGTTTAAACTTTTTTAATAACTTGTATTAAATATCGAATAATGTTGATGTATTTAGCAACATTTTATTCTTATACCTATCAAATATAAATTACAAGGTGGGTTTTTAAGTATTATATTTATTTAGTATTTTTTCTTACATAAAGAAATATTACATATTTAAAACAACAAAAGCACTGACTTTGAAGAAGTGTCAGTAGATATAAAGATTCATTGGTCGTAAATACGGTATACGTCCACAGAATATGCAAGACATTTTCATGACAATCAAATAGTGTGTAAGATAATTGCAGTGTGATGAAATAATAAATGATGTTTGAAAATAGACCTCATACATGCAGTTAATAAATGAAAAATTCATAAATAAGTCATTTGCAGTTAAGAGGTACTTTTTTTCATTTAAATGTCGCTATTACTAAAACCCCTATTTCACTGACAGCAAAAGGATATCTCTTTGATGATATAGTGAACAAGAATGTCATTTTCAATTAATTTCTCACCAATAGTTTTAAATTTTGCTTGATGTAAGATATTTATTGTTAAAATATCTATAGCTTATTAATGTTATTCATGACACTAGAACAAACCAAGCTCTCTATGCCTTTGGTTATATGAATTTAAGTCAATAAGGTGCATCTTTCGTTTAACCAGAGCATCACGAAAGTACAAATTTGCTCTAAACTCCTCCGATAGATGGCGCCACTAGAGAATCCACTCTCTTAATTTTGACATTGATCTGAAGATAGAGGAAATTTTCTCTAGACCATTACACCCGTAGTAACTGCTCAATGACAGACCACAGCCCAATATCTTAATGTTGAATAATTAAACTAAAAGTGATAATGCGTCTAGGAACCAAATGAAAAAAAATTATCAAGCATTAGGAAAGTAAATAATTACAAAATTAGAACATTAATTACAATAAGTACATAGATAAATAAATATATGTTAAAATATGAATAAAGTAATATATTCAAAATAAATATATATATTATATCTACCACCCAAAAAAACAAAAAAATTCGTCTTAAAACATACGATGGTTTTGTTCATCCTTAAAATTCAATCCATCTGTAGCAAATTTGAGATGAATTATATGAAGGATTCAACTAGCTCGACTCGTATAAAAGATCGTATCATTCATATCATTTCAAGTAATGAATCGTTTCAATAACAATGCCTCACAAACATATCAATAATAAATGAGAAATATTCTGAATGTAAGAGAATAATTGATTGTTAGAATTCACACACACAAACACACATAATATGTACAAGAATTTTTTATATAAATTAATTTTTGGTCCTTTTATCTAAATTTAATTCTTCTGCAAATGAAATTTAATTATTTAATAAAATCTGCCATTCCTTTAACAATACTTCAAATTCCTTTTGTATGAATCAAAATTAATTTGAAAATATAAAATAAGTAAGTTGATAAAATTTTATTCTAAAATATGGAAAAAGAAAGAAATATTATTTAAATAGAAACAACTTTATTAATTAACTTTATTTTATTAAAAACTATTTTATTAATTAAAATTTATTTATTAATTCTCATTTCTTAGTGAATCGTCAGGTTTTTCTAGTTAAAAAAGCAAAAATATCGAAGCCTCAATTGAATCAACGAAAATTCTTCCATTATTTCTTTTCATCGCATCCATTTATTTTTATATCGCTGACTGATAGATTAATGATTAATTGTCTGGAAAATCAAGCATGGCAAAACTGTACATTTTTTTTTCAATATTAATATTCTTCATTCTACAAATATGCAGTCATTAATCAAAAATGTGCACAAAAGAATTTCTTTCCCATAATAACCTTCTATCCCCATATGACGAGGAGTGGCTGTCTTTTATTAGCTGGAAAATATTAAGATTCTATTCTTCTCTCGAAACAAATATCTGAAAGAAGAAATTCCAGCCTATATAGCAGTTTAACATTTTAATCGACTTCCCTAAGGAGATCTTCATTCTAGTTCTTCAAGACTTAAAAAGAACGGTCTTTTCTCATTGTAGTCTCGAATCGGCGTACGACTTGTATTTCCTAAGAAGATTCAAAGTGGAAAAACGTCTTTCCACCCGGGCATTGATCTCTTGCTGAATTAGATTGCCCCTCCCCTCTTTATTTGGCGATCCCTTGTTTGAAGTAACAGAATTCTGTCTTTTATTTCCTTTGCCTTCTTTTTATATTTTTCTCAATCGTGTTTCTGCTCTGGAAACTAAAAGCATTTAATGCATTTAGTAGAATGAATGAAGAAGTCAATTAGAAAGTAGCAATTGTGTACAAGAGTTGAATCTAGAGTTTTTTGTGCTTGTATATGTAGATTGTTTAGAAAAGCATATTACATTATTCGAAGAGAACAATTTTTTTGAAAATGTACATTATTTTTTAACACTTTAAATTAAAAATTTAATTTTCGCATACATGAAAAAAAAACATTTTTGAATGAAAAATCGCTTTTTTTATTTTTAGTTACATTTTACTTTTAGTTAAGTATGTTTCGTAAAATAATTGTTAAATTAACCAGAATCAAAGAATATGTAATAAAAATTGTGGTCACAAGTATAATATGAAGACAGTTTTACAATCGGAAGATCCTATTATTGTTATTTTATTCATTATGATTCATTATGATAATTTTTCTCTTTTTAAATTCCTACAATAAATCATTTATAATATGACGAGATAAAACTTAATTATTTTTATATAATTTTTATGACACTTTCAGGATGCATTTTATCCTTTAAGCACTTTAACCAGTCGACTTATTTCTTATTAAATTCTTTATTTTAAATTCTTATTAAAGTTAATATAAAGAATTTATAATTCTTATTAAATTTCTTATATTAAATTCTTAAACATATTTCTAATAATATTCTTTATCCTCATAAACTTGTGAACTAAATTATGTCCTTTTAGTACGCTTTTTATTATGAAAATATTTAAAGTAAATTAGAAATTGTATTTCATTTAAATTTTGAACATTACAAGTGAAATAATTTCATGCTGTATGAAATATGCGAAAGTAATAAAAAAATTGAAGAAAATTTTTTGATAATCTGAAAATTTTCTGTTTGAACACTCTATTTTATATCCATGCACGATAAATATGCATGGATATACAATAAAGAGAATATGTATGCAAGCAATACAGAACAGAAGTACAAATAGTATGATGAAAATTAATAATTTAAATTAATGTTTCTCAACCTTTCAGCATTTACAATCATAATATTAATCGCGACCCCTGTATATAATAAAAAAAATTTTTTAGAGTAATTTAGAACTAATTCTACAATATGATCTTAATGTTAAACCTTAAAAATAGCCAAGAATACTAAAATTCTTTGACATTTGGCAACACAGATTCTCAGCATTGCCGAAACAAGAATCCACAGCCTTTTCCCATATAATTCTGCTCTTGTGTCCACCATGTTTGACATTCTCATGGTCTAGAGAGAGATTCCGATTTGTCGCGAACATTCTGTAATATTGATAAGTTGCCATCTCTAGCATTCGCAAAAGTGAGAAAATGCTTTATCTCAGGGAGAAGAATGTTCGATAACCTCAGTTTCAATTCCTGACAATCTCATTCGAGTCGATCCTTCTATCGCTGTTGAATGTATCTGAATTGTGTGTTATATGTTTTAATGTTAATTACAATTCATCGTGATAAAAATTCATGGGAGATGATTTATTTAGAAACATGGATAAATTTTTAACCGGGTAAGCATCAACAAGTACACAGGCTTGTATCGTTCTGAAAATAAAATCAAGAAAATTCTCTCAAGAAGTACTTAAATTTCTAAACGGGTACTGGATCAAAAACCAATTCAGTAATATATCCCTCTTTGAATTTTGGGCAGGAATAGATGGTGAGTTTTCTGCATTAAAAACAATGTCATTTCGCACTCCGTTGTCATTTTCAACAACTTGCTTTTGTGAAGATGGATTTTCGGTGGTGGCTTTTTTTGAAGACGAAACAAAAACCTCAGCTAAATATAGAAAAAAAACTGACAGTACACATTTCTAATATTAAACCTTCATTTGAAAAACTTCGCTCTGTAAGACAGGCCACAGAAATTATTAAATACATTTTTAATTTAATAAATTTTAATTAATTTTTTAATTAAATTAATTTTAATTAATTTCTTAATCAAAACTTATTAAATTAAGTAAAATAAAAAGCTTTGATTTAGTAATTTATTACAATTTAATAAGTTTATTACTAAAGTTTATGCCAAAATATATTTTGTTTTGTATGTATGTGCTTTTCTTTCAGTTAATAAATCAATTTTTTCAATAATATTTTCTCTTGGATATGCTCATCCACACCCCTTTAGTGTGCTCACGTTCTCCCTGCTGCTCGGTGCCCTAATAGTTGAGAACCGCTGATTTAAAAAGGCAAATGGGAAAATTGCGCCTTAGAATATCACTTGAGTTGCATGCAAATGATAGAATACGGATTTTTTGGAAATGGTACAAATATTTGATACAATATCAGTGGTCTTTATTAAATATGTAATACATCTTCACGCTTGATTTTCAGGACGTATGTGATCACGGTATCTTTTAACTTTGAGAAATATTGTTCCATAACTAAATAAGCTCAATCTTCTAGACAGTAAAACGAGATGTTAAGTAAACAGTAACGCTCCATATGAAAACACCTTAAACATGCTCGATCGCATAGAACTATGTTCCCCATCCTATATTACTTAAGCCTTTAACGGTATTTCCAATTAAATGTTCGATGTAATATCAAAAGAGAAGCGTCATGAACAGCTGAAGGGCAAAGTGCTTTATTGGAACTCATTGTATTCCATGAATTTATTGCCTCATTATTGTGTCAGTCTGAATGATATGAAGTTTAATTATTCTGACTAAATATCTACTAATGAGTGCCAATTCAGTTTGCAGAGTTTTCTTAATCTCCAAACTAAATCGGGATTCATCAGAAAGCATTTGACTTCAGTCACGTTCTCAATGATCTAAGTAATCAGAAACACATAATCAATAGAACACCTGATATCTATTGAGACAATGGAATGCTTGTAGTTCGCTTATGAGCATAAAGAGTACCTTGTTAAAATCTTGTTCGTATGGTTTGACTAAAAGTCATTCGACCTGATGCCAGAAAACTTGTTTCTGCAAGTAAATACTGTTACTTGCTCACTTTCGACGAGTTATTGACTGATATATGTCAATATTAGCTTCAGTATTTTGAAATTTGGTACTGTATTAGATGACTTTGCCCTAGTTAGCGTCTAAACTTTCTTGTTTTTTATAATCAATTCCACGGCTTTATACACTACTGGCCATTAAAATTGCTACACCAAGAAGGAATGCAAATAACAGAACGATATTTATTGGACACATACACTATAGTGGAAAGATCAAGTGATTAGATTTACCGGAAATTAGGATGTATAGATCTTGAGAAATCAGTACCCAGAGCAGCCACTTCTGGCTGCAATAACAGCATTTATCCACCTTGGCATGGAGTCAAACAGATATTGTATGGCATGTACGGGGATTTTAGTCCATGCAGCTTTAACACTGTGCCACAGTTCATCGACAGTAGTGGATGGTGAGTAATGGCGTGCCAATCGCTCGGCAACCATTGACAACACGTTCTCAATTGGTGACAGATCAGGAGAACGTGCTGGTCAGGGTAACAGTCGAACCTGTTCTGTACCAAGGAAGTTCAGAACAGTACGGGCAACATGCGGTCGTGCATTATCCTGCTGAAACAAAGCATTAGGGAGGCCTCGAAGATAGGGCAGAGCAATGGGGCTTAACACATCGGAAATGTAACGGTTGCTGTTCAAAGTGCCGGTAATGCGAACAAGAGGTGATCAAAACGTGTATCCAATGGCACCCCATACCATCATTCCAGCAGATGGGCCAGTATGGCGATGTCCAATGCAAGCTGACAATGCGCGTTCTCTACGATGCCTCCAAACACGGATGCGGCCATCATGGTCCTGCATACAGAACCGAGATTCATCTGTAAAGATGACGTGATGCCATTCCCACGTCCAGGTTCGTCGCTGATCACACCATCGAAGGCGCTCCTGTATGTGACGCAGCGTCAATGGTAGCCGAAGCCATGGTCGCCGTGCAGACAATCCATGCTGCTGCAAACATCGTCGAACTGTTCGAGCAGAAACTTGTTGCCTTGCAAATGACTCCATTTCTCAACTCAGGGTTCGTGACGTGGCTGTACGATCCCTTGTGACCCTGCGGATAAGATGTCTGTCTTCTCTGCTGTTAATGATGGGGGGGCCGCTGAGATCCTGCATGACGTTCCGTATGATTGTCCTGAACCCATCGATTCCATATTCTACTAACAGTCATGGGGTCTCGACCGACACGAGCAGCAATATTGCGGTACGATAAACCGCGATCCCGGTAGGCTATAATCCTTCCTCGATCAAAGTGAGACACGTGCTGATAGGCATTTGTTCTTCTTACACGAGGCATTACAACAACTTTCGTTGCCTAAAACAACGTTGAAACGGAAATTGAGTATGAGAAAACTGTTGTCAAATCTCTGGTTTTATACACATTGTAGATGTAGCTACTGTCGCCTGCTTTGTAAGAATGCGCTGTAAATCTAATCATTTGGATATCACAGCAATTTCTACCTGTCATGCAAATTTCACGTGTGTGGTGTGCCGCTTTCCAGGTGTAGCAAATTTAATGTCCAGTAGTGTAATAATAATATTTAATTCTCCATAATCCTCTCCTGCATTTTTCTTTGTATTTTGCTAGATTAAAATCATTTCTGTAATAAGTACTTTAGATTGCAATAAATCATGTTGTCAAATAATATCAAAACGTGAACAAATTTTAAAGTCATATCAAAAACGGAACTAGTGAAATTCGCCATTGAAACACAATATGTGTGAATAAAATACGAAAGTAGCTGAGGAAAAAAAAGAATATTTTACGAAATCACAATTTCTGCATTTTTATCAAATTTCTGGTGTTTTGACGCCTTGAACTATAATCGGATTGTTACTTACTCTCTTAGGTTTCACATTAAATTATGAAAAATTTATTTTATGTTAGTCATCGGATATTACAAAAATTTATTTCAATAATATATTCCCTTAATTTTTTAGCAGTGTAGTATGCAAAATACCAACTTTTTATTTCACATGTTTTTTTTAATTTTTGATGGCATATCATTACATGCTATTATGTTATAAATATAAAGTTTCGTGCATTATTTCCTCAAAATTTGATTCATGATTGGACTTTTATATATATATATATATATATATATATATATATATATATATATATATATATATATATTTACGAGGTTTGTCCGGAAAATACGTATGAAAGTTGAATATTAACTTTATTTTACAATTATTCAGGTATTAAAATATAGTCTCCTTTAAACTACTCACCCTGTGACGAGATACACTTCTGCCAACGCCGTTTCCACTGTTGATAACATTGCTGAAAGTCTTCAGTTGTGATGCAGTTCAATTGCCGTGTCGTTTCTGCCTTAATGCCTTCCACATCTCCCAAGTGCCGCTCCCGATGCCCCATTTTGCATTTAGGGAACAAGAAGAAGTCACAAGGGGCTAAATCGAGTGAATAAGGCGGGTGGTCTGTAACGGTGATTGAGTTTCAGGCCAAAAAGTCACGCCCAACGAGCGACATGTGAGCGGAGACATTGTCGTTATGAAGCATCCACCTGCCCCCTTTTGCCAAATCCGCTCGAACTTGGGCCACACGACCTCTGAGACTATTCAAAACTTCAACGTAAAAATTTCCATTCACTCTCTGGTTCTGTTCCTCAATCAGAGAGAGTTCCATGCCGACGGCAGGTGAAAAAGAGTAACTTTCAACAAGAAGTCAACACACCACTCTGTGTGTAAGCAGCACTCCTACTTACACACAGAGTGGTGTGACTCGAACTGAGCGTTGATGGGATTGGTGCAGCAGTAGTGCCGCCTGGCGGTGACTGCAAGCAGTAAAATAAAGTTATTATTCAACTTTTATACGTATTTTCCGGACAAACGTCGTATATATATGTATGCATATATTGGACTTATATATGACTGTAAACATACATTCAATAGCTATTTCACAGAATCACATGAAATTTCTCAAATCTATATGTTTCTTAAACAGAGAAACCAATAATTTGTTTGCTTAGTAGTTAAATAATTGTGCTTATAAAATATCACGATAAATTATAAAGAAGTCATGCTGTAAAATGTTTTACCTATCATTTTAATATGGTTATTTAACATATTTTGCACACTAAAACCAATTTAATCAGGATTTACAGTTTAATGAGATTATTAAATCAAAGCACACATCATCTCTCAGAACAGGAGTTGAATCTGAAGTTAGATCGATTTCCTAAACGACAACTATCCTACTTTATGGTCTGTATATTTTATGTTACACACAGTGATGCTGATGATAGCTTTTTAAAGTTTGAAAGGGCATGCCCTCGTTTCTAAACTTTCATTTTTTGTAGGTTATGAAAAATATCGAAATATAAGAAAATGCTTTTTAATAACAAGATAAACATCCTAAGGTGTAAGATTTAAAACTTAAAGGTCATATTTTAAAATGTAAATGAAATATAGATTACAAGAAATTAATTATAAAATTGTAGAGTAAAACAGAAACATGAAAAAAGTCTTGAACGTTTGAAGAAAGAATTAAGTACACACGCATACATTTGTTTATTTTCTAATTTCAGACAAATTGCATATCCAAACGATAGGAGGAAGCAACTAGCTGCCACTTATTATCTTTAAGTGAACTCTTTATCTGTATAAAGCAAGTCTTACAATTATGTTTTTCTAAATGTTACATTATTTCTGTTATGATGTCTTACAATGTTACGTTAACATGTTCTTCCTCTAAGAAAACTCACTGTGTGCTTACTTTTCTTCGTACATTTATAAAGAAGTGGCAACTTGGTACTTAGACACTGCTGTTCTACAGAGCTTGTCTAAGTACCAATTCATATCATAAATTTTCAGTTATAAATGGATCTAATTCAAGGAATAAATACCCATTTTATGTATTTTATTTCAGGCATTCAAGTCTCAAGATAAATTATACAGCAGTCAACAATAATAGTCAATTGATACACAATTATAACATTATTTAATGTCGCCATCTAATGGTTATGAATTAAAACGATAATTCGAGAAAATATGTATTTATTTTCCCAATAGTTTTAACAAATATCACATTCTTCATAACTCGTTGAATATCGTCTCGTCTATCGCATACCAATATACTACTATTCAACACATCTTTTTATGATTTATAGCTGTCAGCTTACTGAAAATAAGAAAATACGGTCGGCTTTCTTGTGCAGTTTTCATATCAGTATGAATATATTCTTTAATATAGGAATATACTGAGATAGCATTAAATGATTCATTAGTTTTGAAAAGTTTGTATTTTTAAAGGTACTAATTGTATACATAAAAGAGAAATGTAAAAAAGTACCACAAACTCACTAAGTTTGTACTGTGTACTCTTAGGGTGTGACAGAAAATATTTTAGCATCTTTCCCATCTAATGAGCCATTACGAGTTTCGCACTATTCAAAAATCAAAATAAAGCAAAAAAGAAACATTTTATTTATTTATTTATTTTTGAATATTCAAGTGTTTTGGTTTGTTATAACTGAAAATACTGCCATGTACTTAAAGCATTTTATAATGGTTTCGTTAAGTCAAGGCACGAATTGTTTGCAACAAAATCTGTGAAAAGAGAGATTTTTCTCTGGACATGCGCTTAATATCAAAAAAAGAAACACATGACGAAAACTTGTCGAAAATGTATAAATTTGGTGAATTAGCAGTTTTTTTCATTTATATTACATTCTATCCTACAGATCTGTATGATTGTAAGGTACATGAAAATAGTTTTTTCACAAACACACGCATTCAAAATAAACTAATCATTTGTGCTGATCCTGCATATGTACTATCTATAGCTTAAAATTTGTTTTGTGATTAGCTAAAACCTGTAACTTACAATTACATTGCAAATCTTGCTTATTTCGAATAAATTATAATATAAATTTGTGAACATTTGAACTACAAATATCTTTTAATATTTAAAATTTGAATTTTTTAATGGAAAAGAATATTTTCTTTCCATTAAAAATTCAAATTTATGATTTTCCTACTACTAACTAAAAATTTAAGAAATGAAAACGAAACAAATGGCAAGCAACGTAGGGTAGTTTAAGAATTTGGCACGTAAACTAATTTAATTGCGTTCGGTGTTTCTTAAAGTTATTTATTTCTCCTCCTTTCCTCTTTATATTAAAATTGTTTTTACTAAAAGTGTTAATGTTCAATCTAAATTATATCGATAAAAAATTTCTATTATAAAACTGTGAGAATCTAAAAATAATTCTTTGGACCAATTTTGAAATAGTTAAGTTTTTCACATTTACATCATTACAATAACGTTTGTAATGGCAAAAAAGTGTTCCATTTTTCTTCCTTCGAACTCGATGGAAGCTATTTCGAACACGCATGTCTCGTTAACTCTAAGTAATTGACTGTTTTTCCATTTCCTTCCCTGAACAACTATTGTTGCTTCTAGAAAGAAAAAAGGAGGAAAAAACTTATAAGCAAAAAAGATCAAGTGAATTTTGTTTGCCCCCACAGAGAACAAGATTAAGAAATCGAAAAGGAAACATTGGAGCAAAATTAAGCCGCTTGTTCAGTTTTTGTCCGGAGTAAAGAGATTCCATGTTCCTTTCATTTACAAATAAAGATGAAGTATTTGAGCTAAAAAATACACCATTTTTCTTTTCGAATAAATACAGTTCTAATTTATTAAGATTCTAATCGACCATAAAGAATTTCCAAAATAAATTATGCTTGAATGAACTGAAAATTTAAAAGTGAAATGTTTTTATGCAGTCCCATTTAAATAGTTTTGCTTAAGGATTAAATTATAACTAGCATTTAATCAAATTACTTTTCAGTTTGAAAAAGCTTAATTACTAGTTTTTATATTTTATAGTTCTTTAATTTCTGTTCAGAGAATTTTCTGTACAATAGAATATTTCACAAATATTCAACTAAAATTTTATATAAATATCTAAGAATCGATTATCTAAGGAAACTATTTTAGAGAGCAATTGTTATCTTTAATTTTTGTTGCTATTGCATTTTATGAAGAAACACCTCGCGGCGTTTACGAATTTGAAATTTATATCTTTAGAAAAGTGGCATTTCTAACGATGCAGGACATAAAAAATAATAATTATCATTTTAATTTGAATTTTCAGGTAAGAAGCGTATAGAGCCCAGTATATTGCCATTTATTTAAGAATTCAGTTATGTTGAAATTATATTGTCAGCTAAAGAGAAATATGGGGGAAATTGGTAAGGTCTAGTCATTTTGCGTTTTTCTGAAGCAATAATCAAAAAACAACATTTAGAGACAATGATGCTCATATTAATATATTAATATTGAATGGTATTCGAAGTCTAAATTTGACCTAGTTGGTGTTCCTGCTCAAATTAAATTTTTCAAGCTACGAGTGTGATGCTTATTGTATTACAACCTTTCTTCTGGAAAGTATGGTAGCTAAAACATTAAATTTGAAGGACAATTCATTAAAATATTCAGCTTTTAATTTATTTAAATAAAAATACTGGTATTTTATGATTTTAATTATTGTTATTTGGTTTGATTTCTGATTGCGAATGTTTTCTGGTTCTTTGAAAATAACGTAAGCGATAACACATCTTTTATTGCCAAAAAATTACTCAGATGATTTAACATTACTTAATAACAAGAGCATCAGAACCTTTTAATATAATTGATGTATGTTTGCGTCATTTTTGGCGAAATTATAACAGTTTACTAACAATTTATTGAATATTTCCCGTTTGTTCATATTCTAAATGAATTGAAGAATCACGATAACTGTTAATACTCATATTAATGTTTTTGCAGTTTTTAATGAAGTATTTAGCCTTTAATTTATAAATATCTGTTTGTATATGCAATTCATAGTTAAATGTAAGATTTATCACACATTAGAATAAGCTGCTGGCCACCATAATTGCAACACACATTAGCGGAGGTGAGGTACGCAAATGATTAGAATTTCAGTGCAAACGCATATCACTCGCTCTTGTGGCGCCCCTTCGAAGCGCTATATAAGGCTTGGAGTTTTCGATGATTTCAAGTTCGGCAACTGTTTTTTTTTTTTTTTTTCAAAAAAATTATCAATTATGCTTCGTAGAAAATAACGATCATTTTTTGATCAAGTAACCGAGTTCAGCACCACCAGTTTGTAAAGCATCATCCAGTGCCTACGCGTACCATCCGATGCCGTTTACAGCAGAGTGGTCTGTCAGCAAGACGTCCATTGCTTCGTCTACCTTGACGCAGAACCACAGACGTCTCCAGCGCAAATGGTGCAATAAAAGAAGGATGTGAAGGGCATAATGGAATGAAATTGTCATTACTGACGAGTCACTCTTCTGTTTGCAACACCACGATGGTCGTACTCGTGTCTGAAGACACCGTGAAGAGAGGATAACGAACAGCTGCGTTATGGCGCAGCCACAGTGGTCCTACACTGGGTATTAGGGTATGGAGAGGTATTAGATATCACTCTCGCACTCCTCTAGTTCGCATTGCCGGTACTTTAAACAGCCAGTGCTATATCCTCAATGTCTTGGAGACAGTTGTCCTTCCTTACCTTCAGAACTTGCCCATAGCCATATTTCAACAGTTTAATGCGCGACCACATGCGGCTCGAGTTATCCAAGGGTTCTTCGTCCATCGCGATATTGAATTACTTCCCTGTCCGACTCACTCTCTGGATCTTCTCCCGATAGAAAACATGTGGCCGATGTATGCTCAACGACTGGCCCAGATTACATCCCCAGCTGCCACACCAGATCAACTTGAGAAATGTTTTGAAGTTTCTTGGTCTGATGTACTCCAAGAACGCATTCAAAGCCTCTTTGAATCAATGTCGAGGTGTGTGACCGTGGTGATCTCCAAAAGTGGCGGCTATTCTGGTAACTGATTTTGGCAGGAACCACACTTACAGAATTCTATAAATTTAATCATTTGATACTTGGTCAACATGTTAAACAAATGTTGTTGTGATATCTTTTGTTTTTCTTGGTGTTTCAATTTGATTGGCCACCAGTGAATATAAATGTGTTCAAAACACGTGACAGATATTTTATTTAAAGTATATTCGAACAAAATCTCTAAAAATTTTGATAGCAGAAATTTTTCAAGGGCAAAATATTTGAAATAGTTTACTATGTCGGTAGAAGAAAGATATCTCGTTGAAGATTGAGTAAGTTATGAAAAAAGCCCTTTATGAATTAATGGAGAATATGACATTATAACAACATCTTTAGTTCACAGTCATTAAATTGTAAACGAATCTTATGCCTTATATGGATTTTTTAAAATATCAAAGTTGTGCAAATGCTTCTTTAATATAAAACTAAATAAAAAAATTATAAATTTAAATACGTTTTCAAACATATGACAATTCAAAGTGTTATTCATTTATCACTGCTTAGCAGTTGCCTAACAATAAAAAAGATTCTTACCTCCAAATCCCATTAATTACATTCTGAAGTGCCTTTTTATAAATAGAGTTCCGTGTATATGTATCACAAGGAATAAAATCTAGACAGCTCTAAGGCACTAATATAATAAGTGTACACGCAAAAAAAAAGAAACTTAACATCTATTTCTCTTTCTTTAATATTGGATGGTATCAAACCTGGAAATTTCTACTTACGGTAACCTTTATCTTACTTCAAAATTTTACGCATGTTTTCTGGCTCAACTTAAATAATATTTAAATTTTTTAATGCGGAATATACCCAATTCACGTCAGCACATTGTTTTACAAAAAGGTAATCACCGCTTATTTCTTTTTTTGTTAGTAAATCCATGTTAATGATTCATTACATATGGTTCTAACATTTCGATTACACGTGACTTCGTATGAATTTAAAAACTTCAAATTTCTGCTTTGTGACCTGAAATTGTATTTCGTTCCTTCATTCGAAGACATTTTTTCTGTATTCTCAATAGATTGCTTGAAAATAAATTTCGAAATCTAGTAAAGTAAATTGATAGAATACTTGGAAGTATTATTATGTTGAAAATAAGGTGATTATTAGTCGATGCTATGAAGATAATCACACTGTTTGTTGATTACAATAATACACCTAATAAAGATTATCCGAATGTATAGAAAACTGAAAATAAATTCCTCTTAAAACCCCTCTTAAACATAAAATATTGAAACACACATATATTCAAACATTGTATTTATTATATAACCAGTCTTCTATTTTATAGTTCTCAGAAATATTTCTTTGAAAATTATTATTATTCAGTGACAAAAGAGTTTATTAATGTTCTTGTTGGACTTATTATTATCGTTGCTATTGCTGTTGCTGCATATCTCCGGTGTTTAGCAACGCCAAAATAGGCCAATGAAATTTGTCACTCTAACAAAACCTACCACTAAAATTGAACCTATGAAAAGATCCATTCTGGAAAACCACAGACAATCCAGAATGTGACCTGAGACACTTCAAACAGGCTTTGTAAAGCTTTTATCTATATGAATAGGACATAGATCTCAAATGTCCGCTGATAAGCCTGGTGATTGCCGTTTGGTCCCACCTACAACAATAAGTGACAATGCATCCCCCGGGTACTTTCTCGTTATATTATGTTTTTGTTATATTATTATATGTGTTTAAGTGAATTAATTTAAATTTGGTTCGTTATTAAGAAAATACTTCACTTATAATTCTTGCTAAAAATAGAATAACATTAGAATCTATATGAATTCAAATATAAAAAATAAAATTTGTGCGCTAAAACTTATTATTTTTTCTTTCAAAAATTTAATAATAAAATTATTTTTTTAAACTCCACGATATTGTTAGACATAATATGAGAATTTTAAAACAATTGCGTAAAAAATATTTTACTTATTTTACCATACGACTAATTCATGTATAGATAACAATAATATTACTCAAATCTAATATTTGAATTGTAATTAAATTGTGTAAAAAAGAATAAACATTATGAGTTATGCTTTATTTGTACAATGGTTTCTACTTGTTCTTGTATACAACTATTATCATCATAAATACTTACAGACATACATTTGCTTATACCAAACAAAACTAGTTTTAAAATATCTCTATTAAATTCATTAGATCATATGAAATGTTTTAGTTAATCTCCTATAATTCATCTATAATATAATAAAAACACTCTGAAACTGTTCTATTTATGTATATATGTATGCTTATATAAATTATCACGTCAAAAATAAACTATGAATTCTTTAAATACATTTACCTTCTTTTCTCACTCATTAATTCATTAAATACATTGAGGTGTAATGTTACATTATTTTCAGTTGCTGATATTATGTTTTATGTTTTCAATTAATGTAAATACACATAATAATTATTCTTAAAGAAACATCTATGTAAAAATATATGTATGTATGATAAAAATTTCTAATTATTATTTAAATTTTTATTAATTTTGATTAAATAAAACATTAAATTTGAGTAAAACTCATGTAGTTGATTATAGTTCAAGTTACTAATATCCCCATTAATAAGTTATTATAGTAACGGATTTCTTCAATTTTAATTCTAAAACAAAAAAAGCTTCATATTTAAACATAATCACTTAAAAATATTTTTAAAATAATGACTGTTTTCTCGTGATGCTTGTTATAAGACAATTCTATTTCATTTGTATATTGTAATTTGATGTCTTTCGTGATTTTGAGTATCTGTAGACATGCTAAATAAAATATCAAAATAATTTTATTAAAAACAATTACTTCTAAGCAACACAGTACGCTTTCAAACATTTTTAAGAAATGCTCAAGAAAAATCAAAGGAAAACAAGAAAATAAATTTATCTCTGGGTAAAGCTATTAATTTTCTTCCAATGTGGAGTCAATGTCTGAGCTCGGTGACTAGAACCTCACTCTCAGAGCATTTTAGAAGAACCTCCTGAGTGCTTTCTGCTTCTTTTCCAATCAGTAAGATCACTGTTTGGGTAGAATCTGGAATCGTTGCCACTTTATACTTTCCTTTTTATCTTTGGTCACGCGATTCACTCTGACAACATATGTTTCCTCAGCCATTTGGCAGCACCCGTTTTCTTGTCTCCAAAGGTTGAGTAAAAGCTTTTCTGGGAGAAAATGAGCACTTTAGAACAGATCATGATGTAGTTTGGTAGAAGTAAGTAAGTTGGAAAGCTTCAGGGAGTACCATACATTTATTTTTTTTTTTTTACATGTTTGCTCTTTAGAATCGTCTGCAGAAGATATAAAAGATTTGCCTATACTAAAATTGCTTTATTTTTAAGATACGAAATAATTCCATTGGGAAAGATGTCAGTCATAGTAAATTTTAGTGATATGTTTTTCCATATAAACATATCTTTCATAAAACACATAATATAAACTAAATTTAAGACCACGCTTTACAAAAAAATATAAAACATTTTAATACATGAAATGTGTACATTAAATTTAATTTATATGCTATATTGAAAATTTTATGTAAAAAGCTATCTTAATAGCAATTAAAATAATATTGAATTCTGAGAAGCATAATTTAAATGATCATATTTAAATTATAAGATTTTTTTTATCCCTTCTTTGAAAATATTTTTATTCTTTATGATTAAATTTACTACATCATTAATGTATTGGCGAATTTTAAAAATGCATCTTCCCTCATTGATTTACTTACATTTACATTTTATTTATATCTAAAAAAGACAAATGAAATTGACTCATTGCAATCTAAACGCACTATATTTTAGAAAGAAGTTTACAGCACATTCTTAGAGTGATATTTATAAAACTCTATTCTGTTTCCAATAATTTCCGTGTATAATAATTATTATACTTCACATCGTTTGGAATTCTATATTTCATTACGTAAAATTATGTAAAGTTATCAAACAAATGAAGAACTTTTAAGAAATAATAAATGGATTTTCGATCTAGCTCAAAGAACGTTAATTTAAAAAGTGATTAATTCAAAAAAACATCTAAAATATGATAAACCGCATATTAAATTATTTGGGAATTTAAAACCATCTTGAAACTGAAGTATACACGACAACATATTATTGTGTATAATAATAAGAAACTGAAACATACCTCAAAATAAATACAAACAAAAGCATTATTTGTGACATAAATTAAATAGAAAAAATTCCATGAACAGTTTTTAAACTTTCAAAATAACTAATTTCTAATCAGGATGAATATTGTTTATTTCCATAAAGCATGCATGATAGCTATATATGATTAAAATAATTTAATGGAAGTTATATATTAATCTTCATAATAATTATAGACTAGACTATTCAAAAAACATAAATGGATGAAAATTCATTGAAATATCACTTGATCGAATTTCTTGTTCAGTTCCAAAAGAACTAAATCATTAGTTGTGGCTTTCTATTTTCATCTCCAGCAAAGAAATATTTTCTTGAAAGCAAGTAATATAGTATTCTGATGCTGCTGTGTATAATAAAATACAAGCCCTAAAAAGTGCTAAATCGAATTCTCACACATCAAGTTTTCCTAAGAAAGAAAAATAATCATGGAAAATGGCACACCATTGCTAAGCAAATTCAGAACAATTCTTTTCAGCAATTGGAACTTTTCCAAACCATGAAGGGTCTTCTGCATTCACTTGGAATCATAACATTTCTTTAGGAAAAGTATGGCGACATCGTCATATTTTTCTCCACATGGGTGAGAAAATAAAAGTTACTTTCTAGATGAGATAGCACAATACGTTCTGGTTCTGTTTCTATTTTTGTTTTTTGCTCCTTCATAACAACTTCTCTTGTTGCCCTTACTGTCAACGAAAAGTGCTTCCATTTGTAATAAATCCTTCCCTTATTTTTTACAAAAGCAGGGGGAAAATATGTGGCTTAGCTTTTATTATTATAGGTCAAACATTTTATTTCAAAGGAATAAACAGTAATATCTACTATAAATATTTTATAAATTATATTCTCATAAAATCTGATGAAGCGTTATGGTATGTGACTGATAATATTCAAATTAACTTAAAATATAACAAAAATAATACCAGTTCATAGGGGTGATTATTAGCAAAGGACCTCTCAAATTGTTTAAATTCATTATAAGTAAATCATAGAAATTTTATGAAATGTGGCATTCATTACATTGAAGTTAGTTTACATAACATTCATTAAGACCCCCCAAATTCTGTCAATGAAAAAAATAGTTTATTTACGAAATAAAATGTTACACATTGTTTGCCGTATCAGTAAAAAAGTCATTTATTTGGATTATATCGTAGCTAAATTTTTGTATTAATTATAATAATTTTTGACGTAATTTGGATAAAAATAGATTGAACATTTAGTACTCAAATAGATTAGATGATTATAGCACACTTTAAGTAATATAGGGTTTTCATTCGCGTTCACTTAATGTATCAGCTCGTATTTCTTTCGACAGATGTGGGAATGATGGGCGACCTTTAGTTGGAAATGTCACTTGTAATGTAAAGGTTGTGCTTTCAATCAGTTTTTAATTTGAAAATTGCTATATAAATTCAAATGCCTGTAAGTGCTAATTTTGTGCCAGTAGAAATTCTATACAGCTTACATGAATTTAATGTAACGCTATCAATAATATTTATCAATAATAGATTTAAAATTTAAAAAGAGTCACAATTTTCTATAAAATTTTAAAACCTTGTCTGAAAATAGGTTTCCAATTTTTGTCTTTTTAAATACATTTGACCAATAGTGCGCTAACATAACACTGAGTTAAAAAATTGAAAAACTTTTATAAAAATTTTTTTTTTTTATTTAAAGGACAATTTTTATAAAAAATTGAATTTTTTTTCAATTTTAATCTTTTATGAAAATAAGTAATTAATTCCACGTGAGAAACAATTATACATTTTTTAAAAGTCAAATTTGTCAATGATAGTTTTTTTTAATTTTTTTAAGAAAAAAGAAAAAGAAAACAGAAAAAATTTAAACTAGCTTTTTCTATTGTAATTTTAACATTTCTCAACGAAAAGTGGTTACTTCAAGAATTAACATTTTATCAATGTGACTTTAGACCATTAATAGATAAATAAAATTAGGAAAAAATATACGTCATATTGATAATAAAAACATAACAAAAATGATGCATTTGCGCACATTTGGCCAAAAATATACTAAATATTATTTCCATTTTTTTTCTTGAAATACAAATTTGGCTAGTGCGACGCTACTTAGCGATAATAACTATTTAATAGTCTTAAGATATACTATATCTTTGCACTTAAAAGGCACCCGTAATTATTGTACATAAAAAGCAATATTCAATTATAAGGGTCACTTTTGCAATTTTACACGTATCATTTTCTAATACAAAACATTTTCATGATACAATTGCTTAGCATAAAATGTAATTTTGTTAAAAAGTTTATCATTGTAATTCTAATTTCTTAATATTTATTGCTGATAATTACGGATTTAAATGTCGTTTCCTGACATTTATTACTGCGTTTAGATTGAAAATTTATGTAACTGAAATTCTTATTCTGTTTTACGGTTTATTGTCGAAAGATAATTGAAAACGGTTTCTCGAAATAAAGCGGAAATTATATCAGAATTTTGAATTATTGCTAACTTAATACAAACATGATATTTCATTTCAAAATCTGGTTTACAGTGTTTTCAACTAGTACCTAACGAAATTTTGATCACGTATTTGCAATTA
Organism: Latrodectus hesperus; assembly: GCA_037975125.1. Lineage (NCBI taxonomy): Eukaryota > Metazoa > Arthropoda > Arachnida > Araneae > Theridiidae > Latrodectus > Latrodectus hesperus. The sequence goes on from CM075862.1 coordinate 39,092,082, forward strand.
ATCCAGCAATGTTGTTTATGTCACATTGTAACTAATTACAGCAGTGTAATATTCTTTCCGAAGCTCTTTCCGTTTCAAGAAATAAGCATTCTTTCCAATTCTTTTTTTAAATCTTTCATCTCAGCATTTCAAATTTGAGTAGAAAAATAATATTTAAGGAATTGAAATAATTTTTCATTTTATATGCATTTTTCCAGTATAATTGCTTATAAAAATACATCAAAATTGTTTTCCGATTTTTAAAAAACTGCTTCTTTTTTTTTTCCAATATGTCACTAGTTAAAAATGCATATGAAGATAAATGAAAAAAATACCATGTTTCTAATTAAGGAGAATTTTCGATAACTCATTTGATTTGCTTTTAATTACTCTATAAATTGGATTACATTTGATGATAGCAAATATTATTTTGACATGCTATTAATAAAGAAATTTCATAATTTATGTCATTCACATTATTTTAGTTAAAACTGTGTCTTACTGCAATTAGTTTTAATTTATTTTTAAATATTTTCCTCCGTATCCTTCAACTTAATTAAACAGTGCAATGTATTATTTGAAAATATTTGTTTTTCTTAAAATGGATCACATAATATTATATTGAATGATTAAAATAATTTTCTAAATAATTAGGAATAAATTAATGAAATTCTAGGTTTAAAACATCTCAGTGTAGCTCTTAGCTCTCTCTCTCTCTCTCTCTCTCTCACTCTCTCTCTCTCTCTCTCTCTCTCTCTCTCTCTCTCTCTCTCTCTATATATATATATATATATATATATATATATATATATATATATATATATATATATATATAACATTATGTATAGTTTAGCGTATTAAAATTTTTTAATATTTTTATAGCTAATTTTCTGACAATATGCATCGCCAAAATATTACTGAAACTCTTCGAATTTGGTAATTTTTCTATTGTTCGTGTTCTATAACTCATAACCTAATGTTCTTAAGCTATACAAAAATTCCATCAATGACAACTGTTGGTTAAAAAAACCGGTTATCAGCTATTATTTATTATTCATCAATAAAATAGCTTATGTCATTAATCTGTGAAAGTGTATCAAAGCTATTAAAAACATATCAACTACAAATCCTTAAAATAAACCGAAGTCACATATTTTATAATAAATTTACCGAACTATTACATTGCCTGGGAGTTGAAAGTAAATTCTATCAAAAGCACTAGTTCAAGTATTATTTTCTAATTCCCTGCTTTGTATCGAATTTTTAATTTCCATTCGATTAAAAAAGTCTGACTTGCTATTACCATAAGTAATTCTTAAATTATTACTATATTTATCGAGTTTTAAACTTCTAACATTCAGTTAAGAAAAACACACAGTATAAAAGTTTGGAAGTAAGGAAGTTAAACCATATCAATATTTTATCTAATAGCCTAAAATATTATACACTTAAATTATCGTTTGTTTTTTAGAAAAAAATTAATAACAAGAAAAAAATAGTTATTAAAAATTCAAAAGTAAACAAACAAAATTTATTTAAGTAGAACACATAAAAATTAAAGCTATATTTTTTCTTATTTCAAGGCAATTAAAATGGATAACAAATGTTGGCTTAGATGTTAGACTACATACAAAAGTATATAGATAAGCAAAGTTTCCAACATTTTTTATCGATTTTTTCTGCTGCAAAAATGTTTCACTTAATTTAAGTTAATCTTCGCTCAAAAAAGATATTGTTACATTAATGATTTAAAAATACTAATTGTCTTCCTATTTTGCAGTCATTATATATTTCGCATTAAATATGACTTTAATGATGCAATTAATGCTCAAAACCTTTTACTTAATGCGAAGTTAGGGCTTTAATACATTTTGCAATTAAGTATGCTAGTGATTATACAATATTGAGTATCATTACTCTTAAATGCAAATGAAAAGTATAATATCACAATTAACTCTAAGTCTTAATAAAATCAGTAGTATTTACTACACATTGCAGATTTCTGTTTAAAAAAATCTGAATATCATCTAAATTACTTTCATTATAAAATGACTATGATATTTATTTGTTCATCTTGACAAATGTGAAACATTTATGTATTTCAATTACAGAAATTAATTATTTTTATTAAACTTCTTTAATCAGTTAAATAATTTAAACATCAAGATAAACATTTTATTAGTAGTTTCAAATGTTATTAAATTTATTATAGAATTTTTTATGATTGGGTATGCCTACACAATGTGATTTGAAGGAAATGATATACTAACATCACATTTCCAATTAGGTCACGAGTGTTTACAATTACTTATAATACCATTCATTACCAAACATTTTAATTGCTAGAGGCGTGTGAAAATTGCATCTGCTTAATTCATTTCTAAACGCATTTTTACAACATGTTTTGATTAATTTATCATAAACAATTAAATATACTGCAATAAGTGTAAGTCACAGGAATTTTTGTGATTCACGAATTCTGTTTTTTTAAATTGTTTCATTAGTATCCCATAATATAATTAATACTTGAAGCACAAAAGTTTAAATTATCCAGTTTTATCTCAATATTTCTTTTCTAAGAATACATTTTCTCTTGGTTATAAATAACTTTATAATTAAGACTGTAAAAGTTGTTTTGATATTTTCAAATTAAATTAAACAGTTATAAGACTTTTTTAATGTTTCAATCACCAATGATTATGCTTTCCAAAAGTCACCGTTATCAGACAAAATCCCTGTCTCGGACGGTTTACTTTACATGTTCGGGTAAAAATTAAATCTAATTTTGTAGATGACCAAAATGTGTAAAAATAATTAACTGCGAAGGATTATTTAGAATATTTAGTCATTTATTTCTGTAGAGTATGAAAGGGGAAAACCATAGAATAATGATGGTCTGCTAATAATTAATATTGTCATCTTTTATTCTTGCCTTACCAGCCGAGGCCATGTGCGAAGCTGTGTTTGCTAAGGAGTATTTACCGTCAAATTGAGAGCAATGGAGGCAAGAAAAATATCAAAGATTTGTTTAATTTAAGTAAAGAAAAATGGTTCAGGCTATATGGTTGTCTCAAGGAAAATCCCATAGCAGCTCCTAATTTGATTAAATTGTAGAATATGCCTTTTGATTACCTGAGACATCATTACCAGTAGAGAGTATTTTCTTTAAACAATGCATGGGCTGATAATTAGGGTTTGATGAAGGAATATGTTGATAAGATATCAGCTTGCGAATATTTTAACAAGATTAAATTTCAAAAATGTTTTTCTAAATAATGTCCTATCCAATGATAAGTAATAAATATTATACCAAGTTTTATTCCTTAAAGTGTTTTTTCTCACTTAAATAACTCATAAATATTAACATATTGGAAATGAAATATTTAAATTTATATGCTTGTCATTTATGCTATTACTCCTGGTTTAGAATCTCAATCAGTAATCCCTTATTCATAGCACATAAATTCAAAAACACTCTAAAAATCAAGGGTGTGTTCCATTGAATAGCCATGACTATGAGGAGGGGTAACATTCGGTGCCCTGGTTGAACATTTCAAAAATCTGGCAAGCCTACCAATAATGTGCTTATTGGTAAGATTTTGCTTTTAAATCTTGGCGTTTTTATCTTTCTCAAATATTTCTCAATATTTTTACATTTATATTTCATGAGTTTAATGATTTTGCAATGAATATGTTTTAAAGATGTATTCATTTTTTTAAAATATATTTCTTAGAAATCATTTTAAATGTTAATTCCGCAAAGATATATTTTAATTTTCAGTCAATCCGAGTAAGGGGATCTGCAAATCGTTTGCTGAGGTAAACAGAAGTAATCAAATATAGTATGTGATAGGTAGTAATCAAATATAGTATATAGTATGTCATTACAGTTTCAAAGCTTCATTTTTTTGCACGTGATTATTAGATAGACATGTATGGACATTTTAAAAAGGACTCCAAACAACTGTAAATAACAATGTGCATAGCGCTAACTAATCATGTCTGCCAACACGAACACTGTTTCGTAGTGACAAATATAAAAAGAAAATCCAGATTAAGAATTTAACAATGTATTGAGTTACATCTCTACCATGAGAATAAAAAGGAATTACAAACATCCACTTGTTTTCAGATGCTTTGAAGCAAGACAATCAATTACAAGTAAACTCGTTTCTATTGATTTTCAATATCCTTATTAGGGAATAAGAAAAACCAACTATGGACAAAATTTCATTCAAAATTAATAAAAAAAATTATTCAAAATTAATAAAAAATTCTTTATCGGCCAAATAGTTCCTTAATGATCCTGTTTTTGGTCATCAAAAAGTTTTGGTCCTCAATAGAAAGAAATATATTATAATGGTCCCAAGCAGAATCATATTGTATAATACCTATGATTTTAAAAGCATTTGTAAATCACTATTGTGAGAAGAAGTTTATTCGGTAATGGATTATAAGCCTAGGTACCACGAATCTGTTTCCTTTATCTTCCAATCCATACATGTGTAATTAAGAGCTTTTTGTCAACATGTCAATTAGACTGCATTTTATTTAACATGTTCATGATTAATTCGAAATTGGCCATTGAAAGCGATGACTAAAAATGTATAGAGAATCAGACACTCACAATCAACCTAAGAAAATCTCTGAACAGCACACATTTTAAGTTGAAAGTGTAATTATATCGACAAGATTTCATTCCAACCATGCATCAATTCCACATCTTAAGAAGGTATTTTGCAGTGTCTGTACAGTATGACGATAAATGTTCAAATTCTATTATTGGTATTCACATTGAAGAGCTGGTCTTACTTTTCTTATAATGGGCAATGATGTTCTTTGCCATGAAGGTACCATCACCATATATTGCATGAAAGGTAAATGTCACACGCACATGACTTCCAAATGGACTTGCTATTTCTGGGTAAACACATTTAATAACCAAAGATGTTACTAGAAATTTGAGATAAACAGGAGAAATGGCAATTATTTATCCATATGATATTAAATTAACTCTTTGAAAGAATGATAAAATGCTGCAAATGACGAGCATATGCATAATTTATTAACATATTTTTGATTGTTTTGCTTTAATTTTTTTTAGATTCCACTGATAACTTATCTTTTAATTTCTGAAGACAAAATATGGTTTTTATCGAATTTATCGCAATTTCTGAGAATGAATCTAAAATTTCCCATAAAGTATTATAAATATGGATTGCTTATAAAATAGAATTTTACAAATTTAAATCATAACTGTAGCTTTATCATTGAAAAAATTAATGGCTATGATATTAGTTTAATGTTAATTTTGGAAAGCAACGAGTAAAGATTAGTTCATTAGCAATTTGCTCATCCTTTCTGAATCAGCATTACATATATGTGGAATTTTAGACGCTTTTTCCTTTTCTAAATGCTTCAAAAGTTGCTTTGTAATAAAGATGCTTTTCTTCTTAATAATAAAATCCAAAATTAATATTTTGTCTAAAACTATTTCAAAAATATGAAACTTTCTATTTTGATAATTTTTAGGAGTTAAAAATCAAATTTTTTTAAAAAAAATTGAAAATATTCATTATTAATAATCTTAGTCAAGAATGATGCTAAATCAACATCTTAAAGCTCTTAATATTTATAAAAGTAAGTTTAAATGTTAAAAGTACTTAATAGTAAAACTAAACACATAAAATGCAAGTCATTATTTTAAAACTAATTTTTTTCTGATTGTGTTTTAATATCTGTACAGTTCTAAATATTTAAAAATGAAATTAACGCAAAAAAGTTTTGTGTAAATAAAATTACATTTGTTATAAACATTAAATTATATAAAAATAAAAATTTGGATATATTTACAAACATTAATAATTAAATATTAAATATATATATCAAGGAAATTTCCCAAAATATTGTTTTATATTTTTTAAAAAATATAATGGGGGGACTATAAGAGAAGTTTTACATTTTTTTTATTTTTACAGTTTCATACATCTTTTTTTTCAGCACGGTTCGTAAAACACTGTTTCATTACAGTTGCTTTACACTTCTATTCTATTCAAGCAGAATGTAAAAGTTTAACAAAAAATCCAATTTCTTTTGCTATTGAAAATTCTTTAAACCCAAAATGAATATAACCCAGAATCCACTTCTTATCTTCGTTCCTTCAAAATGCTTGTAAGCAATTTCATTCATACTTTTGAGCCTCTTGAAACAGTCAGTTCTTTCTTGGAGAAAATTTTCCCCAAAGGATGCCATGCCCATCTCTTGGCATGATACACTTCTTAAAAATCTGTAACATCCTTCTTTTCTAAGTGAATAAAAATGGAAGATATTAAAAAAATCTGAAAGGATAAATACAATATTTTATTCTGAACGGATAGCCTACTATTGCATATTATTCAAGTGAAAAGCCACATACCCTTTTTATGTAGCCCCAGGCACAATTTTCAAAAACCAGAATTCACTTTTTTTATTTTATTGGTAAACATGTTTTAAGATTCTAAATAGATGGTATTTTCTTATTTTATTTGAAGCGAAATTTGACTGAATTGTTTCTTATTTTGATTCGATTTTTGAGAGAATATTTTATGATTTATACAATTTTTCTCTAACTTTTTGGATTGTATACATGAATGTGAATTCAACTATTTTAAACAGATTACTCGATGGATTAATAATATCAATTAGACATATTCGATTTTCCCTTTCTTAGCAACTAATATAAGTATTAACTTAAAGATTGTAAAAGTTAATAAAAATATTAACTTCTATAGATTATTATTCTATAAAAGTTAATTTAAATATCTTCTTGATAAACTCAAGAGGATAATTTGATTACTATCTCATCTCGAAGTTCAATGGTATTTTTTTTTTTTATAAAATACCTTGGATAGATTTTCCTGTGAAAATGAAACTGTTAATCTTATTTAAGTCAAAACACTTGAAAATTATTATTGATTCGTAGTGAACTGTGCATTTTCTTCATTGGAATTTTAAAAAATATATAATAGTAATTAGACAGCAAAAGAAAATGGTGAATGCATTTCTACTTGAATGTCTATCTGAGTTGAGGCTTGAGAGATTTCTATGAATTTCTTTCTTTTTTTTGTTGATGAGATAAATAGACACGACTTATTGTCTATTAAAAGTCTTTCTTAAACACAAAATATAAGACTGTTTTAAGAACCTCATAGTAGCGTTCATTTATTAAGCTCTTCTGCATATGAGGCCTACTGTATGAATAAATCGAGAATGAATTTTAGAAAATATAGGTATGTCTACATGTTGCTCAAAATAAATATTTCTACAGCACATAAAACCATGTCCTTTGGTGCAATAAATCACTTTTATCAGGTAACATTTATACTTGAAATGGGTGACAGATCTTGAACGGAAATTCATTTACATACTCAATAGAAAATGCCATTTTTCTAATCGTAAAAGGATCATTCCACTAGCATAATTAGATATTATATTAGTTTATTCAATTAGCTCAAATAAAATAGTTCTTACTATTTCTTTATTAAAAATTCTAAATTGATGTTTTTTTCTAATTTTGAAAAGTTCTTAGTCTTTATTTCTCTTTCAAATTCAAAATTTTTACTTTCATTTAATATATTTTACCAGAATTTTTGTAAGCATTTCTACTAAATGGATATCAGCTTTAGTAGAAATGTTATCTACTAAAGCTGATATCTTAACTAAGCAAATCTTAATCTAAGCAAATCTAAGCACGTGGGGACCAATTTAATATTTAACTATAAATGCAAGTATTTATTTATAAATAAATTTCTATTTGTTAGATTTTTTGTCAATTATTTGTACACATGTTTAGAAAACAGAGATAAAGGTAACATTTCAATTTTTTTCTGTATTTGTGTTAGTTTGTGGGGGAAAAGCTGCCTTCCTCGTGACCTTCAGGAAGTGGGTTCTATATCTGACCCTGGCGTTAATAGATTCATCAAGTTTTATGTTTCTTGGTGTGCCGGCTTCGAATTGAAAGGAGATTGTGACCTTATTACTGGACAGTAGTTTAAAATCACGAGGTGGTTTGCTGCGATTAGCAACTTTTTATTCATCAAAAATAATTAGTTAAACACACATTGTGTAAACAGAGGAAATCTTTATTTTTTTCATTTGGACTCATTATGATTTAGTGGCTAGTGGTCGGTCGTTGAGCAGTTAACATGGGTGTAATGGTCTGAAGAAAATTTCCTCTCTCTCCAGATCAAAGTTAAAATTGAGGGAATGGTTCCCCTGGTGGTTCCACCTATTGGAGGAGCCTTAAAGTAAAGACGTACTTTCACCCTCGTGATGGTCTGGTAAAACAAATGACTCACCCTTCTGATTTAATTTCGCATAGTCGTTGGCTAGCGAGCTTGGATTTTCCAAGTGTCATAAGTAACAACAAGAACAGCAACATAATGACTTTAATGATAAAAAAGTAATTTTCAGAACATAAGATCTCGGATTCGATACTGGTCATTATTGAACATGAGAAATCGCGTTGCGCCTCTACGTTATGCAATCTCATCCGTCGGATTGAGTGCTTGAGAGTTTTCTACGCACATAAGTATGACCCACTTTCTATGAAACCTATATCCAGAATGCAATTTAGATAGTGAAGGGTAAAATGCCTTATAACAACACTCGGCTTGTAGACTGTCCACTCACGTTGCCATAAAAAAATCTGAGCATAATTTATTTTTCTCATGTTAAGGATTTCTTTTTGAGTTTTTATAAATACAAAATATATTAGAATAATATTTAATTTTGAATAATATTCTAAATAACATTTTTTATTTCTAAAAATTATTTTCTTTTTATTTGTTTTCAATATTTCTTCTATACGCGATGATAATAAAAAAGAGATTTGAAAATTAGCAAATTATAATTTATTATAAAAATTTTATTTTAATCCAAACGAATTCGAAATTTGAATTTAATTTGCATAAAAAATATAGGATATTGTTATATTTTACTTAATAAATGAATTTAAGAAATTTTTCATTATTGAATACTTTTTTCATACCGACTAGGAAATGAAATAATATGTTATTTGTGCAACTATATCATCTCTCGTTGTTTTTTTTTTCATTTAATAAAACACAAAATATTATATTTATAAATTATTGGCTGAGATTCATCTTAAGCAAATTCATATTAAACAATCCCAGAGAGAAATAATTTTTTATTAATTACAAAGGTTTACTGAGATGTTTCAATTTTAAAATTATAATAATTTTAAGCCCTGTTATATACACTTAATTTTGAAAAAGGTAAAATTTAAATTTATTCGTCAATAATACTGTGCGTGTAAATAAATAGTTGCTTAAAATGCATTTTATGATTATTTTCCTACTAATTTTTTTAATATTTATTATAATAATGCCGTTAGAAATTTGTTCAAATTAAACACTTTTACGCAAAGTATCGAAAAAATTTCCGTCACCATCAACTGTTTGCACAACTTAGTTACAAAGGGAATCATTTTAGTATAGAAATATGTCAATTATAATACTAACACTCCTAAAATAAAACAGTTATCAAAAAAGGGAATAATAGCTGTGTTAAAATATTATTTTATACAATGCAAAATGCTTATATCGTCTCTTTACTTCTTTTATTTAAGTAATTTATCAAAAAATAATTGTATGTCTGCTAAAAAAGAGAATAATTTTTAGCACGGAAGTAAGTCAATAATGTTAAAAATAAAAAATTGACCATAGAATGTTATTTATATATCAGAGGAAATAACAGCATTTATGCAATACAAAATGCTTATATCTACATTTTTTTTCTTTTTTATTTAGATACTTTGTATTAACTCTGCTCAATCCCTTGAAATTTGTGAAGGTAAATTATGCAGCTTGAAATATTGCTTGCATTAATTTTATATATTCATTAAAAAATATTTTCACATTTATTTACCTTAATTATCTAAGCAAATATTAAATCTTGATAAAGTACTTCATTGTTTTAATTTATCTCAACATTTTTTCCCAAATCAAACCAAAAAGAATTTTTTTTTTAAAAAAAAAGTCTCTGTCATAATTTTTGAAAGCTCATACTTAGCTTCTGAAAAGCTGCATAATTATCTCAAGTGTCTAATTATTTAGCTAGTTATTAATTGCTAACCTCATAGACACAAAATCTTGTCATCTTGAATCAAAACAATCGATTATTCCAACGCTTGCACGCCTAATAAAAGCAGAAATCTCATTGGTGCAACATTCCCGTTGAGCTATTGACGTCATCGCGACAACAAATAGAAGATGGTTTCGTCCATTTCACTGGGGCCTAATAGCTGCACGAGGCACTCTCTCTATTAAGTAAAATGGGATCCTCTTTTACATGACCTATTTTTAGAGATTTTTCTAAATTTATTCGAAGCATTATTCACCTATTAAATAGTTCTTTAGATGTAAATGTTCTTTAGAGTTCTTTAAATGTAAAAGAGAATTTGAAAGGAAATAAATAATTTCAAAACCTAAAAGGCAATATTCCTCTTATCTTATCCATGTAGAGCTAAATAATATCGACGTTAAACTAAGCATAACGAACAAATATATATATATATATATATATATATATATATATATATATATATATATATATATATATATATATATATATATATATATATATATATATATATATATATAAACTAAACATATTGGCTTTGAAGGAAGTTATGAAGGCTTTTTACTGCTATTTCTGGCTTGATTGTTTCTGAATATAAGAAATAGGATATTTATAAGTTATGTAATATCTACTACAAGTTTTTAATTGTTTTCCAATCTAATGTGATTTTGAGAAGTTTAAATTACTTTATTGATCTCAAAATAAAAAAAATAATAAGGAAAATATTAAATGAATTTAAGTAAATCATATTCAAAGCTTTTGCCTAACATTTGACTCTGAAACTGATTATATTTAAGTAAATATTCAAATGTATTTTCTTGAAATTAAAATACTATTTATTTATGTAAATCACTGTAAATGAAGTTGTTTTATGTATATGTGTGTGTGTTTAAATGTCACTAGCACATATATATTTTAAATAGTGAAACTCCTTCAAACAGTTTTTCTTTTTTAATTTTGTATTAAAATTAATTAATACATTTAAAATCTGGATTTTTTTATCATGAAAAAACCAATTTTATTAATAGAAGTTGCAAAAAATATTTATTCACGCTAATTTTTAAAATGGTTAAAGAAGAGGAAAATTTGTTTTGGATACATAATTTTTTAAAGTAAAACCAAGTTTATAAACATGATTAAAGCCATTGACTTTCGATTTTCTTGAGACAGAAAATATTGCATACATTAATAGAGGTACTTTTAGCATAACTTTTTGCATAACAATTTAATTTCTGTTGATGATAAATTAGAATAAGAAGGCTCACACAAGTTCCTTTTAATTTTTAATTCCGTTAAAAGAACAAGATTGAACTATTGAACGGTCATAGTTATTAAAGAACTATAATGACAAGTCAAAATAAATTTCATGCTTTTATATAATTCATCTCAAATAATAATGAATCGTTTGTTGACAATTTCCTTAATACTAAATTGTAGATCTACGAAAATATTTGCAACTGATTACCATTCATTTATCAGTTTTGCTGACAAGGAACTTATGATTCCTTCTTCATACACAATGACCTTGGCAGTTAAAAGATTAACTCTGTGGATCAGTAACTCATGGGTTTGATTCCCATATTGTGCAAATAGAGAATGCGTTAATTTAGGTCACGATAGAAGAATAACTTTAAATTGTATGACACAATTATTTTTCGATTGCAAAACAGTAATTGTAAAACAACTAACAAATCAAATCTATTGAAATCCATTTTAACACCAGGTTCTTTTTATAATTACTGTCAAAGAACAAAATTGAACCAATAATATTCTTGTAATGATGGTTTGATATTTATTAACTAAAGTTAGAAGCAATTAAGTGCTTATTCACAAATATATTTATTTTAATTAATTGTAAATAATCAATACGCTTTTGAAGAAATAATTTTATCATTTTATAACATCGATGAGGAAAAATTCTAAATTAAAAGCTTTCCATTCACTGCAATTTAAGCTTTATTAAGAAGTTAAGGTATTCAACTATAATTTTATGCATGGTAGTTTTGCCAAAACTTAACAATTCTTCAAGTATAGTTGTTTCATCAAAATGAATATTAAATTATAGAAAACGGATTTAGGATCAATGAAAATTTTGAAAATATTAAATTAGAATTATGTGTTTTTGTCATGCAAATATCACGTTTATCAAACAATATTACAATCATTAAATCTAAAGATAAAAATTTTAAGCACAGTTATCCATAAATTGTAGGTTTAAATAACAAGACATTTCAGCAAAGCAGTGTAAACCGGGTTGCTTATAAATAATGGATTTAAGTAGTAGAATATAAATAATAAAATTAATTTTCCTGGATAAAAAATATCATTTTATTTAAAACATAAAAGTTAATTTCCAATTAATCATAAATAGTTAAATTGCACCTTAAAATCAAGCACTATTCAAAGGAGACCGAAGAATATAACTGATTTGCAGTCACGGAAATATCACTCAGTAAAATTAATCAGAGTAAATACATAATAATCCATTATTGATTCATTTGAACCAGTGATTCCTTTAAACAAAAGCCAATACATTCTGAAACTGATAGAATTATCATCAAATAAAACTGAAAATTTTCTAAAAAAGAAATAAATAATTCAATATTTTAATTTATTGATTTTCTGAAGGATATTCGTTTTCTTATTAGAAACTGTTTTTTTCCTCTGTTATGAGGAAATTAGTTTAATAATTTTGAGAAATAATCACTAAAAGCAATTTCTGATTTTTTAACATAGTAAATAATATACACATCAATTATTTTGAATTTTAAATTTCCCATTTTTAAGAAGCTTGAAAGCCTTGATTTCTAATCTTAGAAAATAGCATTTCATTTCAAATCAATTTGCTGTCTAATCAAGATAGAAATCTAATTAAATTAACAGTTGTGTAGTTTCATTGTTAAATAAAACTTGTTTCCCGTTTGCATTTAATGGATAAATTAACAGCTAAAATCCGATAGAAACTAGAATTTGATCCCAAAGTTTTCGTTAGCGGAAGAATTGTAAAAATCGATTGTTTCTATCGATAGCTGAATTATATGCTAAGAAATAATCATTTCCATATGAAAATTTGCTAAAATAAGACATTTTAAAGCAATTTTCCTATGCAAGATTTCCAAGGTTTCTGACAATGTTTTATAAATACAATCACAAGTATAATTTAATATTAAAAACAAACTCTTTTTGCTTAAGAATAAAATTACCAATACAGAAATTTCAATGAATTCAAAAATTGACATTTAATGCTTTGTTAGAATTAATTAACACTTAAGTAATTTATTTAAATTACTATTCTAACATTTGTTGAAATAAATAATGCATTATATTTCAATGATTTTTAATGGAATTTTTAAAATGCTATTTTTAATTTATTTTGATAATTTAAATGCTTCAAAACAAATTTTGCAATTGTCAGTGAATATTCAAAGTAATTAAATTTATCATTATGCAAAAATTTAATATTTTTCATTTATAATTTTGAACATTGTCTTTTTTTGAATTCTCGTTTAATGAAATAATAATTTCAATACTTTAAAAAAACTACAAATATCACAGTTAAAATATTTGGTACTATTATTACCTTCGTCTAAAAGCAAATGCCTAATACTAAGAAATAGAAATATCTATTATATTCTTACTAAATAACTATATACTATATAATTTCTGTTGCTGTTGCTATTACGAAGGACACTTGGCTAAGCCAAGCTGGCTATGCCTTGGATATTCGATATTAAGTCAATAGGGTGCGTCTTTCATTTAACCATAGCACCACGAAGATAAAAGTACGACATTGTTTTAAGACTCTTCCGATAGATGGTACCACCAAATCATCCACTCCCTCAATTTTGACATTGATCTGAAGAAGGAGGAAACTTTCTACTGACCATTGCACCCATGGTAGTTGCTCCACGACCGACCGCATGACGTAAATTATGGGGCATACATATATGTGTATATATATATATATACATGTATGTTTGGTTTGGTTTGGTTTGTTTGTCGCTCAACGGTCATTTTTTGCACACGAGGGCTAATTAGACCGGGACTTACGGCTTAAAGTGGATTCCGAACCACTACAAACATCCATGCCCGAGGTGGGATTCGAACCCACGAACTGTTAAACCGAAGGCAAGAGCGCTAACCATTCGGCTGCCAGCTCGGCTACATATATGTTGTATTGAGCTTTTACAACTTGCAATAAGTGTCATCTAAACTAGTCTTTCCAGATCATGGTCAAGACTATCTGGGCTCCAAATATCCTCTTCTCCTTCTGATTTTTTCTATCTATTAATTTAGAGCTCCTAAAATCATTTCCACATCTAGAGATTGACTTTGCTAGAAAACATGGACATATCAAACAGATCTAGTTGTTATTAGATCATAAAGAATTAGTAACAGCAACATGTTGCATACATATATATACAAATCAATAATCAAAGCATTTTCTTTTCTTTCAAGACTTAAAACATAAGGAATGATATTTATTGATTGTTACTGCTATTTAATAATCTAGAAATGACAATACTTATTTTGTATTTTAATAGACACTTTTGTAACATATTACTCTTTGTTTATTTTTCAATAAAAGTTTAAAAGGTTTCTTTTAATAAATTGTAATCTCGGATGAATTCCTTAAGTGGGTTGATTAATCAACCATCACGAAATATTTTCCCATCATAGATTAAATCACTTTCCCACTGAACCTAAATTAGCTTCTATACTCAACACTCTAAATATTTATCTGTCCTATCATGCTATGGAATCGACATAGATTACGTCAATAAAGCCAGTAAGTACCTCTGTTGCGTCTCATTTAACTTCCCATTATATGTTAGATTTACTGCTTCACGTGAACCTCTTAAGGAAAAGTGACATAAGCAATATTTTTACAGTTTATATTCAGTATCACTTAGAAGTAAAAGGCAATGAAATATTTTATTATTAGGAAAACATAGCTAGATATAAGGGAATTACATTTGTTTCTAATGAATTTTCATATCATAAAATAAAGAATATTTTATATAAAAAACTTAGAGTGAGAGTAAAAAATTGATCTGAAGCCCAGGGAATGAGATTGGTGATAATTTTTCCCAATTGGTTCTTTTAATGATATTCTAAAAGCTGAAATGGCTAAGAAAACTTTTAAGACCCTTAAAAGTTTTAGTATAAAATTCTTAAAAGTCTTTCATGATTTTAAATTCACAATATATTTTAATTCAATGCATCAAAAAGACTCAATATGTATGGAAAATGAATTCTTTATTATTTGAAATTCTTCATTATTTAAAGTAAGTGTTACTCAAAATTTAGAAAATAGAGTTCGGATCACAATCATATGTTATAGATTTAAAACAAATCTCAATACTACATTTTTAAAAAATTGATAAAATTCCATGTGATATTTATTTTATGGACCTAAATATTATATTTGGCTTTAAAAACCCAGTTCAGAAGACACCACATAATGACATTCATCTGTGATATATACATCAAAATTAAAATAAGCACAATTAAATTTTATTCAAATTATTAATTTATTAAATTTTATTTTCATATTATTAATTTTTATTAAAATAATTTTAAAATTTTATTAATCATTAAAATATCGTAGGATGAAAAAATTCACTTGTAACTCGTGTTTGTCACGTTATAAACTAATAAAGTTTTTACGTTCCTTCATATAAAAATTTTCATAGAAAATTTTAATTTCGAAACACACTTTTTAATGAAAAAATATATTTTGTAATGATCAACCATGCTTTCAAAATAAAATTAAGAGTATCATTGGAAGAACATTTTAAAATTAAAAGTTATTTGACCGCGTAATTAATAAATTAATTAGTTCAATTAAAAATATACCTTTAAGCTGTATTAATAAGTTTATGTATAAAAAAGTTAATAATTTTAGATGAAATATATTGATATTTATAATGATATATAACACCCATTATGCGAAAATTTTATTTTAAAATCTACGTTTGATGTTTTATGAGGACAACTTTCGTTTCTAAAAAATATTTATTCTCTTAATCTCCATTCAATGTTAATGGTATGTGCTTTTCAAAACTAATTACCGTTTTCTAAATTTTGAAAAAAAGTTCCGTTTATAATTGAAAATATTCATAAATATATTATAGAACATTCAACGTACTGTACTAAATTTTAAATTAAATTATAGTTTACCATAAAAAAAGATTTTTTGCAATCATATCCTGATTTAATCAATAGTATTTTTTCGAAATGTGCAGCATTTGTTAGTAAAAATGCCACCATATATAAAGTTACC
This sequence comes from Latrodectus hesperus, assembly GCA_037975125.1. Taxonomy (NCBI): domain Eukaryota; kingdom Metazoa; phylum Arthropoda; class Arachnida; order Araneae; family Theridiidae; genus Latrodectus; species Latrodectus hesperus. Next base: position 39,108,487 of record CM075862.1, read on the forward strand.
AATAAAGTCATTATACTAATGTGCTTGATATATATAAAAATACTTTTTACTTGAATTATATTACCCAGGAGTTGTTGTTGTTGTGGCTTATCCTCCAAATGTCTGACGAAGTCAGGCAAGGTTCATGAAACCGCTGACCTTAATGAAATCGAGAACCAGAAGGGGGATCAGTATATATCCTCTCTGGAAAATCCCAAGCAGTCCAGGATGTGATTAGGAGAGGACTGCTCAGTTTTTCATTTAGAATAGACTTCAAAGAATTTCCTGCCTTTAAAATATGTGAGACCTCTAGTATGGCCACATTCTAGTCTGGAAATTGTGGTTCCAGAGGCTCTGTCACAATTGAGGGCGAATGAAAAGCCAGGCTCCTTGCCCGCGTACCAGTGATGGTAGGGAGAAATCCTCCACCCTTTCCAAAACGTCAGTATTAACAATAGCCTGATGTTCTAACAACCAAGGAGTAAGTTCAATCAGCATTGTTATAAGTTATACCGCTAAATACATTGACTGATAACACACTGCAGATGTTATTTACTCATGAATTTTATATTTCAGCAATATTATACATCATATCAGTTACTTTGCAATTTTAATTCTATCAATTTCGAAGCAAGTTTCTCAACAAATCAGTGTAGCTTGAAACACATTTTCTGACATTGGCATGATGATAATTTCGTATTCTTGACTTATGCGTAGCTTTAAGATTTGCATTTACAACCTGAGTTTTGCAGATATGTTCCTTGATAAACACCCACGCAAAAAATCTAATGGAATCAGATCGGGAACCGAAATGGACAAATACTTGTGAATCCCTTACCTATTGAATTATATAGTTATTTGGCGTTAAAGTAATCACGCACAATCCACGCGAAGTATGGTGGTGCGTCGTTTTGTTGGAAGATCATGGAATCAAGCATTCCAAACGCCTGTAGCTGTGGCTTGAGGAACAGTTAGAACAAATCGAGATAGATGTCTGTCGTGTTGCTTCTTTTTACAAATATAAATGGCCCATAAACATTACCTTGGGTGCATTCCGTTCCCATTGGAGTGTGGCAATCAAGTGTTCAGAGGTTCAGATACACGACGGTTAGGATAGTTTACTTTTCCACTGGTATGAAATGTCGATTTATTATAAAAAAGGATGTTATCCATTAATCTGCTCCCATTTTATAACCTGTCAGAGATTGTAACACAGAGTTTTCTATGCTGCGTAATTCTCAGGTTTCAATTTGTGGGCAACTTGATCACTCTACGCTTTCTCTTTTAAAATGCAGAACTTTTGAAATAATGGTTATGAGTATCACAAGCTCAAAACTGAGGTAGTGAGTTGATAAGTCGGGACTACGCTCAAAAGTTTCAAAGATATTCTCTACTATTTCAGATGACATCGAGGTCAACCTGTATGGTTGACATCAAGTACAGATCCGGTACGTAACATTTTGTTCACTCTAGTTTCTAAATATTTCCTCGTGTTGGAGTCTCTCTTCAAATTTTTTTACGAAACGTCTTCCTGAATTTTAGAAAGTATGAGCAAGCAAGCGTTCAGCTACAATTGTCATTCAATCTTCTGTTAGCTTATTTTCGGACTATCATTCATCTGTAATATCAAATTTATGTATTAATTATTTCTGCAAAATGTGCTGAAACTGTATAATATCATCCTGTATATACACATACATATAAATTCCAAGAAACATTAACATCCATATGTTTTTAAGCGTTCCAAATGTGATAAGTACACTTGTATGTTAATAAACAAAAAGAAAACCTGTAAATTCAATTGACTTATCCAAATAGAGAAATATTCTGCAAAAACTTTATGTATGCATATTTAGAAATCATTAAAACTAATTCAGTAGAAAAATTTAATTTAACTCAAACAACAATTTTCCAAACTAAATTAATATTTTATAAATTATGCGCAAAGCAAAATTTTCTTTGAATAAATTATAAATAATATGTGAGTTGAATACTTGATAATACTTTTTAAAAATAACTTTCAACAAAAATAAATATATTAACAAAGTAATTGAAACACAATACAAAATTCCGAATACTCCTTTTGGTTGCTAAAAATCGGAAGTGGATATTTCTTGCCTGAAGCTTTGGAGAGTGTGTTAAAGAGATCGATGCTCCGAACGGTTAACGAAACAAACTTCCAGATTAATGACAAAGCAATTAGCTTTGAGGCATAAACAATTCTCACTTTTCTTAATTACAGCAATAAATTCTTCTCACTCCCTACATTTACGCAGTTTTTATGTCACTTGATACCTTCCGGCAAGTGCATCGTTTATGAAGCTTTTTATTGGATACTTTCATTTATTAACCTTTTCATTACAAACATTAAACCCGTTTAAATGCTTATTTTCAATACACCTTTTTGTCCATGTCGACGACTGATTGTTAAAATAGCAGCATTATTTTCCTTCGTTGTAACTAAACTGTTTAATATTGGTAATTTTTAGTTTTTCGTAATTCTCGAAAATATTTGAATTACATTTGACGTGGTAAAAAATAAATTCTTCAAATCTGCTTCTTTAATCTTATTTCCCTTTTCTGCCATGTTATTTTCTTTTTAAATTCCTATTTCATAATAATGAAATTTTGTTAAAGTTTCTGGGAAATAGTTATTGAAATCTAGAAAAACAGTTAAGTGAACAGGAAAGGAAACAATATATATAATATATATATATATATATATATATATATATATATATATATATATATATATATATATATATATATATATATATATATATATATATATATATATATATATATATATATATATATATATATATACATATATATATATATATGTATATATATATATATATATATATATATATATATATATACATATATATATATATATATATATATATATCTGCATGCTTCTTTATGTGTGTTAAAAACTGAAAACTTTCCATGGAATTTGACTCAGGGCAATTTTTTGTATTCTGAACACAAGAAATTATTTTCATGTATTTTAGGCATTAAAGGTATGGAATGAATTACTATCCCTCTTCTGTAATACTCTAAAATATATGCTGTTTTGTTTTCAGATTCAAACATTTTTGTAAAATAATACGTTTTGTAAGACTAAAATTTGTGAAATAACATGCCGTTTTTGCAACTGAATTCTTTCGTCTTTGGTTTAACTGTTCGTGAATTCAAATCCTATCACAAACTTAAATGCTTATGGCGGTTCGAAATCCACTTCTCGGTCTAATAATTTCTTAAAATACCATCGCTAAGCGACAAACAGACAAAGCCAAACCGCATTGGAAAATAAATATATATATATTACATAAACTATTTATAAGGGAAATTTAAATTAACTACTTTATTGAATTTTTTTAATCAATATGCATAACAGTATAGGACATAAAAGGTCAATACCTATAAAAATTAATTTATGATTAATTATCAGTTCATGATAATTAAAGAAATGGTCAACGTAATAACTCATTTGAAGCAACTGAGTACTCTTGACACCAAGCAAACTGTGAAATTCGAAAACCAGCGAAACGAAAGGCACGCTATAGCACAACAGGGATCTGAACTACCATCAATCACTAAGCTTGAGCTGCGTATATGATTTACAGTTGCAAAGACTCTAACACCTCGAATAAATTATATTTAAACATTTCAGAAATGTTTATCTACATTCATTCCCCTTTTACTGATTCTTATCATATTGTTATATTCTAATGGTGTATTATTAAATATAGTATTAGAATAAAAACAGAAATTTTATTCAAAAGAAAATAATACACGCATTTATTAAATATCATTTTACCTGGAAGCATGTTATGAAATATAGTAATTTCTTAAATAATATTTACAACGTTTTGTATTTTATCTCTCTTGTAACACATTTGCTACGCATAACATCAATTCTAAAATCTGATAGAAATGCTTAAACTTTAAGATTAATCAGTAATATTTTAATTATTTAGTTTTAGTATTTTAGATAATTATGTATGCTAATTCTTAAGGTATTCTTTTAAAGTTACTGAATATTACAAAAATTTTTAATTTAATAATATTATTTACATATATTGTTCGTTATTATTTATTCTCATAAAATGTATTATTTTATTTAACCCAATTTTTAAATAGATTGTATATAACATTGAAGTGATATTGATAAATTGTAAATCAAGAAAAACAAGAAAAAGTAAATTTAATGTCACTTCAAAATTTGCTGACAGAAAAATAACTAAATAATTTTTTTAAAAATTAATATCAAGAAGTAATAAGTCTTAAATATACATTAAGGTTTCAAGTTTTTGAGCCCATTATAACTAACTGCGACAATGTGTAGTATGCCTTAACTATGTTTTAGAGTTCCATGTACCTTGAATATTTGTCAAGCAAACCAATATATTTTGCTTATATTGTAACAAGATGTATATAAATTTACGATTGCTTAAAATCCTTTTCATTTAATCAAAACTTTAATTCATATTATGAAATTAAAAATGGATTTCTACATTTAAATCGTTAACTAAACTGAACTTTAGTATTTTTGTGTGGGTATTTAAGATTTGTTGACACGCCAATTTCACACTGTTGTTTTGAATTGAATTTACTGTGATTTCATTGCTTACATTGAAATTTTAAATACTTATTTCTCAAAAATTTCTTATCGGTAAAAGTTTTCTTTTTTTTATTACAACACATAAAAGTAATACAGTACTTACAGACATGTTTTATAAGCGTTTTATCTATTTCTGAAGCATTATTTAATAGTATGACAAATTTCAGAAGGAAAATATACCAATTTAAATTCGTATTTATTGTTCTTTTATTCTATAAATATCAACAATAAATTTTAATGTTTTAAAAAATAGGAATTAGAAATTAATTTTAAGTGTAAAACTTCTTTACTCTTTCAAAAATATCTTCTTGTGTATTGTAAGTGTAAAAATTACTCTAACAAAATACTCACAGTGAAACATTAAATTTTATAAATAAGGTGCTGATTAATATATTCTCTCTAGAGAAAATAGAGATTTTGGACCACGTTATTAACTTTTTTAAGATTTCAGTTCAAAATTAATTGCTGTGATAAATCTATTAAAAGATCAAACCATCTCTTCTCTGCCAGTCTCAAATGTCTTCTCGTGTCTCTTAATTGTAAAAAAAAAATTTATCAACAAAATAAACATAAAATGTCTTATACAAAAAATATTTTTAATACATCCCATTAAGTGAGAATATGTTTCTGTTTCATATTAAGTAAACAATAATAAACTTTTCATTTAAACTTCATTAAAATTAATTGCTGTTACATCTATTACGAGATCATTTCATTTAGTCTTGTATTATTGGGACATTCAAACTTAATTAAATAATTGAATGAGAAAAATTATCAAAACTTTAATGCGTTGGTTGGCAATAGCCTTATAGTCCCTTTTGCTTACAAGGTCAAATTTGATAAATGTAATAGATTCAGAAACATTACAGTCATCAACACCAGCTTTCAAATCTGAAATTAGAACTGTTGTACTCTACACCAAAGTGCTAATCAATCAGCTGTCATATCAGCTCAAATTTTAAAAGAAAAAAAACCTGTTGTATTTCCTTTATAATATATTTAATTACAAGAACTACTTTCATATATAATACTAAAACTATAGATTACCAAAAAATGATTATTATTATTAAAAATAGTGTATAATTTTTTAATTTTCAAACTTACTATTGTACTACAGTAAACCCTTTAGAATGTAATATCCCAATATGAACCTTTTCATTCCATATTTCAATTATGATGCAAAAAAGTATATCTCACATCTCTTTCATTATCAAAGCGATGTATGTATCTATTTTATAGATTTTAACACAATCCCACTATCAAATATCTGACTTTTTCTTTTGCACTAGAAAGTATAGTATATTATAATTTATTCATTTGATACCAATTCATATATTTTAATCAATTTAATATAATTAATTTGGCCACATGTTTAATTTATTGTAAAGAAATATCTAACAAAGAATAGTTACATATGTATGCTGTGTATCTTATGGTATTTAACTGCTTTAGTAGGATGTTCTTCCACATAGAGATAGTAAAGTGTTTTTCTCACTAGGAATTCACAGAAAAAATTAAAATCTCTGAACAAAAGAAAAATTAAATGTATGTATGTATGTATGCATATATATATATATATATATATATATATATATATATATATATATATATATATATATATATATATATATATATATATATATATATATATATATATATATATATATATATATATATATATATATATATATATATATATATATATATATATATATATATATATATATATATATATATATATATATATATATATATATATATATATATATATATATATATATATATATATATATATATATATATATATATATATATATATTTATTAAATGAGTTTGAGATGAAATTATGTAACTTTAATATATATAATTGATTATATAGATGAAAATATATAAATATAAAGTTTGTTCATATATATATTTCTATATATTTATATTTTATATATATATATACTATATTATATATATATATTCTCATATAGTCATATCATTATTAATTAATATCAAAAAATGTTAAAATAGTATTCCCCCCAATAGATTAAGAATAACATATAATTATAAAAGTCATAAAATTGCTGTGTATAGAAAACTTTCCTCATTAATTATTCATTTAATAGACACACATCAAAAATACCAAAGTATTTTCCTATCGTTACCTGGCATTAAAACTTAGTGGCACTTACTCCAAATTTCGTTATAATCTAAGAACGAATAATTGCTTATTAAAATATTTGCATCACATACAATAAAGAAATCACACACACTCGCCTTTTTTTTTAATTTTCTAATTCATGAGTTTGTAAATATGCTTTTCGAGTATCAAATAAAAATGCGTATTTTGTGAATTTTGAGCATTGCTGATATAATAAGACATAAAGAGAAAAATGGAAACCAATTTCAAACCATTCTTTAAAAAATAATACAAAAATTTTATAATTATTGCAAACACGTTTATTAAATTCTGCTCTGCACAATTTGAACCTAAATAAATAAATTCTGGGTAATTGAAAAAATGCTTGACGAATATTAATTAAAAAATTGCTAATCATACATTTTTAAACTATTATTTGCCACTAAGTTTTGCCTTAAATACTTTCAAATTATCGCTTTATATATTGATAATATAACTCTAAGTCATAAAGAATTATCTTTGTTACACTTGTAAAAGCTGTTTAATTATTTTTAAATTATCAATTTTAAAATTTTCTTAAACCACATATTTTTAAAAACAATTGTGATGAAATAAGGTATCGACTTTGTTGCTGAAATCTTCAAACTTTGAACCTGAAACAATCGAAAAACCACATACTGGTCTTGCTAATGATGTTGTTGAGTACTTAAAATCACAATAATTTCGGAGTGAAAAGATAGGTATGTGAATAACACAGATCAAAAGTTTACAGTTTTCTTGTTTGATCCTTGCTTCTGGATTACAAGAATTCTCCAATATTAGGAAGCACAAGGGCAAATTCACTGAGTGCTTCATTATATAAATAATAAATGTTGTCCCTTGTAGTGCTGAAAAAGGAAATAGTCTGAATGGATCGGCATTTATAAAGTCAATACTACAAAATATGTTTTAGAAAACCTTGATTTCAGTTAATTCGTCTCGAGGTAATTCTTCTTAGTGTTTATTGTAATTTACAGTTGCTGCTTAGATAGCTTATAAACTTACTTTTTCTTAAAATATTTAAAACATATTTGATGTTTTCAGACTTAAATCTAAAAGCTCATTAACTTTCAACTGAAGCCTAAGTATATCGTAAGATAAATAATTATTTACAATGTTTGGTAAATTGATTTATAATACAATACTGATAACAGTTAATTCTAAAATTAAGTTTAATTTCATAATTTTTAGTAATTTATATATGATCTTGTGTTTTAAAATGCTATAAAGTCTTTCAGTACCCGATAAAATGTTAACTTTGTTTGTCTTGCAAAATAAAGGATTGGTAACTCTTAAGTTTTAGAGTAAATAAGCTCTTTTTATTTCATAATATAATTTCAATTAATAATTTCTAATGTTGAAAATTTATTCTAAATTATATTATAAAATAATTTTAATTATTTTATGATCTGATTTAGGATAAATTGGAAACATTAAAAATTAGGGAATGTTGTATCCATTAGAAAACGCGCATCTGTACTCTGCAAAATGGAGAGTATCTTACAGATTTTCTATGATTCTGTTCTCATGAATAGTACCACTGAGTTTGAAATAGATGGATTCAATACATTTATATTTATTGATAATGACATTCCTTAATACTGTATTAATAATTCAAAATTTAAATATTTGTCTTTTACTCCGTCTTCTCTTTTGAATCATGTAAGTAACCATGCTCCTTAAAATAAATATTTTTATAATACATATTATAGGTAAAGTTCATAAAACATTTGATTGCCAAACCTTAATAAAATGGCAGGAGATATTTTGCAATTATATCATCTATACGTAAGTATTAATATTATAAAATAGAAAAATATTCTTAAAAAAATTGTAAAAATTATTTTTAAATTTTTGTACATTTGAATGTTTTAATTCATCTATATACTATTTTAAGAATTAGAACAAATATTTGAAGTGTATGTTTTGGTAAATAATGCATATTTTTATCATTTAAAATAAAATGGAAATTTTTTACCTGTTTTGTCTCATACATATTAAGGCATAATATTTATTAATAAAAGATATAATGCATTAATATTTGTTCATATTTTCGAACTTTTAAAGCTTTTGTAATATTCTTAATGCTCTCTGTTAAAAAGCATTTTCCTTTGAGTTTTATATTCCATAATTTTTTAGTTAATTATAACCAATATAAATGTCATTAATTTAAAAATTATTACTGAATCGTTAATTTAAAAGCATACAATTAATGTCTTGTTTAAATAAATTCTTTGAAATCTCATTATCTCACTCACAGTTATTCAAAACTCACAGTTATCATAAAATTAGTCATCATATCGAAACTCATCATGTATAAATATTAATTTCTGCTTCCTCTATTCTTTCGAATCTAATGAGTGATAATTTTTGTCTTGTTTAATATTAATCAAATCATAAATTATATTTATTATAATTACTCAATATTTTACCTTGCACACTACTTCTACAAATATATATTCTTACAGAACGGCATTCGAAAATTCAACCACGCTTATCGGTAAATATATGTTTCTCTGTTAATGATTATGCCCTCGTATCTGCATAATATCATAAATTAACTATTTATCATATGCATCTGCAGTTATCAAATTTACTATGTTATTTGTAATGGAGTCGATAACAATTATTGTTTAATACATTAATATTGATAAAGATAACCGAGAAATGATAATTCACACTCACAAACGCATGACATATAATTCGTTCTTCATCAGCCTAATCATTTCACCGAATCAGATCGCAATAGGAAGAATATTTATTTGGTTACAAGATAAAATTGGAATAGTTTTAATGCAGTTTCTTGATATTAGAAATCATTCCGAATCTCAGTAATAAAATTATTCAATTCATTTTTCGGAAATTACAAATACGATAAAATAGAGGAGCTCTACAAAATTATATTACATATCTTTATTACTGAAATTTTTTATATAGAATATGCAGCAAGCCAGTTATAGCATAATTTATATATATATATATATATATATATATATATATATATATATATATATATATATATATATATATATATATATATATATATATATATATATATATATATATATATATATATATATATATATATATATATATATATACATATATATATATATAATCAAACTAAAATAAAAATTACTGATATTGCCTTTATATATATTTACAATGAGAAATCCCATGATAGTTATAAAAAGATTTTACTGTAATCTTTATTACTATATTAATTTTACCTGAATTTAAAGTAAAATTTTTCAAAAATGCTTGAAAAATAATCATCATAATCAAATACAATAAAAAATTTTTATTCTGAAGTACAATTCAATATTATTATTATGATAAAGTTATGCTACACATTTTTACAAGAAACAATGAAATTAATACGATACATATGTATATGCATAAAATTATGTTTTTATAAATTTTAAATGTTTTAAATGGTATAAAAAATAACCTTATTATAAATTAATTAACAGACAAATTCATAAAATTTTATTGTCTTTACACGGTTTCATTTTAATTAAATTTTACTTAAAATATAAAAACTATGTGTCAGAAGGAAAGAAATAAATTAGATGTTTTATTTCTTGAAAATAAGATTAATTATTTTTCCTCCTTATAATGGCAATATGATGTAGAAAGGATATATTAAAATATAGGTACATAATTTTTGCATGGAATTTAAAACATATTGAATTTTCACTGGATTAGAAATCGTGATAATATCTCGTTACTTAATACATTAATTAGTACTCATATTTTTCAAGCATTTCAATTTATCGCATAGTAATATCAAATCTTTACTTAATGTGTTAATTCATTAATTTTTAAATTTATGTGTAATATCATTAGTTTATCAGCTAAAAGCATTAATGTATGAAATATTTAGTCAATTTTCTAAGGTAATTTTCTGGTGATGCGCCGTTTCACGCAATCAGGAATTTGATATCTGAAAGTAATTTGGATTTAATTATGGTAAAATTCAACAACCAGCTACTTTATTTTCTTTTTTAATACATACTTTGGAATTAATATTGTAGTAATTAGCTAAATGGAATTTGCTTGGCCAAAAATAACTTAATGTTCTCATCGCCATAATTACATTTCTAACCAGCAAGTAACAAATATTTTTTTTATATTTTCAAAACATTATGGTTATTGAACTGTATAAAAATATCTGGATACATATCTTTAATACTCTTAATGTAACAATTGCGTTTACATAATTAAAAATCAGGTTATTATTTCATTATAAAATATTCCCAAGTCTCAAGAAGACAGAGATGTTTGATTTCATTTTTTATTTTAATAAATATTCAAAATTTGTGACTGTATTTTTATTTTTATATTTACAAATAAAAATTAAATTTCTTTAAAAATCCTAATCTAAGTAGCTCATTTGTGTAATCAGTTTAATTATGATGTATCATTAGGCAGACATATTTTTAATTACAATAAATTTTATTATAATATAAATATTAATAAAGAAAATGCCGATTGTTTCTGTAATGACAGGAAATACAATAAATTATGTAAATTCTACTTTTAGATATATAGTTACTGGAAACACTGATATCATATTGAATGCTGAACTACGAAATATTATTAATAAAAGTTCTAAATTTAGATCAGTTAAATAGTATATCTATGAACAGATTCTTAAGTTTTATCTCAATGATATTGATAGATTTATTTTTAAGACTTCTAATACTTATTCAATTCCAATAGAATTTTTCTTACCGTGGAAATGGAACTTTTACAATAAATTTAAAGAAAATATAAGAAAATTTAAAAGTTAAATGATTTAATAAACAATACCTTAAGAATTCTATAAAAGAACTTCAAAAATCTTTCATTATTATTCTTGTAGATAAAGCATCTAATAATTGCCTTTTTCTGTAAAATATTTTATTATCAACTATTAAACTAAGAAATATCTAATTCAACAACCTACAAACTCATTAATTCAAACAAAATAGCAATATTTAAAAAAATTCTTGCCTTTTCTAAAAAAGTTAAAAACATAAACTTTAACATTCCATTTATTACTGTTTATCCTAAATTCCACAAAATTCTAGTTAAAATTTGGTTTATTACATGTGGATGTAACGCAAATGCAGATAAATTTGGAAATTTAATTTCTTATTATTTAAATATTATTTTAAATAACATCATTGATTCTTAAAAAAATGGATAATTAAAAATAATAAACCAATTATTGAATCTGTTACTTCTCACAATATTAATGATGTTTCCTAATATGACTTCAAAGACTTTTTCACCAGCATTTCACTCAATAAACTATTTGATGTTATTATGTTCTACTTTTAAGATTTTACATCAGTATTAAATATTGATTTAAATTTTTGGAATGATCTCTGTACATTCGGCATTTACAATTATTATATTTTTTATGGAGAAAGATTTTGTTTACAAGTTAAGGATATCCCTCAAAGTTAAAAATTCTCAAACTTATTAGCAAATTTATTTTTACATTATCAAGAAAAATCGTTTACTATTCAGATGCCATTTACGTACAGATATATTAATGATTACATAATTTACAATTTTTTAGAATTTGACAAAATTTTCAAAACTATCTCTATCCAGAAGAATTAAAATTAATTTAAAAAAATAGCAATAAGTTAAAAACTTAATTTTTGGATATTTTGATTACACTAAAATATAAATATACATACACTGACATTTATGATAGAACCAATGATTTTCATTTCAAAGTAAATAAGCTAATTTTTGAAGCTCAAATATTTCAATTAAAATTTATAAAAACGTTATTTTCAATCCAACTTAATAGAATTTGTGATATATGTAATAATTTTAACAGTATCAATAAACAAATCAAAAGACTGGGAAATATTTTAAATAATAATAATACCTCAATTAACTTTATTAAACACTATTTGGCTAGAGGAACATTGCTTATAAGAGTGAAGTAAGGCGTAGTTGTAAACTAAAGAAAGGTCACCCAAGCCTTGAAGGTCTTACAAGAAGGTTAAATTGGCAATAGTGTTTACACTTAGTCTTTAAATTTATGTATTTCATTTACATTTAGTATTTATTTGCAGTTCTTGCGAGTTTGGAATTGGATTGGATTTTGATACTATAAATTTAATAGTGTATTTTGGCAACTTTGAATTTAATATTATGGTTTATATTTTAGCTTGACATTTGTTTACTCTATATTTTGGTTTGACATTATTAGTGTGGTTTTGGGGTGTAATGGTTTCATTAAGACTTCAGTTTACAGCCAATGCAGAAAAGCCATACTTTGTGCTAATATGATTAACACTCCCTGAAGAAGCTGGCCATGTTGGTACTTCGTTCCCTTTTCCATTTATTCTATGTTTCTTTTAAATTTCAAACAAACTATTGTACATATATTTCATCTATTTACTATATTTCGTATTTTTACTTTATTATTCTCCATCTCCATTTAGTATTTGATTAATTTTATAAAAAATTTACTATTAATTATAGGTATATATGTGTGTATATATATATATATATATATATATATATATATATATATATATATATATATATGTATATATGTGTGTGTGTGTGTGTGTGTGTGTGTGTGTAGGTATGTATGTATGTATGTATGTAAATTTCAAAAGTAATAATAAAAAGTTAAAAGGTATAAAATTTTAAAGATAAATAGAAGGATATTATTTAAGAATGAAAGGGTGGATATTTAGAATTTTCAGTGGTAATTAAAACATTTATCATTGATAAGAAATTTTATCGTGGGATATATATCTGTAATTGAGTAACTTATTTTTATTTTATAAATAATTCATCCACAGATTTATAAAATATCTTCAATTTAATACTTGCTTTGCCAAGATATATTTAACAGAATCAAGTCGTAATCTTCAATCTATTTAAAATTATTACTTTACTTAATTTAAATACTTAATATTTTAATAAATGTAGATTGTTAGTGTACACTGACCTGATACTTTTCAAATTAAATTTGTCGTCGAGTTTTACCACAATGTAGAAGAATGTTTATTAATGGAAAGAGGTATAAACTAACTAGTTTACTTCCCACTACGAAAGCAAGATTACCTCTAATAGTGTGGAGAGCATGTATAATGACCAGGAATTACCTTGTTCGTGTTAGTTGCGGGCGGCAGTTTCTGGTCGAATGGCATTTCACCTAAATCTGTATTTCCGACATGGAAGTATTCACAAATGCTGCCATTCGGTTATATTTTTGCTAAAACTATTATTGTTAGAGTTGAATTTAAAAGAGAATTTGGCTAAATATGTAGTGCATTTTCATATACTTACGTAATAACAACGTTTATAAAGCTTTCTTTTAGGATTATATATTTAATAACAATTAAATGACACATTACGTATAGTAGTTATTAGTTTATTCGAGAATTTTAGCCTTTTTCAATCACTTTTATTTGCATAAATTGTGTTATTAAATACTTATCTCTAACATTACAATTATTTGTGCAATGAGGGTTATGAAACATGTGCCAGAAAAAAAAATACATATTTTAACTCAATAAAGTTGAAAAGTATACCAAGAATTATAAGCAAACTTATCTTATTTATTACATACTATACTTTATCAGTTAATCATTAGTTTATATTTGTAAAGAAATCAAATAGATCTAGCTACGCTTTATGTTTTCTCTATGTATTTAAAAATAATTCCAAATTCTAAGGTAGTGTTTTTCTTTTTCTTTTGTAACTGCTTTTGTGAATAATAATAAATAATTTCCTCATTATCAGTGGCAATTGTTATTTCTATTGTTACATGTAAGTTTACTATAATATATTAGACTTATAGATATTGAGTTTCTATATGCCACTTTTAAAAACACAATATCTATGATTATGTCGTGTCCATGAAGTACGTGCAAAAATCCTAAATATCCCCGAAACTGTCGAAGATAGTCCTGGCGATCTCTATAGAGAGTTGTATCTGTAAAAATAAGCTCCACAAGATCCTTTATGCTGAAGTAATGCAAATGCTTGACCCACATTGACGCCAATACACTTGCCAGTCGAAAATTAATTTTCCAGAAAGTTAAAATGTTTTCTATTCCTGAATTAAACAGTGACAGAGCCATTTCAACTATAATAACCAGACTTAGAGCAAAACACTTGAAAGGCATAAAAATTTCTACACAATGATAAAGGAATTATACCAGGCTTTGTCCTCACTGCCCGGAAAACCCCTAACAGTCTCCACAACACATCTTCAGCTGTCCTGCAATGCTGGCCAAATCATATATATATATATATATATATATATATATATATATATATATATATATATATATATATATATATATATATATATATATATATATATATATATATATATATATATATATATATATATATATATATATATATATATATATATATATATATATATATATATATATATATATATACTGTACAAGTGTGTACTGTACTTGGCGAATAACGCAAGGTCGCATATTGCGTGGATGACCAGGAGTACTATTCTGTGACATGGTTGGGAGACTTTATGCCGTCTTTTTTACTCACCTGACCTTGCAACGACAGATTACAACTTCTTCCATTTACTGAACAATAATCATCTTCGTGAAAAATCCTTCACCAATTAAACAGACCACTAACGGACTCCTTTGCTTCCAAAACTCCATTGTTTTACCGAAAGTCGATTGCAGAAGTGGAGACACGTTAGCAGAAGTTGCTGGATGCCGTTGTTGATCCTTTAGGGGTTTAACAATAGGTTATACTTTATGTAGATCATGTTCTTTTGGGTCATTAAAAACGGCAAAAACTTTATTGTTTATCTTTTAATTTAAATGTTAATTTACTGCAAAATTGTACATCTTATTTATTGATTGAAAATAAAATTGTTAATAATATATAATTTGAATATTATCCTTCATCTCTGAATCAGAGGTTCGAAAAATTCTTTATAACTTTCAAAATCCTGAAACAAGTTATTTCAAAAGTATTGATGTCCAAAAGAATGAATCAAATATGAAATAAAAACAAGCCTAAATATTCTTTGGCATGTGTTTACTCAGCGAACCGTTACTTTTAATTTCCAGGAAATGAATCCATGGCAGATCAGTTTGGATCCCAGTCCGGAGGACCTGGCGGATGCCTTATTCCATTTCTTGGCATCTCAAGACTGGTATGAAGTGACCTTACTCCTGGACGAGTCCTCCTTCTCGGACGCCCTCGCCAGGAGAATCCTTGCCTTGTTCAACGGATCCAGGGTGGTGAAGCTGTTGAAGTTACCTTCATCCAGGTGAGCACATTTATCGTCTAGATATAACAACAACCCTTGCTCCAAATAAGTTATTACTACATTTGAAAACAACATTTTAGCCACGTCTTTAAAAACTATTATTCTTCAATTTTCTTTAGGAATAGAGCGTAAAGATTAAGAGCTATTATTTAAAAATACATTTCTTTACTTATTAATAAAAAATTTTAAAATTTAAACAAATATAGGTTCGATTAGAAATTAAATTTAAATTTCTTTTTATTAAATTTACTACATTTTAAGAACATATAATGCTTTTCTCACGTATATGGCTTTTATAGGATGACATCTTAGGATTCGATATTCAAATTATAGACTCATTAAAATAGCAATTATAAAGAATATCTGATATGATGCTCAAAATATTTATAAATATATACCGTAAAAAGACCACTGAAGTAATCACATTTCTCTTTAAAATTAAACTTGAGGTTGATATTCAAAATATGATCTCAAATATATAAATAATGCTAACTAGGTTTACAAACTGTCATTAAACATTTCAAGCATTTAGGAATGAAAATTATTTGATACTATATTCCTACATTAGTTTATTTTTGTAACAATTAATTGCATATTGTATATTATTGAAAGTAATAATATAATAATTCATAAATAATCTGAAATGGTGTTAAGGAAATAATTTGTAGTGCCTCCCCAAAAAAATGCTAAATTACTACCAATAGATAAATTTGATAAAAACGCCTAGTGTAACGTAATTATACACAATCTCACATGCATATTAATTATTATTTACCTATAGTACAAATAGTATGCCATTACATACATCCATACTATTATTATAGTCCATAAAAGGTATGTTTTATAAACACAACTTGATAGGCAATGGATTTCCAGTAGATGTGTTTTCAATTCCTGGACGGTATTGGTGTATGGTATACTTACTCACTCAGGAATAAAATTTGAGTTCTACTACAACAATATTATATTTTAACATATTATTTTTATATGCATGAAAATTTTAATTTGACTTCACAGATTCATTATCATGTCTTTCGTGATTTATGAATTTCATTATGCATGAATTGCACTTTACATTCAAGAGAAAATTCAGTTTTATTTAAAAACATATACGTGTTTTAATCATTTTTATAAACTAAAGCAGTAAAATTGAGTATAGTTGAATGAATTGTAAAATTAAGTTGAATCATTTGTAATAAAATATAAAATTGAAAAGTCTATGTCACATTTCTTTTTTTTAATTTTGAATTTTTTGTGATGTAAGTATAATATTAAACATTTTTTTTTAATATCTACACTCGAGTTTTACTTGAGTTCAAAGTAAATAAAATTAAATATATATAGAATTTAAATAATAAAATAATGAAATATAAAAAAATCGCTGTTTTAGAAAAACTGATTTGTAATATTTTGAGAACGCAAACCTATTAAAATATTCTATTAATTTAATTATCCACTTATCTGTTCTATAAATGGTAATAAACTGCTAAATTTTTAAAAATATTATTCCAGCATTTCCCGCAGTTTTGCTTTTGTAATGTGTATTATTCATCTGTCAGAGAGAATTTGATGTGGTTTGTTATGGTATACTGATAACTTTAATTAGCCAATATTCTCCATTTCTGAAATTATAATAATGGGAATTAGATTATTATATCTTGAAAATAATGCATGCAAGGTTTCATAATGATAACTGAGTTATGAAAAAACTTAATCGCAATAATCGTATAAATAATAAAAATGTTATAAATAATAAACATAATTACATAAATAGTTATATTTAATTATAAAAAAACCAAATTATAACAAAATAACTTCACAATTTACAAACATTTTTATGAAATCCAAGCTATAGATTTAAATTCTTTTGATTTTTTCATCATAGTTACATTAAAATTTATTTTCAGATGCATGTAAACTAGTTACTTCATGTATTTCACAAAATGAGATTAATTTTTATACCTCGACAATTCAAAAATTTGAGACTTCAACACTGGATATAAATTATTACTTTTTGATAGCTTACATTGAAAACATACAAAAGTAAAATGAATATTTCTCATTTATTAATTTTCAAACATCCTATTTATATATTATTAATGTTTTATTATTTACATTTCTTCAAGTTAAAATTTTAGTATGGAAAATGTTTTGGTAATTTATTTTCATCAACTTGTTTACCAACCAATCTCTCAACTGTAGATCTAAACTGATGAGTATGTTGAGCAATTGCCATGCGTCTGAGCACCGAGTCATGGTACTGTGCTGTTCGGGAGGAAGAAAAGTCCGGCAGGTATTCCAGGAAGCTGCAAAACTCAGGATGCTGGATCAAGACTGGATATGGATACTCCTGGAAAAAGCCACTTACAATCCAGAGTCAGGAAATTATCCTGTGGGAATATTAGGTCTAAGACTCAAGCATCAAGTAACTAATAAGTAAGCTTCTATGTATTACGTGTGGGGGCCGCTGTGGCTTGGTTGGCTACGGCGTCCATACCTATCAACCTTGAAAAAAAATCAGTAGATTCTACTGATTTTGAGTGACAAAATCACAGGAGGCACTACTAACCACATTCTTGCTTGAAACAGAATGCTTAAAACAGTAGTAGCACAAAAAGAACTTTACTCTTTAGATTATACATTCTGAGAATGGTTTAAGTTAAACATAATTTATATTAATCTTAATATTTTAACAAAATATTCATCCACCTTATAAGAGAACTATGAAAAATAAAAGAATATGCTACATGTAAAAAAATAAATATCAACATTTATGTCCCAATATTTATTTCATTGGGCAACATTTATTAATGCAATTTGTAAATGTTAAACTTCTAAAATTACATAAAAACATAAAACACATTACTAAATAAATTTAATTCAATGACAAATACTTCTACACGAATAGCTCTTGACAGTTTACTTTTTTCATATGTTGCTAACTGCATTTTTTCGAAATGAATTAGTGAACTGCTGTTCAAAACAATTTTTTCTCATTTTGAGAGTATTTAGCTATAATTAAACTTTCTAAATTTTCAGCAGAAGTTGAAGATCTGAATTCATTATTTATTAATTTATTTTTATATGACTGAATATACTCGTTCACATTCTGCATTAGAATTTGGATTAGTTAAAATTGATCTGCAACTCAACAGACTTCTTTTGGGATGAAATTTCAGTTGTTTTTAAGTTTTTCACTGAAATTGCCGAAAATCAGTAGATTTTCATATATTATCGGGAAATCCGTAGAAATGATGAAAATACAGGAGTTTCCCGATAAATTCAGAAGAGGCGTCGTTCTAATTATCGGAAAGTAATGAGTTCGAATCCCGGCTGACCGAAGATTCGTCATGTTTGCTAAAGGCTGCTGGGACACGTTAAAACTGGGCATGGGCGCAATGTCCAAAAAGTGAAATGATACATCTGGTGGTGACAGGCCAAGCATTGGGGGTCTTCTGCTTAATCCTGCTTCAAAATCATGAAGACTCCACCCGGCTGCTTCTATCTTTCTGGTAGAGCCCAACTCAAGTCTTGGTACAGGGAAGCATGCTGGTGCAACAACGTATTACATGTATTATGTCCCAGTAATTTGAAACCCACATTAATTAGGCTGCAGCTACACGCATCAAATTAGATATAAATTTGAAATGAAATAAAAATTTTGAGCTAAGTTTAAAAATAGAAATAAGATTTTAACAACAAATTAATATTTTAATTCCGTCAAATTTTTTTGAAAGGTGTTTAATAATTACTACAAAACGTATAAATTTTAAAAGTAAGCGTATTAAACTCTCATTAACAAATGATATTGAATAAACGAGTGAAATAGGTAATCATCTGAGGAAATTTTAATTATGACCTCATTACTTCGTATGTTTTACAAACAAATTTTCGCGCAACTTTTTTCCAAAATTATATAAGCAATTATTACTTATTGTATTATGCTTTAAAAACAATGTCTTGTTAAAAAAATGCTCATACTATTATTTATATTGAGTATATAACTAAATTGTAAACATTCAGTATACTAATAATATATTTTCCATAATTTATTTGATTTATTATAAAACAAAGTTAATCTTTCTCTGTTTTACATAAGCTTTTCTTCAATTTTTAATACAGTCCATTTTATATATTTGACTAGTATTTTAACACAGAATTTTTACTTTTAGTTTTAAATATTCTACGGTGCAGAAATGTCCAACATTGGATTTTGCACCAGTACACTTCACAAAATCAATCAAATCTATGAATCAATAATCTTTCTCCGAAAGATAGCTTTCATATAATGCAATGGAAATCATATTCTACGTGACCATGTTCCATAACATTTAATATTTTATTCAACTAAATTATATTCCAAATAATATGCTTAAATTTAATAAATATTCTACACAAAAGATCATTTTAAAAGAAATTTCCTAATCAAGAAAAAATTTTATTGAAAAGCTATACAAAAATATTTATTAAATTAAAATAATATACATAGTTTGACTCAATCAACTGACATAAGTTATTTATTTTATTCCATTTAAAATAATTAGACATTTTTTAATTACGACGTTTTGTAGGAATATACCGAATTACTTAAAAATTTGTTTATATTGAGTAATCTGAAAATCGCATCAGAATATAAATAAATTAATATTCAAATTTTTAAACAAACATCTATTTAGAAGATATTTAAAACTCAGTAAAAGTAATGATGTTATTTGAAACAGAAATTGTACTGTATTCATATACTTGTTTGATATTTAAACAGTATTTTTGATTTTCCCGTGGTACATGATGATATGAAGTGAATGTAGAGTTTCTTATTTTTTTATTTTGTAACCATGCGCATTAATAAATCTTCATTTGCAAAATACAAAGTAAAGCTCGTTTTTTATGTCCTTAAAATTGCACAAGAAATCACCAAATATTGAAACCATGTCTAGCATTAAAAATTGTCTAAATCATTTTCATGAAATTACTTTGAACGTCTTAAATTAATTTCACTCATGTGTACATTGTAAAATATAAAAACAAACTACGAAATTTGTAAGCTGAAAGTAATTTTAAGGAAAATTTAATAATTCAAAGAAAAATTATATGATGTGTGAGTCTGAGAAGAAAAACAAATCATATATATATGCTTACACAACGAGTTATATGATTCCGTAAATATCAATAAGAAATAATTAAGCTTCTACCAAGAAACTTATTTATTTAAAAATTATTTAAAAATAAAAATAATAATATACAAATTACTTTGAACAATGATGAAAAATAATTTTTTCCAAAAATATATGTAAATTAAGTGCTTTAAAAATAGGCATAAAGTTGCATTCTTTCCAAAATTAATGTAAAATTTTATTTAAAACTATTCACATTATGATCAATTATTAATGCTAATTCATGTCACAGAATGAGAAAAATCTTGTTCATTTAAGTTTTTTAATAAATTAAAAAAAATTATTCTATATTTATTTTTATATTTATTCTTACTTTTATTTTTTCAAAATCAAGTATTGAAAATTGTTGAAATAATTAGAAAAGCGTACCGTGAAACTATTTTTAATCCTTTTCAGATGAAAAGTTATAGTTGTTTTGTATTTCTTGTTAAAAATATAATACATAAATACTGAATATTTAAAGTATACTTATAAAGGTTTTATAGATTCATGAATACTCTATCCAACATCAAAATATTTCTCTCAGTCTTTTGGATGGTTCGCTATATGCAATCTATTTAACAACTAATTTTTTCTCTTTTAACTATTTTGCAGACACAGCGTTCGATCAGCCATGGATGTGGTGTCTGAAAGTGTCAAGTACCTTGACGGGAACTGGAGACTGGTTGACCATGGCGACCACTCCAATATTAGTTGCTGGAATAATGCTTCGGAATTCAGGAAAAGGTTAACAGAAGCTTTGTACACGTAAGTAAATTGATCTCAATAAATTATGAAATCATAATTTTTATATGTAAGAATCAAACTCTTTTTTACTCCAAATTGTAATTGAATTTTTTTCCTTAATTTCAATGATTTTCGTTTCTAAAATTTTATATTACATTAAATAACATGTTTGTTTTGATAAATACTGCAATAGATGTTGGCAAAAAGTGATTTTACTTTATTTTTCATTCAAATTCTAAATTCATATATTTTAGTGAAAACATTTTTAGTGAAAATCATAACAAACATACAACCGAAATTTCTTTTAAAAATGTATAATAAAGAGTATGAATAAAACTAAAAAATTTTATTTATAAAGACATCTGGAAGTACTACTTTCATTTAAATTATTGCTAATATTACAATTGCAAAATAAATTTCATACTTTTTTCATTTATTTTAAAGGCACAGTTTGTTTGTAAAATATTTTATTAGTGAAGTATGGAAATTGTTAAAATCGTAATATAGAACAATTACTACTTTTAATGCTAAACCAAAGTCTTTCTTTTTGATTTTTGAGAAAGAGATAATTAGATTCAAATTTATTAGATCAAGGACTAAAACTTTTTCAGATAACATAATAGCTAAATGGTAGAAAAATATTCAAAAGAATATTCCTTATTTTATTTTAAATTAGAGAGAGAGAATGAGAGAGTAACGTAACTTTTAATACTTTAAATTTTTCAATTTATTTAATATGAGACATCCACAAAATCCACAAGATTTTCCAAAATCAAATTTAATTCTCATTATGTATCTCTATTTTTTTCTTAAGTACATATTTTAACTTTTAAAATTATTAATGATAATCATTTTAAATTTCATTAACTTTAACAATAATCATTTAACTTTTAAAATTATCTATGAAAAAAAAGTTCCATTGTAAACAAATGCAAAAGAACATTATATAACTAGTTAAGTATGTAATCTAATAATAGAAAATATTTGTAACTTAGAAATTAAGGAACGTTTTCGAAATTTTCAAACTAGTGGATATGGTAAGGATTAAATTATGTATGTGATTATTCATGTCACTTTTTGCTTAAGTAACTGCACATACAATTTTTTATAAAATAAAATTTCTCCTGCATGATATATATTGATATACTTTGATGTTGCTGAATATATATAATAAGCAATTATAAAATGCGGAATATATTAACTAAGCATTTAGTTATTTCCAAGATTGCAGTGGATATGTTAAGCATTTTTGTTTCATATCCTCTATTAGGTTCATTATAAAAAATATTAAAAATTGGCCAATAAACGAAATTTCAAAATTATATTCCTTTATTCAAATTCTGATTTTTTTTAATTAATTGCCTGTTATGCAGATGATTTGTTATTCTCTAGAGAAGCAGATTTCGCACAATTTTCCATGCATTTATATATGATTATATATATATATATATATATATATATATATATATATATATATATATATATATATTACTTGGAATTCTATTATTTATTGCTTTTTCATCTGTATCTAAGCATTAAAGAAATAATTTATTATATTAGAGCACGATAGATTATAAGTATGTATATTATGATAAATACAAAGTTTCCTAAGTTTTAAAACTAATATTAATTTTTTTTAAATACAAATTGAATAATTTAGTGTTGTTTTTTTTATTTCCGAATATTAAGATGTTTCTAATAACATTATGTTATTTATTATTCAGAATTGGCTTTTTGAAGAGTTCTTCATTTTGTTAGTTTGTATTGAATTTCATTTTGTAGATATAATTAAATTATTTTATTGCCAAATGATATTTTTTGATGAAAAATTTAGAAATATTATTTAAAAGTTAAATTTCGTCATCTGGAACTGATTATGTAGAACCTAATGAATGCTATAAATATGGCATAACATATTGACTGAAATTTAGAAAGGTAATTAGAAATGTTTTAGAAAGGGAACATTAGAAATGTACTTCAGGATTTAAATAAATTTTCCTTGTAGTATTTCCAATACAAGCCCTAGGATCTTAAAGTCAATTTAATATATTGAATTTCTAAGCAAATATCCTATGTAATTTAGAGAACGATCGATTTAGGTGAAATTTAATTCAGTCGTGTAGAGTTTAGAATGTAATTCAGGTATTCTTGTGACTCTTATCAGATCGTGGTTAAGCATTTTCTGGTTAAAAATTCAGCCCTTAGAGTTATGTCGTGGATAGTAACGGATATAGTTTATCTTGATGATTTAAAACAGTTAATTATAATTAACTATATCAATTAACTATTAACTATGGCGCAGTGAAAGGCTGAAGAACGAAAAATAAATTTTGTGATTCAGGGTTTTGCTTGCAAATTTGTCGTGGTGGGTGCTTGGGAGTTTTCCAATTTTCTTTTTTTTGTGACTTATGAATACAGTTCACTATATATAAGTGTTAACAGAAAGCAATTTTCACAGTGGATATTAAAATGTCTTATTTCAAACTTTGCCGCTAAGTTGTCCTACCAAGAAATAATACCATTTCCCTTGCAAAAAAAGGTTATTAACAATAACATTTAACGCAGCCGCCCGAAGTAGAATTCTCATCCAACAATTCAGTAAGCCATCTATCCCAGACCATTATTGCCCCAGAAATCTATCTTCAATATTAACCAGACTTAGAACAGGCCATTTCAAAGGCATGAAAATTAGCACCTGATAACACAAGATCCTATACATTCTGCAGAAACTGTCCAGATTCTGAACTTTCACCAGACCATATTTTGACTACCAAGCAATCATTTGATCCCTGTTTCAACTTGGCGGACCATCTCAAGAGATTCTCAGCAGCCTCCAGACCCCGGAACTGGCGGCCCTCATACAGATAACTTTCGGCACTATCTAGGACACGACAACAACAACAATAACATTTTTCCAGATGTGTGGTGTCCTAATTCACTTGATATTGTAATGTGGTTTTCATTTCTAATTATTTTATTTATAATTGTTATTTGGTTGCAAGAATTTGAATGCTGTGTCCAATTTACCTCTGTTGTCACTCGGCTTTTTTCTCACGAGTCATTTTCCACCACAACATTATTTAGTTACAGTCAAGAAATTTGTCGCCAAATTACTTCAAATATGTTCATATTTCACTTTCAACATTCATTTTATCTATTACCTCTGATGCTAGTTTGAAAATCCTTTATGAGTCTTAATGACAAAAAATGTAGTTGTACGTTTAGTTGTTAAAAGTTCCTCCGATTTGAATAGATTATCAATGGCAATTAAAGATTTGCATTAGAAACATCGGAATATGGTTTTATTCTTATTTCATTTATGAACGCTTCAGCAATAAGTTATTTTTATATATTTTTAATCACTTACTTTAATCCACTATGCCAAGTCCACATTGACTTGCAATAAAATTCGAAGACGGTAGCAATTCTTAGTAAACAGATACGAGAGTTACTCTGAAATTTTTGAGTTACTCGCAGACGAGAATTTACAAAATAAAAATAACGGCTTAATTTTAAAGTACAAAGTATTTTAACACAGAAGATGATTTTTACTGACTTACTTCTAATTCCTTGCTTAGCGTGGAATAAATTTTAATCAGAAGAGAAAATGGAGTTGACGCGAGAACATTTTCGCGCTATGATTTTCTATGATTTCAAAGCAGGATTAAATCAAGAAGAATGCGTTCAACGGTTGCAATTACCATTTTCTGATGAATCTCCAGCTCTTGCTACTGTATTCAGATGGCTTAGAGAATTTAGAAGAGGTCGCAATTTTCTTCAGGATGAAGAACACACAGGAAGGCCGCCGTCGGCAGTAATCCTGGATAATATGTCTGCCATACGAAAAATGTTAATGGATGATAATCGCTGTACCTATCAAATGATACAGAAGGAACTTAACTTTGGATCCGCAGCCATACACAAAATCCTTCATGAAGAATTACATATGAAAAAAGTAGTTTGCCGTTGGGTTCCCCATAATCTAACTGAGCATCAAAAAGAAGAGCGTGTCAGAATCAGTAAAGAAATTCTTAATATGCTGAATGATGGTGGCCACCGCATCACTTCTAAAATTGTAACAGGTGATGAAACGTACATACCATTTTTGGACGTTCCAACACGTAAAGAAAGCAAAATATGGGTCTTTGAAGATGATCCCACGCTTACAATGGTGAAAAAACAACGCGCACTGTAAAAAGTGATGTATGCCGTTTTCTTCAGAAGTACGGGATTGGTCAAAGCCTTCAAATTGGAAGGACAGAAGACAGTAACAGCAAACTGGTATACCACTAAATGTCTTCCAGAAATTCTACAAGAACTGAATGTTAGGGGACTAATGCTTCACCATGACAATGCATCTTCACATACAGCCAGATTAACAGCTGAGTTTCTTACACAAAAACAAATTAAAGTGATCGAACATCCGCCGTATTCACCTGGTCTAGCTATGTGCGACTTTTGGTTATTCTGTAATCTAAAAAAGAGCTTACGTGGACGTCGTTTTCATTCAGAAGAAGAGATTGATGTGGCTATAAATGCATTTTTTTCATCTATTCGAAGAAAAGAATTGGCTTGAGTCATTTAATCTGTGGAAAATTCGTCTACAAAAGTGCATTGATGCTGGAAGAGACTACGTTGAACACACCTAAAATTTTGTAAGTATAACTTTAAAAACCTAGTTGTATCTCAAAAATTTCAGAGTGACCCTTGTAGGTGTTGTTCTTTCTCTCTCTTGAAATTATCTGTCGTAGTAGTTGTTTTTCTAGGTATCCTAACTGATAATACGTCAATACGTCTCACTATATATTGATGAAACATCCTCCCAAAGTGACATATAATGCTGTGGATGTAAAAATATTTCAATTACACTTTAACTATTATGCTATAAATTAAGTGCTGCCAAACTCTCCACGGTTCTAATGAATGAATTTTTGCTCAATTCTTTCATTTATTCAAGTATTTTTTGAGTGACAATTTCATTGCCTTAAATAATGTATACTTTATATTGATTATGTACCAAATTTTTGTATATTCTTTTCAACTATAGTGATTTGCAATAATTCAACATTGAGAAGTTTTGAGCTTAAAGGCTCTTCGTGGCTTAGTGATAGTTTGGCCATCTTCTAAGCAATCCGTTTCGATTCGATACTAGCAACCATTGAAATCTGGTGATGAAGGTTGATGTTGTATGTCAGTTGCAGAGGATGTTAAGATATTTCACAGGTTTTCTCCAGCGAGACCAGTGAAGAGTTTTCTTAAATGTTAATTTACACAGGGGATATTAAAATGTCTTACAACAG
Organism: Latrodectus hesperus; assembly: GCA_037975125.1. Lineage (NCBI taxonomy): Eukaryota > Metazoa > Arthropoda > Arachnida > Araneae > Theridiidae > Latrodectus > Latrodectus hesperus. Next base: position 39,135,757 of record CM075862.1, read on the forward strand.
CTTTAGGTATTAAGGAGCTTCACGACTCGGCATCAAAAAGTTTTGCTTTTTAAAGCACGTTTGAAGCATAGTTCTCAATAATTATTTTCTAGCTATACAATGCTGCATGCCATAAGAACAATACAAAAATTAAGTTCTTCTATGACACGACAATGGTCTTTTTAAATTTTACGATAATGAAACATATAAGTGACTCTTTCAAATACACTGGTGTACATTTTATATGTTTCATAAGTCTACACACTAATTTGCGTCGTATGATATCAGAAATATCTTAATTTACTGCTACGAAATATACGAAGTAGCTATCCCATAATGTTAGTTTTCTCTCAAAATAAATAAAATGAGAATATTTAAATCTCAGCAGCATTGCTTCGAAAAATTGAAAACACCGTAAATTTTGGCGTAAAAATGGGCATATAGCTTACAACAAATTAACCGTTTCGATTTTTAAATGATTTTTTAGATTTTTCTGGAATCATAATGGAGGCAAGGAAATTAAAACTTTTCACTTGCATATCAGACAACATCAGATTGCGTTAAACTTGAAAAATGTAACATATACTGCTTTGCTGTGAAACTTGTTGTTCTATGGATGATAAGAATTCTTTGTGCACTTATTCTACATTTGACACCTGTATCAGTATTTTGGGGTTTCTTTGGAAATTTTTGAATTACTCAAAAAACAAATGCGCTAATCTACTCCCTGCTCATGTTTACTTAAAACCTATGAGCTTCGCAGAATGCAATAATCAATATTTGTATTCATTACAACAATCATGACCATCTGTATGTGAATTTTTGGAATAGCATTATAATTATTATTTTATTTCCAACTTTTTCATAACAATGTTCTCCACTGATTACTAATTATTTTTAATAAAAATAGGTTTAATGCTATTGAGATTATTTTTTACTTATAAGTTTATGATATCAATGCACACATGTGAATTTTGATGTTATTAATGTAATCGAGTTTTGTTTACTTCATAAAAATGTAAATATTTTCTTTAAAAGGTAATTTATACATCAACAAATTACGTAAATATAAAATCATATATATATATATATATATATATATATATATGAATTCTAGTTCTTAGAAAACATTTTAAAATTGCTAGTTTCAAGGAAAATGTAATTTAAGTGTCATTTAAAATTTATGAGCGTTAAAGTTTTATTTCCTATGTGTCTTATTTAGGAAAAAATGTTACTTCATTTGCATTTATATTACCTAAAATAAAAAAATAATGGATAAGTAAAAATCAAAAATTATCAAAATGCACGGGTGTAGAAATTTCAAAAAATTATTTACGCATTTTTTTCATATTGCTAAAACTTTTATACTCATTCCTTAAACTCTCATTTTTTTTCTTTTTACTGTTATTATTATAATAAAGTTAATCTGAAAGTTTTTAAGAAATATTTTATTTTTTAAATATTCAAATATAAATGTGTACATTTCAATAAAACTTAATAAAAATCTCGAGAAAATTTACAAATATATAAAAAGTTCATTTATATTTCTAACATAAATAAAACAGGTAAAGCAACTCCAGTATAAAAATCATATTTTTTAAAAAAATGTTCCAGTCATCATAGTCAATTTTATGTCCTGAGATGTATTTTGGTTTATTTTCTTCAAATTGTGAAATTCAAAAAATATTAGTAATGTTATTGAAATTGTCTTTTATGCTCACACTCGAATACCAGATATTAATGTTTTTGAAAATTTATATTCGTACATGTGTAATTATGTAAAATTTACTAATTAACCTCATTTGCGGTAATATTTTAAACTAATCATGTACTATAATTAGTAAAATACATAAAATATGACCAAATATTATTATATAAAAAATTAATTAGTGTGTTAGTGAGATGATTGTCAATCCTTCAATTATTCCATAAAATTATAGTAAAATCCATGATTGTCACATGCGTTTAGGATATAGAGGAACGGAAAATAAACATGTTGATTATTTAGTAATTTTAAAAATAGTATAGACAGATAGATACATTGATTCTTTATGTTTTTTTTTATTTTTATTTAAATATTTCCTTTTTGATATCAAAATACTGACACTGAATTTTTTATGATATTACTATACATTTGATGTAGTTTTCTAATTCTTACTCGTTTAAATCAATACAGCAATGGTTTTTGTTTGCAGAATGTATGTCAGCTTTTATGTCAATGTGTTTTCCAAATATTTTCCACTGAATTGAAATCAATAAAGTTGACGAGTGACTTAGCAAAATATAAAATTTAGTTTTTCTAGCTGTAAACTAATATTTCATCATTTTGGAGATGTACTATAGATCACAATGTGTAAAGGCATCATAGAAAACAAGTACTCATTGAGAATGAGGACACCATAAAAATTCATCAGAATGCCTTTGATTGAATCCATGGGATACTGTAAATCCATTAGGTATAGGAATGGGACCTTATCGAAATTTTCTAAGGAGCACAAAAAAGGAGGTAGAAGATTCTTTAAGACAAGAATTTAAATAAAATTTATCTGTAAGTGATTATTGAAAATAAAATTTCTCCAAAACGCGATTTAAGATGATGAGCAGTGAAACGTGAAAACATTAATGTTCAAATGAGTTTTCCATTGTGATAAATTTTTCCTCTCGTTTACATCAATAGAAAATATAGATTAAAATATTTTTAAGATGCCATTTAAAAGAGCACGTTTTAAAATATCATATTCTACTTTATGATCGTAAAATTTTGTCAAGAGAATGAATGCTTCAGCAAGATGATAATCTCAAATCTTCAATAGATGCTTCAGCAAGATTTGTTATCTCAAATCTTCAATGGATGCTTCAGCAAGATAGTAATCTAATTCATCAAGTTAGTAATTTACTGAAAAATTAGAGATATCTAAATAATTATAAGATAACATTATATTCATTAAAAATTAATGAGATAAGGTAGTTAAAAGGATGCTAAAGTCAGAGAAGCATATGTTGATAAATTCTGGAAATTTTATCTATTCAATATGTATGAAATGAATGAGAGTAAAAACTGAAACATTTCACAGAATCAAGTTAATTATAGAAATGTCTATTTAACAAAGAAAAAATATAGGCAACTGTTAAAATTACAAAAATTTTATTATTTGAGCATAATGGTAATTTATTATTAAGAGGGAAAATATAAGAATGTGTGAGCTATTTTCATTTAAATTCAAAATCTAACTCCTGGTATCATCTGCACAGGAAATATTCTTTAAGTAGGACTTTTAATTTATTAATCAAGTTATTTACTAATTTAATGCTAAACATTAAATGTATAGGTTACATTTAATTTATTTTTTAGATTAAGCGTCATCTTAATCCACACCAGCTACGAACAGAGAAAGATTTTATGTTTGTATAAACGTTTCCTAAACATTTATTTTTATTTATCTATTTTTCTCTTTTATAGAGTCATTCGCCATCAGCTGGAGAGAGAAAGTTCAGTGTCAAGAGAAGGACTCGAACCTGCGATGTTCGAGATTCTAAATTTGGTCCCCAGTGCTCATTCGGCCCGTCGTCGATGGAAGCGTCTTGGAAATGTCACCGGATCCAAGGTCACCATGGACGCCGTGGTGTGGCTGAGAGCCCCTTTTGGCAGCAACCAATTTCCCCGCCGGACAGGAGGACCTTTCTCAAGGCCACCTTCAGGGGGTGGACGTCCGCGATTTCGCGTGGTGACGGCCTATTCACCTCCTTTCGTGACTCAGGGCACGCGGGTGGAGAACGGAAGCTGCCTTGACGGAGTGCCTTGTCTTCAGGTGGGGACCAGCGACAAAGATACCATCGTCGCAATATTTGCCGAATATCATGCCGGCAGATCTGAGGGTGAGTGAAGATAATTTAGAGTACAGTCCCATGATTCGTCAAGCCCAAGTGAAATCTCAAAGCCTCTCTTGAGTTTTAAATATTGAAATATTTCCTTAATATGTATACAGACATTTAAAATAAATAGATTTTAATTTCGATTCACTGTGTTGAAGGTTAAATATTAATGACTTACAATTTCTCAACTTATAAGAACTGTGGATTCCAGCGGGAACATATGCCAATTTTTTGTTTCGGGTGTAGTAATTGTAGCGTAAGAGCTTTTTTTCTTTCCCAATTCCCGGTTGCATGGTATTTAATCCATTCGGCCCTACGTGGGGCGAATGTGATGGCATCTTATACAGTGTGGCACAAGTAGGTGTGCCATCTGCTTCCCGAAAAGGAATGGATAGAGAACCATACTCAGAGAAAGGGAAAGGAACATCCATGACCGAACCAGGATTCGAACCTTGGACCTACAGCTTTGAAGTTATTGATGTTAACCATTCCGCCATCGGTTGGCGACTTGGAAAAATAATGATAATTATTTTTAACGATGTTTTGCTTTGATCAATACAATGTTCTCGACTAACAGACCTTTGAACTCCCTTCTTTTGTGGCAAGAAATGAATTTCCTTAAATAAATCAGTTAAAAAACAATTGATTAAGGTGTATAGTGTCTTAAAATTCCTTTTAGTTACGAAATTATTAGTTACTGAAATTTAAATTCCTTTCATAACCTATCAGATGCACTTCCCAGCAATATCAAGTTGAGAAAACTGAAAACAACATATTTACTGAAATGAGTAAAAACAATAGTTTTCAACAATCGAAAAAATAAGAACTATATTTCTTAAGTTACTTGTGGAAGGAATGTAAAAAAATGACGTAACCAACGTCGAATTTCTTTTTTTATCTACCATTTTGCTATTACTCATTCATGGAAATTTTAAAATGAATTAATAATAAGCAAGAACCTCCTTTCCTGAAGCAAACTCATTTCGGAATGATTTGCATCCCAACATAAATTATTTTAAGGTGCGTTTAAATATGCATTATAAGTTGTTTAAATTAATTGTAAATGTAATCAAAATTTCGAAATGAAATTCGCCCTAGGTATTAAAGTAAATAGAGATCAACATATTGAAATGAGTTTCATTCTATTATGAGCAGCCGATCTCGGTAGAATCCTAGTATCAGTAACGCAGTTGGCGCGATTTTCAAATATGTCGCCAATGATCAAGGCGAGCAATTCATAGCCATTAACATACGTGAGTGGTTCTTAATCAAAAAATTGGGAATCTCCAAATATCAAAACGTAAACATACAATCCAAATCTTAATGTCGCCAAATCTATCGCGTTACGGATACTAGGATTAAGCCCGATCTCCTTTCAACCTGGAAGTAAATTCATTGGGGAAACGGAATAAGGACGTTGTTTATAAAAATACAGAGAGGTTCCAATAAAGACAATAAATCAGCAACTAATATAAATTAATATGGAAAATGTAATTAGATCAATGAATCAGGAGAACAAACCCTTAAAATAAGAGTCGTGGTGTTAGTCGAATGGTTAGCACTCCGGTCTTCGGTTCATCAGCTAATGATTCCGAATCCCACCTTGGTCATGGATGATTATAATGATTCGAACTATACTTTAAACTGCAAGTCTTGCTCTAGTAAGTCCTTGTGTTAAAAAATAGCCTTGGACGAAAAGCAAACCTTAAAACAAGAAGTAAGTTATATAAACTCACCACCACAAATATTTATGAAAAATTTAAAATTTAGCAAATTAAAGTCATTATAAGAAAAATTTTTAAAAATTATTTTAAATCTATAAATTTGAGAAAAATTTCTATTTTTTTATGAATTATCCCTCAATTTCTTTGTTAGTTATTCCTCGAACTAAATCCCTCGATTTAAATATTTAATAATTAGTTACAAATATTTGTAGATATCTTTGTGTATTAAATTTCACACATTTACTATTTATTGCATGTTACTTACCTAAAATAGCTTTGGATTATAACTTTTATTACTGAAAAGTAAAAAACGTAAAAAAATGTTCTCCAAAAGTTATACAGTTACTCTTAAAAAATTAAACCTAGTAGCATTCATTTTTATGATCTATTTTTTAATTTCATTTCAACCTCTGAAGTACATTTTCATTTTATGCATTTAAAAAATAAATTAAGCCTTATGTTCAGAAATTTTTTTATCTTTATGTGAAAAATTGATATAGAATCAAAAAAACCTTACTCAATAAATTAATTATAAAAGAATTAAAAATTTCTTCTCGGAAACGAATGATTAAAGATGATTTTGATATGTACGAGTAAATACGAATCAAGGCTTCATTAAGTAGATTGTTTATCAACAAGAAATTATTTTTACATATATTAAATACAGCGTCATTAATCAAATTGACAGCATCTCCTGGGAAAAAATAAAGTTTCATGCCTACCATCTCATGCTATTTCATATTTTTAATTAAATAATGCTAAATTTATTTAATAAAATTATTATTATATTTCAAAGATAAATATTCATGTATTATTTACATAAATAACGCAATCAACAAACAAACATGCATAAAATAAAATAAAAAATACCAAATTTACAATATTACTTCAACTTTCTTACTGTATTGTTATAAACTATATTTTAGTATCATTATAGAAAGATATTTTTAAGAAATATTATTTGTTACAAGTGCTTTAAACTATAACTACCAGTAATAAATGTCATCAAATGATAATTTAACTGTGATTTTTTTAATAATTTATATTTATTAAGTATTAGAAATTAGTGTGAAATGATACTAGTTTATGTGATAGATATTGTGTTTAAGTACTGGTTATTTTTAATTAATTTATATTTAATTACATTTTTTAAGTTATTTTTTTCTATTGCCTGACTCTAAGAATTTTTTAAATTACAAATTTATCATATTTTAGTATGAGAGAAATTAATAAGTAAAGTAAAAGCCTTCTCACACAATTTTCTGATAAGTGCACGAAAGATCATTTTCTATGTATGTCAACACGCATATCAAAATTTCTTCATGCGTTATTTGTTGTTTCTTATCCTATCTGGTTAGTCAATAGGCTAAACCAGATCCATGAAACCATGAACTAATTAAAAGTCCAAAACAAGAAAAGGACTTGGAAACAAGGTTTTTTTTTATCCAGGTCGTAAGCAGGAAAGCAGATGATCAGGGGTAAATGCGTACCGTTGATTTCCTATACATGGGGATGATCTAGCTTCCTTGATCAATTCTGAGACATTTCATTTATGAGTCCTTATAATGGTATCTGCTGCATGCGACTACGCTTAAACAGACAGTATCTACAGGGGACAGTGACAGGGGAATGTTATTGTAATTGCACCAACATACTTATCTGTACCTACCCCTGAGATGGGCTTCACCAGTTGGATAGAAACATCTGTATGTAATCTTTATGATTTTGAAGCAGGGATCAAGCAGAAGACTCCCACCTGCCACCCCCAGATGGGTCACCTCACCTGGAGGATATTGCGGCCAGTAATAGTGTGTCCTGGCTGCTTTTAGCGAACGTAACGGAGCCTCAGCTAGCTTGGGATCCCATCTCACTTCCTTCTGAAAGTGAGAATGACTCCATCACTAACTAGGCCCCATTGCTTCTATTTTGGGATGAGATACAAAATAATATAAGATAACAATGGTACAAAAATACATAGGACTATGTGACAGAGGAATGTTACAACCTCTGTACGAGACTGGGGTGTCTTGGATAGTAAGGACGTCGTTCTCAAGCCCCGAATCCCAGCTTAACCGAAGATCCGCGTGATCCACCGCTTGCTGAAATACGTTAAATAAGTCATGGTCGCAATGTCCTGCAAGTGAAATGATATCTCTGAAGATAGCAGGCTGAGTATGGGAAGTCTCCTGCTTGGTCCCTGCTTCAAAATCACGAAGACTCCATCAGGCTGTTTCTATCTAACTATTAGAATACAACTCAGGATTAGGTATAGAGAAGCATACCGGTGCAACAACAAGTTCTGAATGCCAGGAGAAGTGAAGCATTCAAAGGCAGAAGACTAACTTCACTCAAATTCATGCACTGGTTTCAACTGGGCCCTATGGAATGGCCTTCACTTCAAGTAAAAAATTCTCTATGTATTTCGCCCAGTGCCACCCCCTCGCCACTTTGAGGCAATTACCAGGGCTTAAGGATACTTCATGTAACTCACAGCATTGAATCCTATTAATCGAGAAAAAAATTAGGCGCTTTAACTGCATAGTTATCTTTATATAGTTTGCCATTAATTTAGCTTCATAAGAATTTGGTAAATTGCTACCAAATATGAATTTGAATATCTAACAATAGTTAAATAATCATCTTCGCATTTTTTTAAATAATTTGCTTACAATTTCTTAAATATGCTAGTAAAGACAAAAGTGCATAAAATCTTAAGGGAATAATGTACCCACATCTTAATAAACCATCTTTAAATGTGACTTATACGAAGAAATATCTGTGAAAACTTTGGGAAAATTAAATGGACTTTTTATTTTAGGTATCTTGTATAACATCACATGTTGTGCTGGTATTTCCATAGCATTGGCTAAGGCTTTGTCTAGAGATATTGGATTCGATTTTGACATCTACTTGGTTGCAGATGGATTTTTTGGAACATCGCGTGGCCAGAAATGGAACGGTATCACTGCAGACTTGGTTTCCGGTGCAGCCCATATGACATTCGCCGCCTTCAGTATGACCAGTGCCCGGCAAAATGTCATCGATTTCTCCGTCCCTTACTTCCACTCTGGCGTATCTTGCCTCACTTCGTCTCAGTACAGAGTGGTGCCGGTAAAGTATCTCCATTTATCTCTTATAATTTCAAGAAAAAGTCCTTTAATTAAAAACAATTACCACTTATACGTCTATTGCTATTTCTTTTTACTTCATTCTTCATTTCTCTACATTTTATCACAATTTTTATTCAGTACATGTAAATTTAAACATTTTTTAATGGTCTGTAAAGCTCAATGTTAAAAAGTGAACAAGCGTAATAAGAGTAAAAGGGATCAGTTTTACTTTACGGTCACCCTTGGCGCGTTTTTTTAAGCCAAATTTGGCGAACATTCGGACCGCCTTATTTTTGTCTGATGCGATTCTCGCGAGATAAGTCTCATGCTATCATCCACGAATTTTCAGATATCGTTTCTAACCTTTCTTCGCAAATAAAATTCTATTGAGAAGAGTAAAATAAACCAAATTTGCGGTAAACAAAATACTGTCGCCGAGATTTTATTTTAACAGGTTGTCTGCTGTGCGTAGCTGTTTTTCAGCTATTATCTTGCAGAATATGTGTGGAGGAAAAAAACAATAAAATGTGTAATAAATTCCTTTCGTTCATCGATTCCATTATACGGGTCTATCCGCCAAAAACATCTGATCCGGAGCAGGCAGTAACGGCTTCGACATCAAAATAGGAGCTGGAGAGCGGTATTTTTATTGTTCATTATTAACATAATTAATAATAAATTAACTGGTCTTCATGAAAGGAATTTCTTATGAATATTTACCGATTTAAATTCATTAATATAAAATTTAATCAAAAAATTTTATAGATATTTTAACATATCAACTGTATTATTTTACCATAGATGTATGAAATCCATAAATTTGCGTTTTTTGTTGATTTTGTAAAATTAGTTGAGCATATTGTTAGATGCCAATAATGTATGAAATATTTGTCACTATTTCAGCCATTTTCCTCCCGCCGTTTTTCCCAGTCGGGTTTTCGTCATACAGTCACTCGTCATACGTATGAGTTCATACGGCCTTGGCGACTTTTTGAAAACTTTGCTAAAAGGTGACCGTAGGGTAAAATTTTACCGAGCAAATTTATAATTGGTTTCAATCGGCAAGGATGATTTAAATTTTAAAAAATTGCATTAATTAATAGAATTGATTGATTGATTTAATTGATGTACATTGAAACTTTCAGCGGCATTAAAGGTTTAATTAATAGAATTTTAAAGTAATAATTGAAACATTTGTAAGCAATCTATTTTATAAATCGTAGGACTAATGTCTTGCTTACGCCAACATTAAAAATTTCCCAATAATCATTTTAATATTGTATTTTTTTCATTTTAGTTATCGGCTTTCCTGGTGCCATTTAGCATTCAACTATGGGTCGCCATTTTCGGAGGCCTGACCGCAACAGCCATTGCCGCTGCCATTTACGAATGGCTGAGTCCTTTTGGCCTCAACCCCTGGGGAAGACAGAGGACAAAGAACTTTAGCCTGGCTTCTGCGCTTTGGGTGATGTGGTCGCTTCTTTTTTCGCATTTAGTAGCTTTCAAGGCACCTAAGTCTTGGCCCAATAAAGTGCTTATCAACATCTGGGGGTGCTTCAGTGTCATCTTCCTTGCTTCGTATACTGCAAACATTGCCGCCCTTTTCGCTGGACTCTTTTTTCATCTCAGGGTCGACGACTTCCACGATGCGCAAGTTAGTATTCGAAATCCCTCGAACTGCCTGAAACTATATTAAGGGACTTGTTTAAATACTTAAGCTTAATATAATGTCTGAGCATATGGTACCATTACATAACTTTACACAATTATGTATAAACGCAAAAATTTTAATGACTGAATGTTAATGAAGATTCAAAAAATGAAACGATTTTTAATCCTCAAATATAATTTTCTTAACAAAATTTTAAATAATTATTTTTTAATTTGTTAAGAATATATTTTTTCTTGACAAACTTAAAAATGATTATTATTTTTAACTTTGTTAAGAAAAAATATTACCTAAAAGAAACTAAAAACAAGAAAAGAAAAGTTCCACAATTTTTATATTTTTTAACAATATACGATATAAAAATTACATTCTTAGGATGCTTCATTTAAAAATCTTAGTATAAAAATGCGAAAGTTTTCATTAAGCAATCATAAGTTTTATATTATTAACAATATAGTTACTTACGTATTATTGTATTATGAAAATTAGTAAGATGATTGGTTTCCGTAGCAATTTACATCTACAACTAGTTACCTGTGAATCATAAGAGTTTATATGCCTTTCGAGATTAAAGATTAGCAAAAATACTATTATCCTTTTTATTTTAAGAAATTTAATTAATACTTTAAATACAGTAAAACATACGATAAAAGTTTACATACGAATGTTCCTTGATTTTTTGGCAATTTTTTTTTGACAACAAGATAGTTGCCAAAATGTGAATGACAAAATGGCAACCCTGAAATTACGTTAATTAAAGCACAAAAGATTTCAAGATAACCAAAAATTGTTTATCGTTATATTTTTTTGACAAACCAATGGTTACCCGCTTCTATACCGAACCCAAATATATGTATCATAAGATATTTGGCAGCCAGTCTGTAACACGAACAGATTCAATGAGTATTCAATATTGAACTCTGAGCAACAGAATAATTATTGACCAATAACTATCAGTAAGGCTTCTCTTCTTATAATAGTCGTTAAGTATCATACGCATTAAATAAATTTTTATCATGAGGTACATTGTTTTATGCACAATCAGACATTTTTACAGGAAATATTTGTAATAGTTAAGCTGGGGGAAGTTATGTTTAAATTACATACACGAGAGAACGCAAAGCATAGGAGTCCTAATATGCAATTTTTAACAAATAATACTGCCAAGGTTGTTTATACCCCTCTAAATGTGCTTTCAGTTAAAGAACAGATATTATGCTTACATTAAAAATCAAGTATCACAAAAAATTCTTATAATTAATACACATTTTATTTTAAATATCTGGTGTATTTATGTTCGCTACAAATGTTCTTATCACATCTGGCGCAACATCGTAGTTTTGTGTTTTTTATTAGGGTAAATATGAAATACTTTTCTTTGACTAGTTTTTTCAATTTTTCTTATTGGCTAATTTGAAGAATGCTTTGTTAACTTATTCATTATCACTTGGTGAAGAATGCTTTGTTAACTTATTCATTATTATGAAATTTTAGAGGATTGATGCTTGCTTCTGTTCTGAATATATTCTTTCAAGAATTTTCATTTCTCCTATTCTTACTTTTACTTTGCATTAAGTCTTCTTTGCCAACATAGAAAATTTGAGGCAAAATGTCTTTATTTTTCCTGAATTTCAGTCATTATGTCAGAGTCGTTATCTTTTTCTATTCGAGATTTATGTTCCCTAGAAATTTCTTCGTGATTTATTTCTTTACATAATGATAAATGAAGACATTTATTGATTCTTCATCACGTGATGCATTTCAACCGATTCAAGCCATTTCCTTTCTTTTTGTGTGAATAATATCCTTTCATTTCACTGAAGAACTCAGAAAATGTTAACAAAAATCTAATTACAAGTGCACGAGTGCTACAGACACTAATCTCAAAAATATCGACTAAAGGTGAATTCAGAAATAAGGAAATTACAATAACTAGGAAGTAGTTGACTGTGCATATAATTACTGAAGATCTGGAATTGGTATTGGATTTTTCTACATACTTTTTTAAAAGGAACGGGCTTCTAAACCCAGTGGTCAAGCTTGCGGGATAACTTGAATTCATTGCTACACATTCTTACTTGTGAACATTTCTGATAAAGCAACAGAAATTTCCTTGTTTCAAATCCATTATATATTTCATGGATGAACTCCACTCTTAGGATTTCAGCTTTCTCAAGAGGAAAAATATCTGGATAAAAATAATGTAGAAAATTCTACAGGCATATCAATTATAAATATGACATGCTCATAACAAATAAATTAACACGCAAATCAAGTTATCTACAATGTTATTTTGAACATAAAATTCTACTTTTTTGTAATAGAGTAAATAACTAAGCTGTTTTATAAGATAAGCTTGTATAAATGACAGTATGCTGTTTCATAATTACTCAAAACAAGATTTGCTTTCAATTCAACATTCATGAGACTAAAGATAACTCAAAATGTGTATTAGAAAAATATCCAAAAGATCCATATTTCTTCCTTAAAGCAAATTACATTTTTTTTATTTGACCTCATGAATTTGCATAAATTTGCTAACTAATTCATATAAATAAATTAAATATATCGGACATATTTTACTGGAAACTTCATTTTTAGTTTGAATAGGTATCTAATAATAATACAGATGAATACATTAGAAACGTTTGAGGTCTGTAGAAGTGTTGAGGGGCCTCAAATGTTTTTGAGACACGTCACAATGCATGTTAATGTCAATCAGAGTTCCAGAAGAATATTTCGCTAAAACTAGTTTGTGTTTTTAATTTCATTTCGATAATGATTCACAAAAATGTAAGCCATGGTCAGTTACCATAAATAATAGTACTTTGCAAATTGGTTGAGAAAAGAATTTTTCAACCAAATGTGCTATATATGAACCATTTGCTCCTTGTATTTCATGGTACGGTTTTTTACACTTGAAAAAAAAAACAATGTCTGTAGTACTAATGTAAACTATAATGCAGAGTATCTCACAAGAGCTTACAGATTTTAATAAAACTCCCTTATTACCTATCACTTCAACGTTCCCTTCCCTTTAAGAAAGCACAAGCACCATCTAGAAAAAAGATCTCATAGTTTATAACTTCTCATAAATTTGATTCCTTCAAGTCAATGCAATATTTCAAGGAGTTGGTACTCACACCCACTCTTTCATCCGTCGATATGTAATGTGTACTTAAATTATATATATATATATATATATATATATATATATATATATATATATATATATATATATATATATATATATATATATATATATATATACACTACTGGCCATTAATATTGCTACACAAAGAAAGCAGCACAACACACACGTGAAATTTGCATGAGAGATAGAACTTGCTGTGATGAGCAAATGATTACATTTTCAGCACAGTTATACAAAGCAGGCAACAGTAGCGACATCTACAAAGTGTATAAAATTAGAAATTTGACAGCAGTTTTCTCATACTCAATTTCCGTTTCAACGTTGTTTTCGGCAGATGAAAGTTGTTGTAATTCCTCGTGTAAGAAGAAGAAATGCCTATCAGTACGTGTCTGACTTTGATCGAGGAAGGATTATAGCCTACCGGGATTGCGGTTTATCGTATTGCTGCTCGCGTCTCTCGAGACCCCATGACTGCTAGCAGAATATGGAATCTATGGGTTCAGGACAATCATGCGGCATGTCCTGCAGGATCTCAGCGACCCCCCATCACTAACAGCAGAGAAGATAGACATCTAATCCGCATGGTCGCAAACGATCGTACAGCCACGTCACGAACCCTGAGCCGAGAAATTGAGTCATTTGCAAGACAACAAGTTTCTGCTCGAACAATTCGACGACGTTTGCAGCAGCATGGATTGTATGCACGACGAACATGGCTTCAGCTACCATTGGCGCTGCTTCACAGACAGGAGCGCCTTCAATGGTGTGATCAGTGATGAACCTGGACGCGGGAATGGCATCACGTTATCTTTACAGATGAATCTCGGTTCTGTATACAGGACCATGATGGCCGCATCCGTGTTTAGAGGCATCGTGGAGAACGCGCATTGCCAGCTTGCATTGGACATCGCCATACTGGCCCATCTTCTGGAGTGATGGTATGATGTGCCATTGGATATTATATCGTCTGCTATGACCATCATAACGATAATTAATTTGTATCTTTACCAGAGTTACTTGGAGTGTTAGGATAATCTATCTTCACAATTTTATAGCAATATTTAACTCATGTCATCGCCCATAGTGAAAATTTTGTAAATGTTTGTTGTTGATGTTATTTTTCTGTCAAATTATTAATTAATTTCAAATATTAGAGACCTATTGAAATTCAATTTTGTTATCAAATTTCGTGACAATTCTGTCACACCAGATGTATTACGTGATGGAGCTATACCTGATAACCTAAGGTACAGACCAGGTGTTCCATTGCGTATGTCTATGTCTATGTCTATGTGCCATTGGATACATGAACAGCAACCGATACATATCCGATGCGTTAAGGCCCGAGGCTCTGCCCTATCTTCGAGGCCTCCCTAATGCTTTGTTTCAAAAGGATAATGGGACCGCATGTTGCCCGTACTGTTCTGAACTTCCTTGATACATAAAGGTTCAACTGTTATCCTGGCCAGCACGTTCTCTTGATCTGTCACCAATTGAGAACGTGTGGTCAATGGTTGCCGAGCGATTGGCACACCATCACTCATCATCCACAATGTTGATGAACTCTGGCATATTGTTGAAGCTGCATGGACTAAGATCCCCGTACATGCCATACAATCTCTGACTCCATGCCTAGGCGGATAAATGCTGTTATTGCAGCCAGAGGTGGCTGCTCTGGGTACTGATTTCTCAAGATCTATACATCCTAATTTCCTGTAAATCTAATCACTTGTTCTTTCCACTATAATGTATGTGTCCAATAAATATCGTTCTGTTATTTGCAATCCTTCTTGGTGTAGCAATTTTAATGCCCATTAGTGTATATATATATATATATATATATATATATATATATATATATATATATATATGTATGTATGTATATATATATATATATATATATGTATGTATGTATATATATATATATATATATATAAATATATATATATATATATATATATATATATATATATATATATATATATATATATATATGTATGTATATATATTAGAAATTCAATCATCAGAGAATTTTCTTATTAGATCAAACATTTTAATAGATTTTGTACATGAGAAAGTAGTTCATCAAAAATGTTGTTTGCATATTTGTTTTCAGGAACTAAATGTATTTTGTTATGCGAATTTAGCATCATGAGATTTTATTTAAAAAGTTGAAAAAACTTTTTCTTTTCAATTAATCATATTCTCTTTACTTATTCAAAAGTATAGAAAAAATGAATTATTATCCTCTAAATAGGCATTCAAACAAGTGAATATAGTTCTGCAATATAATTAATCTTAACAAACAATAATTTTAGTTTAATAAGTATTACTTTTTTAAATTTAATCATTTTTAGCATAAGTTTTGGAAAAAATTTTTTGAATTGTGGTTTCATTTGGTTTCATAAATAATTTTTTACTCGCTTTAATAATTCCTTTAATTACTCGCTTTATTCATTCCTTTTACTTGGAACATTTTTATCACTTGTGTAGCGAAACAATTAAATTATCCTTCTAAGTTTTCAATTTTAGTATGAAGATGAAACAAAAATTGATCTAGGATAAAAATTGCGCCCTGTATATTTTTCTCTTTAGCAGTGCACATATTTTAGTTATTGCTAGTATATCGTTTTATTTATAATAAGAGTTTTTAACATTTTCTCCCATATAATTAAACGCCACATACGGAATGAATTATTTTATTTTACACAAACAAACTCATGAAAGCGAATTGCATTGTCATTTCTGAGATAATCTTTAATTAAATCCAATAAGGTTTTTCTGTTTTAGCTTCTCAGTTATAGAACTGGAACTGCAAGAGGAAGTGCCGCTGAATTTTACGTGCACAAAGAGAATCCTCAGCTTTGGCAACACATTCAAAAATATGGTGTCGATTCTCTACAACATGGTCTCGAAAAACTCAGGTATGCATCTTGCGCCTTTACGTTCAAAAATGTAATAATGCTCACGTGCAACTTTATTTTTATGTTATGAAAAAAATTAAAACTTTAATTGTTGCTATAATTATAAAAAAACAAATATAAATCAATAGTAATCAAAAGTGTGTTTCTCAAAATAAAAATGGCATCATCAACAATTTATAACAGAAGTCAAACAATAAGTGCTATGTATCATGTTGTAAAAAAAAAAAACATAGTTTTTAAAACTGAAATATATGTTGTATCATGAACTTTCAATAATTTAATTGGATATCTCTACTCTGGATTGTTTTTCTTATCGTTTTGAAGTTATTATTAGAATAAATGGCATATATGATTTTCATTACAAGGAAATATTTCATCTTTTTAATTAAGTATTTAATATGTCTAAAAAATAGTTCATATATTACAAATCCATCTGCATAATTCAAGACAAATATTACCTGAATAATTTTCCATCAAATTCCAATTATCAAATCAGAATTCATTTGATTTTTAATGTCACAAATCTCAGTAGAGTTATAAATGCTTCATGTTAAAAATAATAGTTATGTATTATAAATAGTCAACAAAAACAAATAAAGATAAATATTTCAGAAGTCCAATACCAATGTTTCTCTTATTGGAAGTTATGAAATTTTTTTTCTCCGTAATGGTAAAAAGTAGCTTCCATTGAAATATTTTTTCAACATTAGTTACTGAATTAAACTTTTTCACTTGATAAAGATTTTTAAATTAAAAATTTAATTATAGTAACAATTTATTAACTCACAAAGCAATAATATATAATCATCAGGATCAGGTCTGTGAAATAATAGTTATTGCTTATTTCCAATAGCCATCTTGTCATAAGCAGACTTGGATAGGGTTCAGAACGCTACGGGACTCAAATCTGGGGGTTGGGGCTGTTAATTTTTGTCTGCTTTGTGCAGACAAGTTAGCTAACAATGTCTGAAATAATATGATGTTGGTGGGAATGAGCCGGCAACAGAATAATGTGATGACCGAGCAGCTGCTGGAAGTAAACCCGTGTATGGTAAATCTCGAAGAGTATAACAAGTTTGGGATTAAAAAAATAGGAACTGGACGAAACAGAAGTAATCCTGGAGGGGATAAATAAGGCGGTGATAAATGGTGATGATGTACAACAGCAGCAGCATTTAGAAGACCAAGGTCATAAGACCTCGGGTAACTAAGTCCACTGAATGGTTTTCCGGGTCCTGGTCCTGATGTTGGTAATGAAAGTAATGCAGTAGATAATGATTACAATTCTGAATTTGGGTTTGATCACCATGCTTTTTCCTGATTTCACCATTTAGCTGGTCGATTTTGAAACCAAACCGGAACTATTGCTTTGGTAATATCTACCCTCATTGCCAGTTCTCCTCTAGTAAACATATCAAGATAAGGCGTTCTTGCAAAAACATTCTCCAACTCTTCTTATGGATAGATAGTGAAACTTGTTCTAAAGCGTCTGATCTTCTTCTTCGGAAAATCAACTCCTTCCATCATCGACTCTGCTAAAGCTGAGCACTTGTTATTATCACCTTCTACATTAGCCATGCTTATATTTGCATCCCCATCGTTCAAATCATCGTTCACTACGGTGACGGACAAGTCTACTGCTACAACTTCTTGCTCGCACGACATAAGCTGTTCAGGGCTGGATGCTGGCCTGTGTGATTTGTCACCCATAAATCGAACTACTGATACTTTGTGATGGTGATGAAGTAGGTTAGTAATCTGTTGTTGCTGTTGGTCTTTCTGGTGGGTTTCCATGAGGTTAAGTGTGTGGGCGGCGTCGCTGATGCATTTCTGGTGTTTGATCTTTTCTGATAAGCCCATAGCATTTTTAATGATATTGGAGTGGTTCTTGGTCAGATCCATCTCGATGCCACCTTTCGTCTTCTGAATGCGACTTCCAAGGATGGACAACGTGGAGCGTAAGTGTGTTGGACGAGGAATGAATAAGGCAATGGCACTTTTTTGTTGAAAAGCACATCAAAAGTGGGATGAAAACCCGAAAGCCAAATCAGACTACATTAA
The DNA here is from genome assembly GCA_037975125.1 of Latrodectus hesperus. Lineage (NCBI taxonomy): Eukaryota > Metazoa > Arthropoda > Arachnida > Araneae > Theridiidae > Latrodectus > Latrodectus hesperus. Next base: position 39,154,251 of record CM075862.1, read on the forward strand.
AAAATATAATTTTATCTATAAAAATTAAAATCATCTTTTAAATGAGCAAATACAACAAAATGTTAACGAAACACTACATCACAGATTCTGATCCGGGAACGGAAGCAGTACGTTCGGTGTTTGAAGAGAGGAAGTTTATCACTGTTCGAATCATTTTAATCAGATAAAGTAAATAACATTGTGCATCAATGTTTTTGCATAATAATAAGTCATTTTGTTATTGGTATTCATGCTAAAAGTTTATCCAAATATTTCCTTTAATAACAAAAAAATTGAAAATTAAAATGTATACATGTGAATGAATATTGTTTGGCTGTGACATACATTGAAAAGTTATGTATACTAAGTAGTGTGAATAAGAGAAACTATTGAGACAAATACTTTCGTGATTTTAATTCCTTGTAAAAAGACTTTGGAAAAACAACTAGAATGTAATGAACATTCTGTTGGATAGCGGGACAACCACCAAATATGTCAGTCTACTCGTCAAATGTGAAATAATAGTTATCGCTTACGAAGAATATAGCACAGACTTATGATGAAATCGCAATGTGAAACATCTTAAAAGCTCATTGGCTGTATATAACTCATACAAATAAAACTCTTACTCAGATGAGTGTCTTTTATTTTACAAGGTTTTACAATGTAGTATTTATTGTGTCGAAATATTACTTTAGGGTGTAAGTTTTTATTCATTTAATACAATGTAATTGTCATCATATGAATATATAGTCCCTTGCACTGTTTTGGAAAAGTAGTTGTTGCCTTTCTTTATATGTTCTCTAAACGAAGAAACTGCTTTGTTAGTAAAGACATGTCGAATCAAGCTGTTGATTATATGGACTACATATTTTTTCTGAAGGTGGGGTGCACAGAAAAGACTTTGATGCTCTCCTTCCAGAAAAATCGGTCCTGCTTTCTGGTAGTTAGAAGATCTGGGAGGAATTACACATTTTGTTCCTCGAGCTTGCAAGGACATAGGTTATAAGCAGAGAGAGAAGAAAGGAGCTGTCCCTGAAAAGGGCGAGTTTGTGTGGCCCCTTTCGTTCTGAGATATTTTATTATGTGAATTATCTGTTTTGTAAAATAGTGAATACAAAATACTTCATTTGTAAGTAGTCAAGGAATGTGTGGTAATAAATGAAAAAAAGATATTATTCAGCTAAAACATCTGAAGTTGTTCCCATAAATATAATCAATTTCTATTACAGAGCCTTGTCATCCAGTGCACGTGGTGGTAATAAGCCTTTCTCTGTTTCATTCATTACCTCAGATTCTATTGTCCTTAGTGTGGATCATCTAACTGGCACGAACGCTCAAAAATTCATTAAATAAGCGAATGTTTATTTTGTGTAAATATTATAAACCTGAAGTGAGATAATATCAAACCTAATTATTCTAACAATATATTTTAAATCTGTTTCTAAAATAAAAATTACTCAAAAACATAATTTTTGTTTAAATTTTTTAATAATTAAAAATTTCTACACAAATTTTCATTTATTTAATTATTTTCCTTCGTTATCAGGAACAAAGAGTTGGACATGCTAATTGGAGATACCGCAGTTCTCAATTATTTCCGAGGAAATGATCCTGGCTGTAATCTTCATCTTCTTGGATCCATTTTTGATGATGCGTATGCAGTGGGTGTGCAGAAAGATTTTCCACTTACTGTGAGTACCCCAAATAAGAACCATTCAAAGACTTAAAAAACTTGTTCCAATGAAGAATACCTTGAAGAAAAAGAGAAAGAAAAAGTTTTCTGATAGATTCTTTATAATTATAAACTTTATTTTTTATATTATTTTCATAAATTCATTACAAGAATAGATTAGATATAAAGCTGATATGATTATTTTGCTCTTTAAGAATCCTATTTTAATTACATAATTCCATTTTAAGAGCTGTGAGCAAAGGAATAGACTAATATTATTTTAAATATTTTTCATAGTTTTATTTATTATTATAAAAAAATATAAAAATAAAATTATAAAAATTATATTATTTATATAAAATAGACAGCTGCAAGTACTAACAGTAAAAAAAATATAATAATGATATATTTAACAATTCTGAAATCTAGTAACTTAATTTATATTGAATGACGTGAAATTAAAAAAAATGTGCTAAAATATGCCACAACTTTCATTTTGTTTTGAAGGAAACTGCGTGATGTATGCACATATAAAAATATTAAAAAAGTGACATATACAATGATTTATATTTCTAATAAAAATATAAACAAAAGCTATAAAATATAATAATAAAAATAATAATAAATATAAAATAAAAAATATAATAATAAAAAAATAAAAAATCGAAAAATATGGTTTTTGGGGATGAGTAAATAATACCTAAATATTTCCATAGCATACTTTTTAATTATAATAATTTTTTAGTTTTTGTGGTCCTTTTATTATTACTCAATTGAATAGTATATAAATATAAATTCTGATCATATAATTTAAGCTTAATAAATATTATCAAGTTTTTTTATTAAAATATTTTTCAATTTTACGAATTGATTATTAGCTTCTGTATCAATAAAACCAGTTATTTACTGAAAATATTTAATGGTAAAGAAACAAAACATCGAAATGTGTTGTGTACTTTCTGGTTTTTTAATTAATACTCCCATAAAACTTTGGTCAAATATGTGTATTAAAAATTTTATGTAATTATATAAAATTATACCTTATATGTAATGTTTAATTAGTTAGAATTCTTAAAATATATTTTAAAATTATTGCGAAGAGAATTGACTTCTAAAATTATTCGAGACAAAATAAATTTAAATAAAAACTTATTTATTTTTATAACAAATTTTGTTTCTTTTATAAGTATTGCATTATGTATACATAATATTTACATTATTCTGGATTTTTTCCTTTTTATTTATTAGAATCGAGTTCTTCCCTGCTTTAAAACTCTTATTTTATAATAAAAGTACATTTCTTAAGAATTTTAAACAATAGTAATAATAACACATTATAGAAAATTTAAATCCTTCCTAAATTTAAATATTCAGTAACGACAATTTTTTGATAGTTTTTTTAAACTAAATTTAATATATTTAAAATATTAGCTATAATGATCAAATAAAAAATAATACCTATTTTTTGATTTTTCTGCTAGCATTTGTTATATATCAGACAAAAAATTACTATAAATTATGGATGCAATTTCGCTGTTCAATTAAAGTTTTTCATATTCACGTTTCAAATTACATTTTAAATTATATATATATCCTGTAGAAAAATAACTCAACAATATATTTTCGAGAAAACCCTTTCTCTAACCACTTAAAATCTTTCTTTAATTTTTTATCATTTATGTTCGAACATGCATTCATTCAAAACTATTTAAAAGTATGTCTTAATTATTCATAAGAAGCAATGAGTAAATTTACTAATTTTCTGCATTATTTTGTGCGTATAACAAAATGTTTTATCCAATAAATTCTATACAGTTTAATATCTCACAATCTTATAGTTAAATGTTTTTCTATCTAAGCATACTTTTCCTTTAACTCATTTCCTTGGGAAAATATTCAATAATAAAATATTCAGTAATAATAAAGGATTTTATCAACGATTTTATGTGTAGTATATTTTAAAATATTTCATAACTTAACTATCCTTGATTATATAGTATTACGAAAATTATATTATTTACATTTTGCAAAGGTATGGTATATATCATGCAAAACTTTTTATATTTCTATTAAATGAGTATAATATTTATTTTATGTAATGTATATATATATATATATATATATATATATATATATATATATATATATATATATATATATATATATATATATATATATATATATATATATATATATATATATATATATAAGTGTATATTATAGGAATGTATATTTCTATTGTCGGCATTTATGCTAATAAATCATACCACAATTTAAATTTTTTAACTGAGTGATTTATATTTGAACCCTTGTTACACCTTACAAAATGGTGATATCTTGTAAAAATGTTTCTATGCAATTAATAAATAAAATCTTATAATTAAATTTAATGCCATTTTTAAATGCATAAAAAACTTAAAAAATAACGATATATTTAACTATAAGACTTTTTGTATTGTTAATATAATGAATTTTTAATACTTCATACAACAAATTTATAAATACACGTGAGTGATGAAATATTTTTCACACAAACATTTCAGAGCGCCATCTCACAGATGTTGCTGAAGTACGCCGAGTACGGTTACGTGGATCAGCTGCAGAAGAAGTGGTACGGACGCGTGCCTTGCTTCGATGACCGCTTGCACCGTTTCAACCAGCCTGAACCCCTAAGTGTTGAGGCCGTCGCGGGCGTCTTCATTATGCTTCTAGTAGGCGTAGGCGTTGGCGTGGTCATCCTCATCCTAGAACACATCATTTTTAAATATGCACTTCCCGTCCTCAGAAAAAAACCCAAGGATTGTTTCTGGCGAAGTCCTAATCTCATGTTTTTCAGCCAGGTAAGCAGATTGTTGTAATTGTAACTGCATTGCTCAGAATATTAAGGCATAATATCTTAAAAATGGATCATTCACATGAAAATTATTTATTCTCAGCATATAACTCAACCTTAGACTGTAATAAAAATAAAAGAAAATTAACGCTTGCAAAACAAATTATCAATGTTAAAATCAGTATTTAATTAATGAGTGGCTGTTATTTATTCAAAATGATAGTGCATCAGAATATGACATCGAAATCATAATGTTTGTATAGGAAACGTTTTTTTTTATTATTATTAAAGTTAAAAATTAAGTCTTGTTGTTGTTGTTACTTATGACACTTAGACAATCCAAGCTCGCTCTGCCTTGGCAATGCGAATTTAAGTCAATAGGGAACGTCTTTCGTTTTAATCAGAGCACCACGAATGTGAAAGTACGTCTTTTCTCTTTTTTTAAATCCTCCGATAGATGGCACCACCAGAGGAATCACTCCCCCAATTTTAACATTGATCTGAAGGGGTAGGAAATGACTAAATCTTAAATAATAAGAAGGTTATTATTTTATCTGAACTATTGCATCTAGACCCATTTTTTAAAGTTTATTATTATTATTAAATGGTTTCCTTAATTATCACGGTATTGAACTATATGTTAAGTTATAATTTTTCGAATTATTTAATGATCCATAATATAACATATAAGTAAATATAAATTAACAATGATTATTCATTGTGGTCTAAAAATTATTGTTTTTGAAAAAGCGCAAAAAAAGTTTTGATTAGCGTACAGTGGACAACATGTAATTTTGATTTCTATAATGTATTTCTTCATGTACTTTAATTATTGGATTTGTGGAAAACGTGTGAAAAATAATCAGATTTGTGTGAAATTGATAAAAATAACCAATTAATCAGATATTTTTCATTAACGAGACAAATGATAGGGAAAATGTTAAAATTATAAACAAACAACTAAAACCTAAAATAATATTTTAAGAAATATCTCAAGTAAATGAATTTAATTTATAATTGCTTGTGAAACAATATTTATTATGTCTACACAAAAAAATTCAAATAAAAGAATCTACATAAAATCTACTTTCAGCTAATTTTTAAATGATTTCGTTTCTTTTAAAGCTTTCAAGTTTAGTAAAATCAGTAAAACTTATAAGCAAACATCTAATACTTTATATTTTTTTATTACTTGTGAAATATCATTAAAATTGACAAACACTTGGTAAAATGTTTTGAAAACAAATTAAGAAAAATGTTGGAGTTGGAAATAAAAGTTTCCGATGAGTTTGCCAATACTTTCTTAACTTTAACAAAAAATATTTTTCAGGAACTTACTACTTCATTTTTGTTTTAATCCACATTGTATATGAATAATGAAATTTTCTAATAATAATATAGATAAGAAAGGAATTAGATATTAGAAAGGAATGTATTTGTACTGGTGAATGATAATAAAGTTAGAATAAGCATCCATGTTGCAAAATCAACACCTTAGCTGCATAATTTATAATATATATTTTTGATTTTTGTTATTAAAATGTATAAAAACTGTTGTGATTACAATATACTATATATTAAACTTAGAATTCTTTTAACTTTAACAAAATCATATAGGATTACAATGTTCATGCAATAATAAAAGATTATATATAATAATATAAATCTTTTGTCTAAAGATAAGGAATAAATATCATACAAAATTGAATCTGATATCTAATTCTATATTTTTTCTCCTGTGAAATCTAAGAAAGCTAAGTTAAAATAAATATAATAAACCACGCCAAAAATATTCCGAAATGTAAGATATATTAATAGACAATCATTCAAATGTAGGCAATATATTTTGCTTGAAGTATAAATAATGAATTTGATAAGTTTAGTTGCTATATAAAGTAAGTTTTATTTGAAATTTTTAAGCAATTATTTCTTGCACAAAAAGCGAACTATATAAAACTCTGAACACACACGTCATTCGTGTCATGATCATATTATGAACATCTTGGCTGTCGCGTTCTACTGAATCTTGGCTTTAGCTATGCCTCGGATTTCCGTGAACTAGTTTCAATTCACACACACACACGTCACATATTCTTGAGTTCATTAATAACTTTATTCGTATATCCACATCCATTACCTGATTGAAGTAAGCTTGGAGCACCTATGGTGGTGAAGACATCCTGTAGCTGGTAAGCAACTTTTTCTGCTCTTTTGCTTTTCAGAGTTCGAAATAGTATGAACTTTGTTAAATAATCTTGGTAATTGAGTAGAAACTTGAATTCGCCATCTGGGTTACATGACGCTAAGATCTACCTGGCATCTTGAGTTAAGAATTTTTAAATGTCAAAGGTTTAGAAACTGTACCTTTCTTAGGATTAGATAATTTGACCTGGCATGGTTTGCATAAGCGGAGATGCAATGTAATGATTTCCTTGGTGACATTTTTGTACTTAGTTTGCAGCTCCTTCTCCCTCCGTGTGCGACCTCCATGCTCAATTTTTAAGTGAGTACCATGTAGCAAGTCGAATAGCTCTTCCGTGTGCACATAGTACAAAATAACGCTATTGTCTTCTGTTACTGGCGCAATAAGTTTTTGGTATTGTGCTATGTCAACCTCGGTAACATCATATTTTCTTAGCATATGATAGTCAACACTTTCTTTTTTGTGCCTTAATTTAGCCGTTTTAACGTCCTCTATGAAAATACAGTATTTTTCTCTGCTGAGGATTGAGCTATTATATGCTTTTTCTTGAATCAACATAGTCAATTTACTTAAGAACACGGTTCCTGTATCAAAAATTGGTTTGCATGTGCGTCAACTTCGCCCAGCATAATTGCTTCGTCAGGAGACGCTATGGGACATAAAACTTATAGAAAAACAATACGCGTCAAATCACGTGGCGATCCCTTTCGTGGTTTAGCAGTTAATAATAATAATAAAAGTATAAGTTCTAGGTACAACTAAAGAATCTAACATAAATAAGAAGCACCTCTTCAAGGAATACTTTAAGTACCAAAACTTTTTTCAGGTGTTAAAAAAGGTTTTTACTATATATTGCTTGAAATTAGCTCATTAAACAGTATTATAGTGCTTACATTTAAGAAGAAAAAAATTAATAGATTTATAGGATGTTCTCAAATAAGAACAATGGTCTTTCTCATGAATATTTTCGGCATTTGCTTAAAGATAGAGAAATTTTTCACCATAAAATATTTAATTAATTACTAATTATTGTAGAAAATACACATTTTGGATATCTATTCTTTTTCACAGAAAATTTTCCTGAACTATTAAATTTACTTGTTAATTAAAAAAATTACACGACATAACACCTCTATTATAGCGGAAAATATTGTTTTGCAAATTTTGTGAATAAACAAAGTAAGACCAGCACTCCAATTTTATTTCAAAAAATCATTTGATGTGTTAAAATGTTAGTTAAGTTCAGTTAATGCATTTAAAGTTTTGGTATTTTTTTAATATGACGTTCCCATTTATTAACAATGGTCTTTAAAGCGTTAAGAAGCATTTGAGCACAAAATTCCTTGTTTGCTTTTAGTTACTTTTATATCAAGAAAATTTTCAAATCTTTTATATTTAAATGACTCTTTTCTTTAGAATCGAAATTTTCAAATGATTGAAGTAAAATTGGATTTAATGATAGTTGAACAGTACTTTGGCACTGAGCACCACTAATGTCACTGAGTGATGCTCCGTATCATTAAAAGTTTGAGTTAGGAGAAATTATTCAAAAAATTGTAGTTACTGTGAGTGGAAAGCAAATAAAAATTCTTGAAACTGAGTTTGATATATAATATAACATAAAACAAACGAATATTGAAAGAGCTTATCTATCTGGGGAAAGCACACTAACCAGCAATCGAAACTATTCAGTTGAAGAGCCCATAAACAATAACCCGTTTCCAGACTCGTGACGGGTATAGGGTGATTCCATGTTGTTATGAATTTAAGAATAAAATGTTCATGCTGCACAATAACTTATTTGTCCCATAGTACCTTAGGATTTCATTTATTGGTATATTTTCAAATCACAGAGTCTTAGCAGAACACAGCGCCTGTCCAAGTGAAACATCCCGGGTTCAATCCCAGTCAAAATTAGACTACAAAACGGATATTGTGTTTCTCTTTTCAGGATTTTTCTCTTGAAACGCATGATAAGAGAATACAGTTTACGGAACGTCTTATCAAAAAGCAATCAGATGATGTTAATTTCTAAAAAGACTTATTCTAGATTACTGTTAAACATTTTAATTGTGGCATCAAAATTAACTTTAAATTTCCTGATTTAATTATAATGTTCATCTTTGGAAATGTAAAAATACACATTAAGGACCGTCTAAATCATTCATGAATTTTTTTATAAATACATACATACATACACACACACACACATATATATATATATACATATATATAACATAACACGATTCTTATAATATAAATACGTTTTTTGAATATCAATATTGCTGTTATCTTTGTGATTACAACAATAGTGATTTAATGAGCTTATTTAAGACATTTTCTCCTGTCCATAGATTATCGAGCATGAAACATGTTACGTATAATTAGTATTTGTTAAAAATACTCTCATTTCTTTATATATATATATATATATATATATATATATATATATATATATATATATATATATATATATATATATATATATATATATATATATATATATATATATATATATATACATATATATATGTATATATATATATATATATATATATATTGATTTAATAGAATTCAACAGAAACTCATAAATTGAAATGTTCTACTTTAAAATTCAATTCAGCAGTTTGAGGTAACACAAACTTGAGTTGATGACAAGTTGAATATAGCATGAACCTTAATATCAATAAACATATTTCAGCATATTATTCGACATTTATTCATTTGATGATACGAAAAATATAGCAAATATCATTTTATGATTCACCCAATGTCCTTACAAAGAAAAGAGTGAAACTATACATTTACAACTTATTCATCAGAAATAGATATGATTTTTGTATAAATAAAGCGTTTTCTTAACTCTTTTAAGATTCACATATATGCTCATATGGTGAAAATCAATGAGCAAATGTGGTTTTTCATAAAAGCTTTAAATAATAGCGTATGTTCATTTTAAATGACAGAATATATCCCGAGGCTATGCTGTCATTTTAAAATCTTATTTATTAAAGATAATTAAAATTTCCAGCTTGTTATTTTGTCATTATCTCTATTAGTTAATTTCATTATTCTAATCATTTCATTCAGCATAAACGGTGTAAACTGAATTTCTTAATGAAATTTGTCATATAATCTTTACCAGTTTCATTTCTTTAAATTAATATTAGAAAAATGAAAGTTTCCTAGTATATATTTTTTTTAAAAACAGAACTTTAATAAGATCTTGTTAATTGAAATTCTCATGTTTAAAATCTACTTACAAGCTTTTAGTTTAAAAATTCAAAATCTAAGTGTAAATAAATATCCTTCAGGAGAAGTAAACGTTTGACATTCAATATAAGAATTCTTCCGAAGCATGAAAGAGAAACTGTAAATAAGAAAAGAAGGATATATCAAGGGATTCATTGATATTTGCTTAGCTAGATTAGCTAGATTTAATATTTCTCACAGTTTTCTAGCAAATAGACATTTTTATACTTCTTTGAGTCAAGAATATTTATATTTGTTGAAGTTCATGACTATATTGATCAATTGTATTATTGTCACAGTTTTTAAAAATTAATAATTTCTTAATTCAGTAATTAATATGTAGCTTCTACTTCATTTATTATTAATAAATTTGTTTATTTGCGTATCTATGTAATTATTCGTAATTTTATAAATATTTTCAATAAGCAATATATGCATTCAGGGATTTCCTTCAAATGAAAATAGAAGAACACCGGTAATTATACATAAACATTAATAACAAATGAAATCAAACCCATTTTAAAAAACAATTCTACTTGAATAGATTAATAAAATTATCTTTGTATTGTATAGAAATGAAGAATTTCATTGAAATATATACAAATTTTTTAAATTAATTAGTGAATAACTTGGTTTTAAAGAAATTACGCGAGTACTTTACATCATTAAGAAACAAAAATAATAAATTTTCAGAATAAATCCAAACGAAGAAATAAATCTTTCATGAATTAAAGCGCAACATGAATCCGAAAACGGAAAGTGCATAGTGATCATAACAACAAATACCAGGTGAGGAATGCTTTTTATTATTCCAATAGCGGAGCACAAATACAAGGAATAACATAAATAAAACATGAAAAGTCCCAAAATAGACGTGAGACAAAGACAGGACAGGTGAATACAGTGCATAAACGTAAACGAGATGACCGGAGTCATTGCCCCTCTTGCTTGCCAATCAAGCCATGATTCTGAGTTTCCATGCAGTGCACTACAGAGGTGCAGTTGGCCTCTATTCATGGACTATGCCAAGTTGCAAAGCGGACGGACGAGTGAATTTAAAATGCAATGCGGTGTAAGTGTTCAGCCAGACAGTCATGACCCATCAGGAAAAGTTGTGCAAACCTCTTTGCGAAGAAGTGGGCCTGCTCATTTCCATAGATGCCACAGTGCTTAGGTACCCACTGGAACACAACACGTTTTTTCCGGGTTGTCAAAATTTCCAAGAGTTTCCGGATATGGAGAATTTCACAAGATGGGGGAGAAATTGTGATTATGGCCTGAATTGCAGCCTGTGAATCAGAGAACAGAGCCATTCTGTCGAAAATATCAGGAAGAGCTACAGATGAGGGATGTAAATGCTGAAGTCATAACCTCATCAAATCTTTTATTTTTGCCTCAATTGTAAAAAAAAGAATTGCCAATGATTTGTATTGAATAAAGGTGACTTAAAAATATTAAAACAATACAATATATTGGAATCCATTGCTTGGCCTATTATTAGTTGACTTAAATCCAAGAAAACTCATTAAAAGTTTATAAAATGGTTTTAGGGAATTAAAGAGTGTTGATTGAAAGCTGAGAAACGATTCAGAGAATCAGTGAATATTATATAGTGACCAAAGCAAAATCGTTATTATCATGGCACAGCACAAATACTTATTAATATACACTTGCAGCAGCACATCGAGACTGAATAAACAACATTATTTTGCTTCGAAAATGTTTTTAACAGAAAAAAAGAGAACAAAATTTTTTTCTTTTGGTCTGTCCACTCTGCAATTGGGCAGAGCCCATGAATCGGACCTACCTTTACCGCTGTGCTGCACTGCATGTCAGCTCTGAAATATCGCTTTATTGACAAGCAAGAGGACTTTAAGGGCAATGACTACAGTCATCTCGTTTACGTTTATGTACTGTATTCACCTGTCCTGTCTTCGTCCCATGTCTATGTGTTTTATTTGTTTTATTCCTTGTATTTGTACCCTGTCATTGGATATCAAAAAAAACAGGAAAAGAGTAAGAAGTAAAGTAATATGAAGTAAGTTAAATCTTAGGTATCTATATACGCTTCAGCCAATGATATTGATACCGAATATGAAGGTTTGATCATTATCAAGATTATATTCAATGTTATTAGTTACAAGCATTTATATCAGTCCGGAATTAGTTTTAAGCGTAACAACCAACGAGTTTTTCTATGAATTTAAAAGACCTCAAGTGGGAAATAATCATTCGCATATGGATGGAACAAGAATTCACTTTAAAGACAAAGTTTATTTATGTGTGTGAGATTGCATTAGAATAAAGGAACTTTTGCACTCGTATATCATTCAAAATGGCAATTTGAGAAGTCACGTTTATTTAGATGATATATCGAGACTGCATTGCCGCTCACCTTGTCTAGTGGTCAGAGTGCTTGACTGCGAATAGGGAGGTCCTGGGTTCGAATTCCAGTTCGGACATGGATGTTCTGTCTCTCCTGTCTGTGTCTTTTCCAGTTGTGAATGGTTGCTTACCCTATAAACGGGTACCTATGGCATGTGTGTGTGCTGGGAAAGTTGGGATTTCACACCAAAAACATAGAATTTTTTTTTAATTTTTGGGATTTTATACTGCTAATACATTTAATAAAATTAGTTTTTGTTCTTTATAAGTTATTTAAGAACAGATTTTCTTCACTGAGTATCCAAAATTACTGTATTAACATCTCAGATGTTCATACAATTATTTATATACACATGAAACAGCTAAATTTGTTTTAAAAAAGCATATGTTTTGAATTTATTACTATGATTTTAAGACTGATTTTTCATTTCTTCTTAAGAATATCCCAGTAATCAGCAATGGATACTTTTTAATACTGCGTAATGGACAGGCTGACAGCTGAAGACCACTGTAAGGCATTTTCATATCCACCATGTGAGTTGCTTTCCTCTAGGACTTTTCATGGAGAGTGGGTCGTATTTAAAAATAGCAAGGGAGAAAACCTTAAAAACTTCTAAGTATTCATGCCGACATACATATATGGAGAAGATAGAAGCTTAACATATGTGTCAACTTGTTCTGCAGTAGATTGGTTGGAATGCAAGGTTTTAGCTGCGAAGAGGCCTGATATACCACTGGGAAACATTGAGTCCCGAGACTTATTTTAGTTAACCAATCAGATTTATCATTTACGTCATATCGAACAGCTTTTCAGCTGTTAAATTCAAAATAAATGCAAAATTAATATTTACAAACCATCTCGCAGCAGGGGATAGAGGTTAATAAAAATTATTTAATCAGTTTAGATATGTTCAAGGATATTCACTATAGGCATTATATTTCATTTAAAAGCAGGCTCTATAAGGTCTTTACTAAAATTCTTTACTAAAAACCTTATAGAGTCTTTTTTGATAAATTTAAGTACTCTGATAAAAATTAAGAATACTTAGTTTAAAGGAAGTTCTTTAAAATATTCAAAATTTTTTAATATTTTACTGAAGAACCAAGTTTTTACGTTCTCTTGGTTATTTGAATCCGTTGAGAACTTACCAGAAATATATGACCATAAAACAGTTATGTAAATCATCATATGATATATAAACAACGTTATTTTGAAAATAGTAAAAGTGAGGGTCTGAAACATTAATTGGTACATTGATCTTTGATGTTCCTAAGCAATAAAACAAATCAATCATGTAAGCAATAAATCATATCAATCATGTTAGCAATAAAACATATCAATCTTGTTAGCAATGAAACATATCAAATTTTAAAGTCAAATAAAACAAATGGTGTTTAAGTAAAAATGCCCCAAACCTACTCCTTAAAAATCTCATTCTTCTTTTATAGCCTCTCAAATCATTATTTTAGTATTTAAATTTAAATCATTACATGTATAAGGAAATTTAAACGTTTATAAGTGTATTTACTTTGACAAAATGATTGTTAGGATTTTAGATGCTTTTATTTTCCTTTTCTCATACCTTTTCTCCTTCTGGTATTTGCAGAAGCTCTACAGATTCATCAATACTGTGGAACTTGTTTCCCCTCATCATTCTGTAAAGGAGATTATTTCCAATTTACGTGAAGGGCAGATAGCCAGCCTCTTCCAGAAGAGCGTTAAAAAGGTATGGCACATTATATTAAGAACACACTCTGTATGTAATAAATATACATATTGCTCTCGACAAAGATTCAATGTGTGAATATAATTTCAGTCCATTTAATAAACAATAGATTCCAATATATTAGGACAAATATGTATTAAGAAAGGTATCAAATAAATATTTCGTATATTTTAATAATATGCAACAGAATCGGATGCATTAAAATGAATTAAAAATGTCTACAAGGCAGACACATATTTAATCACATTATTTTCTTCTATTCTTAAAATTTAAAATCTACATTAGGTAAGAAATATATATAAAGGAGAATTTTAAAATTGAATTAAATTCTTAACGGTTGGTTAAAATGAAAAACGTTACTAGTTAAAGTTAACTAATAGATAACTTTTTAATAAAGATATTAGTTTTTTTAGAATTGACAGATTTGAGGTAATAATTTTACCATCCTATATCAATTCATCCGCTAAATAATTATCATAAAAATCCTAAATTTACATAAAAAATTAATCAATTAGATTAACTTTTTATCGTCTAACTTTTTAATTTTTTTATCTGTTAAGTTAATCTATTAGATTAACTTAACTATCCAGTTGAATTCTAAACGAAATGAAAACAAATTTAATTAATTAGCTTAAATTACTTATATATTAATGTATTATTTAAAGCTAAGTTCTTATTTTAATAGTTGAACAGTAGTGAATAAATGCACATTTTTAAGGGAATATCTGGAAAATATGTTTGTTAATAAAATTTTAACAGATATTTATAATAGTAATAGATATTTTGATATGAAACTAATTGCTATAACGTTTTACCTGCTTTTTAGTTAAAAATATTATATTTATAACTAAAAAATAAAATACTTATTTAACAGTAGATATTGTTATATTACTCAGTGTTTCTAATTCTCATTATTATATTTCTTGTTTTAACTCAAGTAAACCTAAATTACTAGAATACTCATTTCTTATTCAGACGGAAAAACGTTTATCTGATACATTGTCAAATAACCTGCATTTATATCACAAACTACTAAATATTAATTTTAATCAATATTTTTCAAAATTTCTCTATAATTTAAAAAAATAACTGAAATTTAATGCAATATTTAAGCATCACTTGATTATTTATCTTTCTTGTATATTATTAAGTTTTTTCTTCCTTTGTATATTAAATATTATTCAATCAGATAGATACTTTATACTTATTCTTATTAATCTTTATTTTTAAAAGCAAAATAATCAATTTATATAGCTTCATATAAAAGTTAGAGAACTATGTTAAAAGCAAATTATTTGTACAGCTTATAAACTTATAAAAATTATTTATAGCATGAAACTAAATATTTCCTTTAAATTATGTTAGAATCAACATTAGATTCTGCAGCAATGATTAATAATAGATGCTTTTATTTTTTGCAGAATTTAATGCAAATGAAAATATGCAAATAACTAATATATATTACATAATATAGTTTTATAACTTAGTTATTAAAAACATAGATTTATTTTCTTAGAAAAAACATATATTTAATTTAATCTTCTGAGAATTATCTAATATTCAATTAAGATATTGAAAAAAGTAAACGTTTTATTTATTTGGCTGAGTTTCTATGCAATTTAGGTGTTCGTACTCACACACAATACAACAATGTTACATAAACATCTAAATAAAATATTTATATAATGAACAGCTGTATATATAGACCTATATGAATACCTGTACAATTCCTATTTTTAAAAGTAACCCAATTTTCGTTACTGTAAAAAATCCTAGCAATATCTAATGCTGTACTGAATTTTTGCTTCCTATTATAGAAATTTAAAGAAGAAGCCCGAAGAAGAAAAAGTAAATCGCAGTTCTTTGATATGATACAAGAAATCCGAAGAGCGTAAGTAAATACGATTTCTGAAAGTAAGCAATTTGCTCTACGTATAAAAAAATCATTTCTATCATTTAAAACAGAAATGTATTTCTTGTGTTACTCGAAAACCTTTCTATCGATTCTGCCAAATGATATAATATTGATGTTTTATTAATCTGATTTGCAATATTCACGGAGGAAAGACAGATTTATTATAAAATACTTTAAACTGTTTTCAGTGCTTGATAAATAATGACTTTTGTAAAGCAGAAAATAAAATAGAGCAATAAAAAGTAAAAATTTTAATAAAAGTGTTTGTTGTACGATAGTTAAAAGATTTTATTTTTGTATAATAGGCTTTCAATATATAAAAATGCCGCCTAACCTGTCTATTGGTCAGCGTGCCTGACTGTGGATAGGGAGGTTCTGGGTTCGAAACCCGGTTCGGGCATGGGTGTACTTTCTATCTATCCTATCTTTGTCTTTTCCTTGCATGAATGGGTTATGAATGTGGTTGCCTACCCTATAATCTGGCACTTATTGCATGCGTGTACTGAGGAAGTCAGACTCCACATCAAAATATGGTTCAGTTGGAAAAGTGGAGCAGCACACTCCATAATGGCAGCCTAGCTGGCACACGACAACAATATACAAAAATAAACATATTATATATGTTTTATTATTTATTTAATAAAACTGCAATAAACTATAAAATAATACTCTCACCCAATTATTTTGAAATTAAATACTTGATTTTTATGTGATAATTTTGTGAGATGAATGTTATAATATAAATTAAATTGCTTGATAATCGCATTTAGTATAAATTAATCATTTAGAATTATTTTATACAATCAATAATTTAGAATTATTTTATATAATCTATAATTTAGAATTATTTCATAACTCAATTTTGAGAAAACTTTAAAATATACCTAAAAAATACGCAAATTTTTGAATATAATTTCTTATGAAATAATAAAGTATTTTGTGCTTTTGAAGGCATATTTATTAAGTTATACGTGCATAAAGATGAATAAAATTTCTTTTTTTCAAACATGTAATTTTCTATTTTTAATTTTAATCAGTGTTTTGAGTTTTTAAAATTAATCTTCTTATGCGAATGATGTGCATTATTAACAGAAAATAAACAAGAATATAATTATAATAACAATAATAAACCACTATGAAATAATTAGAAAATATTATTAAATCCATAAATTCAGCCTTTCGAAATTAAAACAATGCAGAATTTCGTAACATTATTTAACTTCGTCATTATAATTTTTACCTACCAATGTTCATAAAAATATGTATCGTAAATAAGGTAATTTCAAAGTTGAAAATTTTTAAATGAAAAAAAAATTAATGTCATTAATGAAATGTTTGAAAAATTCATTTAAAAAAAGAGATTTATCTGCTTTGCAAACAAAGCACATTCTTTCATGCTTTCGGAGCAAATATTTACGAATCTGTTCTTCTATTTGTTGTTTGGTTCCTTTTACTGATGCAATTATGTTGACGAATAAATTAACCCTTCGCAGAGTTCACCAACAGAACGACCCTAGGGCCACAATAGCGTGGGAGGACTCTAGGACTCAGCTGACTACACCTAAGGCCCTGGAGGTGACTCCAATCGAGGGCATTGTCCATTGGGAGATGGAAGAACATGCCCTGGTCGACGGAGAGGAGGAGGAAGAGAGTGAAGACGATGAGGAAGTGCATGAGATGATCGAAAGAATTATTCCGGAAATAAGATTCACTTCGAGCTTCCAAGACCTTACCAAGACATCGGTGCTTCTTCATTCCTACAGGTTATTATTCAAGACTGTTATTTAAACCTTTAATATGCATTCAAAATTTTAAAATGGCTCAAATTAATCAATTTATTGTATGATTTATTTTATTTATATATATTTTATGATAATATGTATATTCGCATGTTTTATATAAGTAAACATAATTTGTTAATTCAATAACAGATTTGTTTAAACCTTTAATATGAAATCAAACAAGATTTCAAAAATTTAAAGTAGTTGAAATTAATCAATTTATTATGTGATCTATTTCATTTATACATTTTATTGTCATATATTTTATCGTATATTTTATATAAGTAAATATAATTTGTTAATTCCAATGATAGTTTTTAATATCAATGATATCACTAATGTCGATAGTAATAGTCATTAATACTATGCACATATATTAAATATATTGTAACATATATAAATAGTGTATTTTATAAATAAATATAATAACATTCAATCTTTTATGTGCATAAACATGTAATTTTCTAATTCATTTGATATGTTTTAATTGTAAAAGGAATTTTTGTAGCGGGAAAAGCATGGATTTATTTACTAAGAAAACAAGAGTAAAGTAACATCCTTATGTGCTATGATTATATGCACGCTAAATTTTCCTTTATTGAGAGGAAGAGTTAAGGTTAACATTTTAATATGCATAGTTAAACATCATTAAAATAAAGCGGAGGACAAAATTAATTTATTTGAAACTAATGAATATGAATAACCATATTATTTTTTCACCGCTATTTATGAAATCTTTATTTTTATGAAAAATCATCTGGAAAAAAATTCCTTAATTCTATAAAAATTCTTAAGTTCAATGAAACTTAATGTAAATCTAATATCACTAAATTATTTAAAACCACGAATTATTAATTAAAATAAGTACAGTGACAATTAACAAAACTGGGATTATAGTTAATTGGAAATTTAAATACTTAGAATGTCACATTTCAAATTATTTCCAAATGAAGAAGGTTATAACACTCGGTACTGATGCTTTAAAATGATCTTTTAATTACATTCATAAGCACTGAGCATTGGTCCTTTATCCCTTGTAAATGATAAAATTAAAATAGGAGAACGAAATTGTAAAAATGTTTCCCAAGACTTCATAAAAAATTTAGGGTAATTTTCTTCAAAAAATGATGGAAAGAATATAAAATTTGAAGCATTTAAGAATTAAGTGAAATAAATATCAATGAATTAGCAAATAGAAAGTATTCTCTGTTGCTTGTTTAAGTTCATTCAGTATGACTTTATCTTTATCATTTATGTATATACTGGTTGAACAAACTCCATTTAAGAGCTGTATGGAAATTGGCATTACTATAAAGGCTTTAAGCCGTGATAGTTTGTTGGGAAAAGACGTTCTAGTATCAAAAATATAGAAGGTTAATTACCTGGTTCAACTGAAATCAATCTTGCTGGGATCTTTAGACACGTTATTCTTAAAAATGGCTTTATGTCCCTCCATTAAGTGTGAAATTGTGTTATCAATGTACCAACTAAAGTCTCAAGCTCCTACTTGAACATTTTGTGATTGGTTAATTTAGTAGCTTTGATGGACAAAAACATTCAGCCGGAAATGAAATATAATGAGCTATTCTGACCAGTAATGGCTACTAAAGAATTATAAAGCCGGTCTTAAGCTATTCTAACGGATGAAAGCTAAATTCCTGTAAGTGATAATGGTATTTAAAGCTGCTAAGATAATATTTTAAAAGATAGTGGTGATAGTTGGATTGGTCTTCGACCAGGCAGACCCACGAATCTAAGGAATAATTCCAAAGAAACTCTGAAAATTCTCAATATCTCAAATAGTAAAGGAGTCCTATCAAACGTTAAGCACTATTGTATCAATAAATACTATCCGCATGGAAATATATTTGCTTGGTTTCAATGATCTTGCTTCCGCCCACAAAATTTTAATTGTGACATCGATATTGCGTGGTTGAGTTGATGCTGAGCATTGAAATTAGACTGTAGATAGTCATAAGCAGGTTACTTGGAGAGATGAATCAAGGTTCACACTCTACAATCGGGTAGCAAGTTTGAAATTAGCGTAAGCCTAGAGAATGTCTTTTGCTAGAATGCGTTGTGCACACAGAAAAGTTTGGTGTTTATGGAATTTCTGTCTAGGGATGTTTTTCGGAGATGAACAAGAACATTTAACGCCAATTCCTGCTAAGATTAACACCAAAACTTATCCCACTATTCTAGACAACAATGTACTTCCTGCGCTGGGATAGTTTTATGGGTTGGATCGTTGTAACTTGGAATATGGCAACAATATTTGTCATGTTGCTACTGCCACCATGGATTAGTTTGTTGGCAATGGGGGAAATCGTTTGGACTTTGCTACCAGGAATCCAGACCTGAATCACATAAAACCCCACTTTGATGATTTGAATCTCCGAATTAAGGTGTGCAGCAAAATTAGTAAAAGAACTTACATGTCTTTTCCAAGCATTGTTGGGAAAATATCACTATTCGTTCAAAATTTCGTTGAACGTTTGACCTGAAAGTTGTCTCTCGTGTGGGCACTATCAACTATTGAAAATGAATGAATTTTGTTTATTTCTTTTATCACAAGTTTTCAAATATTTATTAGTAGGTGGTGTACACAAATGTGTGTGTGTAGATTGATAGATAGAAAAATTTAATCATTAATCTATTAAATCTTTAATGTAATTTGGTTAACGAAAATATGGTAAATATTAAGCACATTTTCATTTTTCATGAATATATTTGAATACATTTTACTACACTGGAAATATTTTTCATGGGTATAATAAATAAAAGGTATTTATACATAACAGTATATAGGTATTTGTGTACTATAAAAATGTATAATTTAAGTGAATAATTTTAAAACAAAGAATAAACTATCAACATATATTTACAAATTCAGATATCGCTTTGTGAGATTCAAAATGTAATTTTTAGATAAAAATAATCTTAATCAATGTAATTCCTACATATAGAAGAAATTAGTTGCCATCTCTTAATGTTAATTGTAATACTTAAACGTCATTTTTATCCTACGTCTTAAAGTGTACCCTAGAACATATAACTTTGTAACGAGATTAATCTTAAACAACATGTTTAAAATAAATCCTGACTCTTAACCTTGATTTTTATATAATCTTTTAACATGCACATTTCAACGTGATATAAGTCTCAAGCGTTCATGCTATTATTACATGCAACCCTTATTTTTTAATAATTAATTGCAACCCTTAATTTTTATATTCTTCAACAATCTTTAGTGGATTTATTCTTAAAAAGGAAGTTCCTTATTATTTAATCCTAACAACTTTAAAATGTGTATTTATTTTCTATTAACGTGTAATATTAAACGTAAATGTGTGCGTGTGTGCAACTTACTCTAATAAGTACTCTTTATACAACTTAAACTTTAAATTTTAACGAATACTCCTAATACAATTTTTAAATGTGGTTAGTTGTTATGTCTCTGTAACCATCATGTTTAAGAAAATTACTAGGATTTTTAGGTTCCTTAGGATCCGTGCATACTTGCTATTTTTTTTTGTATCAGGTATTATGTAGAATCTCCAGATGAGCCAGATTCCTTGGTTGAATCTTACAGTTCAACAAGCAGTGCCACGTTCAGCCGACTCCGAACCAGACTTTGCGCCAGTACCAGTGACCTCACTTCCATGCAAGTCAAAGAAGATCCTTGGCTTAAAGCAGGCGTACTCACCTCTTCGCGAGTCCGTTCTTTGGACGACATACACCAACTTCGCAGGGAGTCGCTGACCACCAGCGAAAACAAAGAGAAACTAGAGTCTTTAGAGTTTGGAGAAAACCTGAGCGCCACCTGGCAATCTTCTTACACCATGGACGAGATGAGATTGATGTCCTTGAGCAAGGAGGAAATAGTGAAGTTGTGGCAAGACTCAGAGAGAGCTTTATTGAACAGGCTTCAGGATACCATGAAGGAGAAAAGGATTCTTGAGCAAAAATTGTCCTTCAGGCAGAAATCCTACTTGAAACCTCCTTGAATCAAAAGTGATTGTTGAGTGCTGTAACAGTAAGGCCAATGTCTCATGAAAACTTGCGTTTTCTTTTAATGTTTGAGGTTCGCAACCGAAAGTGGCATGAAACCATTTATCTCGATTTGTCTACATGTAGCGAATTCTAGACTTTAATAGCATTTTTTAGAATGCCCAAGTCAGCAATTGAGCTTTTAAAACATAGGAAATCGACTAACATTAGCCTACAAATATTTAAGATATACAGAGATAAGTATTTTATATAGCTAAAAATTTATCTATAGACGATAGAATAAGCAAAACAAACTTTCTGGAGAAAAGAACAGAATAATAAATCATGAAATATTTATATACAATTATCTTTCAATGTTTCAACTCAAAGTTATATAAGTGTAGATGAAATTTATTGCGTGCTCTTTTTATAATAAATTTAAATTTTAGTATTAACGCAAATAGGTATACATTCCTTAGTGCCAATTTCTAGTAAGTGCACATTTTCTGAAACCATATTTATTGGTAAAGTTAAACCCACTTCAAAATCATACTTAAATTAATTTTTATTTGAATTTTTCATAACTACAACAAATCACTAAATAAATTAGTTTTAATTGCTTCGAAATGTATTGTTTAAAATAGAAATTTTGTTTTCATCTCCGTTACTTCACTCATTTTTATAATATATAAGCTCCATACAAACTTTAATAACAGCAGTAAATGTAAAACACGTTGCAAAATACTCATTTAACTTTAAAAAATTTAAAAATTATTTACTTGATGTAATTAAACATGAACAAAACAGTGAGTCTTAATTATATTAAGTTAATAAGTTTTTATTTGATTTCACAATATTTTGCATTCAGTAATCAAGGAAAGGAAACCACTTTAAATGATTATTGATGATTATAATAATAAAATATTTCTTTTAATAAAACATTAATATTTAGAAAAGAAATATAAGGCATTAAATGTAAATATAAATTTTTGATTTTTAACACTAATTTAAACAAACATAAGAAAAAGTGTATAGTAAAAATATTTCACTTTTGCTTGTCTAAAACAATAAGTGACGTTTCACAATTTAAATATATTTTTTTAGATATTGATGAAAATAGTAACAAAATTAAGAAATAATCTATCTAGACAAGAAAAATTAAATATTATTAAATATCTTAATTCACACACATCATTTTTGTGATATAATTTTTCCAAACCAAACTTAAAATGATTAATTTTTTGCAGCCACTTTTTATATTTTTAAAGTTAATATTAGTGGTGTAAATTTAGAGAACACACAAAGAGAATAATTCCTTTTTACTCAATACTTCTAACAAAGTTCAAAATATCTAGCGACAAATGTCGCAACCAAAATTTCATAAAAATCAAGTCTTAATGAAAAATTTAAAAATGTCATCGTTGATAAATTTTTCCACAAATTACTGCTATAATTGTATTTGAATAAAGATTGAATGCAATAAATTCCCCTTTTATATTTCAAATATAAGTGCTTATTAAATTTTGGAAATATAATAAACAAATACTTTATTTGTAGATTCATTAATATAATTTAAAATAATATGATAAAATATTTCAACTTGGTTTTAAATGGTAATCGAAGGGTTTTCCTTTGTGACAATAATTTTGAGTTAGTATTTTTTCCATTAACTCATTCAACCGCTCAGCTGATAATTTCATTACTAAAATACATTTCTGCTCAAACATAAAATGATTCAATAGTTACCAATTTTTAAAATTAAAAACAATTAATTAGAATAAAAAATATTTTGAAAATCATCATTTTTACTATAATTAAATAAAATAATGTTCTCATTCATGTTAATAAATACTTACTATTATTAATGCCTTGATTGAGTTAGTAGTATATATTCCACCTGATTACACATGTCATAAATATTTCTTAATTGTAAGTATACAATTTAAATGAAAAATAATCAAAATAATTTTTTTTCTCTTTAACTTCACAATAAATTTGGGAATCTTAAAAAAAAATTATTATATTTCAAAATTAAATTATAAATATTTAGTGTCTAATTTAATAGCATGAAGATGTAAATAAGACAAATTGAGATATTATATAAAACAATGTGAACATCAGTTTACAACATAATGTGGAAAGGTATATAATGTTTCCTTATGAAATATTTTTTGAAACAAATTAAATTTTAAAAACTATAATTTTTAATTAAAAATAGATATTTTGATTAAAATTTATGTTTTCAGAAAAAATAATTTAATTGAAAATACGATTCTTCAATTAATTTAATTAAATTAAAAATTTATGATGTTAAGTTATCACTTTTATTTTTAAGATTTGTATTAAATTTGTTTCTTTAAGTGAAACTTTTATTGTAAGCATTTTTTAATTTACATTGTGAATTAAATCAATTACATCTTAAATATAATTGAAATTTTAAATACAATAACCACATTTTTTCAACAACTCGATAAAATGTTTTAAAATAATTGATATATCTTTCAGATTAATAACTTTAATGGTTAACAATTTTATGTGGATAAAAAGTGAAAAATGCTTCTCTTCTGCTAAAATTTGTTGCTTTGAAATAAATGAAATTTAAAAAAATTATAAGCCCATTAATTAAATAATATTTCTTAATCTCAGTACATACATACTACGATAATATAACTAAAATTTATCTTTAACAAACAAAATACAAATGTAAAAATCACACTTCTTTATAAATATAGTTTTTAATAAATATAGTTTTTAAAGAAACATATTATTCTTAATCCTATACTTATATTACATAAATATAATAATATTTTCTAGGCATTTTAACAGTTCCTTTTATATTACGAGTTTATTAAAATTCTAAGATATAGTTCACGGACTTTTATGAAAACACCATTATTAAATTTTGAAAAGATATGTACATTTCATTAATTATATAGGTATTAGTTTTATATTCTTTTTGTAAAAGTCTGTGTATTTAATTATTCTATGTTTTATGTTATAAAATAAAGTTTTATTAGTATGATATTTAAATATATGTAAAATTTTATCTAAGCCAATTTGTAAAGTTAATAAACTCTGTTATTTCTTATTTGTGAAGAATTTAATAAATAATTATACTTTTTGATTATGAAATCGAAATATCTTATGTAGATTAAAGTAATAGAAGTTTTATAAAATAGATTATTTCTTTTGAAAATATATTCAGTTATGTTTTTCATCGTAATAAATTACATTTGTGATTTTGTGATTAGTTGAAATATGAAATTTGTTATAGATTATATGTAACATGTTATTAGCTTTGATATTTGAAATGCATTATTTTATGCTTTAAGTTATAGATAGTTTTCCCTATATTAGTACATATAATTTTATAAAATAATTTATTATTATTAAATATAAAGTAGTAATAATTGATTATAATACATCTTTTCTTAATTCAAATGCATAGAAATGTATGCATAAGTCAATTTAAATATTATTTCATTTGTTATAAAAATTTCAATATTATGAATGATGCATTCATTGTATAGTTAATAACACTGAATTTGTATGCAAATGATGCATTTGTTACATGTTTTTTACATTAAAATCTTCCTTATCTTTCATTTTTATTTTCAATTGTTTGTTTCAGATCTCTAAATGTTTTATCAGATTATTCTAATCTTATGACTGAATTATTTTCCTTAATGAAAACATATATTACAAGTGTATAAATATATTAACTAAAAAAACTTAAAATCTATATTTTTGCTCATTGTGAAAATGGTACTTGTAAACTTGTACCATTTTCCAACTAGAGCAGTATTTAATGAAAAAAGTCACTGCCAAAAAAAGGAAATTTTAATATATAAATAATAGATACTTTGTTCTGTGTGTTCATTCTGTATAAATCATTTTTACTGAGTATTCAGTTAATATTAATGTTTTGAATTTATAAAAAATCTTTTGAACATCAATATGTATCAGTGTGTTTTTTATTCAAACATCTACCTGGCAAAATTTAAACATGAACATTTATGAACATTAAAACCATTTTTTACAATACATATTCAAATAAGTATAAATGCTTTTATTTGAATTGCATATAAAACTGCTCTTTCATGCTATTCTAATATAAATATATCCTTAATAATAAAAGATTTTAATTTTTATTTTTCAAAAACTTGGTCTCATCTTTTTTGATTTTTATTTTAAATTTTAATGATAATAAGAAGTTTAATAAAAATTTCTTTTTGATTTTAGGATGACATTCAAAGGAATAAGCTGCTTCAAAACTCATGTTGCTTTATTTAAATGGGATAAATCAGATTTTCATATGAATAACATACTTCCAATTTCCAAAATTGCATGAAAAAACATTAGATATGTTGTTAACAAAGTAACTTGTCATAAAACATGCTATTATAAAAAACAAAAATGTTACCATAAAAATTAACTTAATTCTCTTGAAGATCTATTTTGAGATAACTGATGGACATCACATAAGTTTTTTCCATGTATTTTTTAATCATCTATTTCAGCACAACTATTTAACACAATAACTGTTTTCTTCATTTACCTACATATTTAAAACGAATTAGCATTTTATAAAAACCATAATAGTGTTCAGAACTCGTGAGAATCACTATCTTCCAATAATAATAAAATGGAAATAATAAGAATTTTGGCTAAAAGACTCCGCTTTTTAATTTAAATAAAAATTTAAAATAGTCCTTATATTTTACGGTGTTAAAAATTTAAACTGTTGTTGTTACTTATGATACTTGGACAAGCCAAGCTCGCTATGCTTTGGCAATGCGAATTTAAGTCAATAGAGAGAGTCTTTCGGCTTAATCAGAGTACCACGAAAGTAAAAGTACGTCTTTGCTCTTTTTTAAATCCTCCGATAGATGGCACCACCAAAGGATCCACTCCCTCAATTTTGACATTGATCCGAAGGTGGAGGAAATTTTCTCCAGACTATAGCACCCATGGTAACTACTCAACATGTACTCGTTGGATCTTTGGCGGCATTGGGAATCGAACCCCAGCCCTCCGGATGGAAGGCCGATACCCCAACCACTAGGCTACCACGGCTAAACTTACAGCAGTAAATAACCAGATACAGAATTTCAAATGTAGATGTAACGCAACTCAAAAAGACTGATGAAAATAAAATAATCATGTCTATATAACCAGATATTTCCTCTGAATTTATACATTTACAAATTCAATTTTTAAAGAAAAATTGTTTTCTGATTTTTACTAAATTCAACTCCAAAGAGAAAGCAATGATCTATTTAAATTTTCCTGTAAATATGAATAAAGTAACAAAAGCCAAAAATCATTAAAAATTTCATATAAAAATTGAATAGAAAGGACTTGCCAATAAGTTAACATAACTTGTTTAGGTGCTTAATAATCTATTCTCTATTATTTTTCTGACATGAATGCAAGAAAACAAGTTACGTCACAGATTAGAGTGCAACAGTGGTGAGGCTGTAATTTCATTAAGCTATACATTTCCGCAATCGAACCTTTTAACACAAACTAATTTAGATATGTTATCAAGATTCTTGTCCTCAAGAATTATAAATATTGACAGAACGCTAATAGTTAAAATAATATATATTCATTCACAATATTTTTATGGTCATGAATATTAATATTTGTTTCCATCCATGCAAGATGCTATAGAACAAGCATTCTTTTATTGCTATGTAAGCAAAAACTGACTCATCACCGTGAATGATTGCAGATGGACGCTATTGCAAGAGGTTTTATAAATGTTTATGAACAGTTCATACGTTTATAACAGCACATCTTCAAAAGACATTAAAAGAATTATAATAGTCAAAATTTCTATGCAAAATTATAGTAATTATCTAGTTGCTCTTGTACAGATATTAAGCAAAACTCAAACTCACAACACTATTGTTATACAAATCTCTCAAACGCATAGTATTGAAAATTTGTATTATGCTTTTCTATCTCCAGTCTTTTTAATTGTCCTCATAAGACTAGTAAGCATTAAAACAGTCTTTTTTTAGCATCATATTTAATGTACAGTGCCATCTATCGGCAAGTGCTTCATCTTCTTTTAGTAAATCAAATTCTCATAACATAATGCATTTTATCATTATAAGATCATTTCGAACAAATATTTTTTAATGATATATAAGTCAATGAAAATGATTTTCTTAATTCCGTTTTTTGATATTTTAATTAAAATCAGTTTATGATAACTGTTTTATAGGTAGGTATAATGCTTTTCTACGCTTCCTTCGCGAAAATAATATTATTATCAAAAATTTTGTTTGTTAATCAATTGCAAACATTCCTCTCAAAAAGATTTCTCTGCATTAAAAAGCGAGAAAAAGAAGTTTTTAAGCTATATATCATTTAGAATGTTCAAATTCACAATATTTTATGTAGTAATTTGTGAAAGGGAAATAAATGTTGCAAAATAGTAGTAATGGAGATTTATTTCATATTTTCAGAAAAAAATTATTTATAGTAGTGTGAAATAAACCTGCATAAATTTTTTGACATGTATTATAAAATGAGCCTTTATATATATAACAAAACAAATTTTATAAGATAATTCTAAAATCAAGTTAGAAACAAATATTATATAAGTATAATAAGCAATTGTGTTTGTAATTTAATTAAATATTCGCATAAATAATAAATAAAATTAACCATCTCGTTTAAAGATGCAATCAAAAATTTCTCATAGAAAATAAGATAGTATGAAGCTCATTAAAACATAATTTATTAATCAAAAATTAAAACAGAGTTTAAACAAATTATTCTAGAAATACCATTTTAAGCATATAAAGTAATATATTATAACATGCTTTATATTATTAATTTATGGGGTAACATTTTATCTTTTTGTCAGATCTATAGCCATAAAACTTAAAATTTATAAAAATGCACATAAAAACATCTATCAATAAGATCTTACAGCAATTACCTTTTTACAGAAAAAAATTATTTTACTATACAAAAACAACTTGATAAATAAATTCCACACGACTGATTTAATAAACCTAAAATTTTTATAATGTAAAAAAATTATCAATAAAAAATTTTAATAAATGTTTCTCTCAAATAGGTAAATGAGAACTGTGAGGTTTTATTATGAAAAGGTTATCACTCAGGATGCATTACACCTGTAAAAATTACAAATAATGTTATTGCAGTTTTCCGGATATAGCTATTGCAGTTTTTCCTATTTATTTTTTGAAAAAGATTAACAAAAAATATACGTTCAGGACTGATAACATCTATTTTTATATAAATTGAAAGGATATAATTTAAGATTAAAAATTCATAAGATATGTCTACATCCACATATGCTGCATGTTGATTTTCAAAACTCTTTCCTTCTCGTCTTCTCTCTCCCTCTTCAACTCCTTATCTTTTCCTTTCTCGCCTTTACTCTCGCATTCTGTCCTTCGCTCTTCCTCTCTCAATATAATTAACATATAATGGGCTTTATTCAAGGTCGACAGATGGAGAACCCTAAAATTCGAAAGTGTTCATTTAAACAACCGTGTTAAAAGAAGCATAAAACGTCCATTGTTCAATTTTGTAGCTCTATTTTAAGCCATGGTCTTTCACTTAAAAGAATATGGTCTTACGAAAGGGCAATCAATATTTTATCCTGGGACTATATAATCGATGCCCAGTTTTACCGCAACTTTGCCTATGCTTATTTGTAAAGCACGATACCAATAAATGATTATTGTAAAGCATTTTAATAGTCAGCCTACGCAAAGTAAGCTGTCTTTCATGAGTAAATTGGCATGTTTATAAATGGTGTATATTATTCACGAGTTACCAAGGAGAAAACCCGGAAACCTCTCCATTATCCAACGTAATAAACGTGCGTGATGAAGACAAAAACGTAACATCCATCTTCTGTTCTACAGCAATAGTTATAATCCGGAAATTTTCAGTCCATAGAAGTCTATCGTACCATTAGACCAAATTGAATGATAGCCCACTCAGTTTGATTGGACAGTTACCGTCTGAAAGCTGTAGAAGAGTTATCAACCATATATTACAGCCTTCTGGGACACCTATTCATAGATAATGGGTTATATTTGGGTTACATTTATTAAGCAATATAATGGGCCATGCATCCTCCCTAACGTCACGCATGCACATGTTGTGAGGAAGGAATTTCGGAACACCCTGATGGAGGTTCCCGAAGAAAGTATAAGTCACATTCTGTTGTTCGTTAATGGCTAAGATCAAACTCAAGACCTTCTATTCGGGAAAATGCACTCATTCTTCTAAGCTATGTTGATTCCTCCAATATTTTAACACCTTCGCAGAAAATGGAAAACCTAATGGCCTAGGGCTATTGTGAAATAATTTAAAATTCACCGATTGAATTGTTACCCGGAAGGTGATTTCATGTAATTAAATCTTATTCATGTGTTGTTAGAGAGGAAATCAGGAAAATTCCCATTCATATATTTCAACAGATGAGTATATATAGAAATTAAACACGCAATACACCTATCTCTTGATGTTTAATAGTAGCTGGTATAAAACCCCGGACTTCCTCTCTGTCTCTTTCTATCTCTCTCTGGAAAGCAATATTCTGACTTTTGGCCAAGACAAACCCCATCTGTATAGTAATTTAAACGAACAGATGTCTATTTACAATTTTAAAATGGTAAAAGTATTCCTCTATTTTAACAATGGAGAGTTTTCATGTATATTTACTTACCACAATCTCCGAAGTTTCTAAAGTCTTCTTCTTCTTCATCCAACGCCCACCCTTGGCCGATGGGCCATTTGGCACCGTGCTTCCCAGTAGAGTCCAGCCCGCCCATGCAAGTCATCGTCGGCCTGTTAGTTTCTAAAGTAATTACGTATGCAAATAAATGTTTTAAGATATAGAAAAGGCTTATTTAAAATATTTTATGCTTTATGCAATAAAATATTCCTAAACAAAAGAGAAAAATACTTAACCTATATAAAATAAAAAGTAGATAACAACTTTTAATGATGATTGGTATATCTTCCTTGTGAATTTTATAATTTATATTAATTTATTTTTTGTATATTATCATAACTAGGTCTTAATGCTATCATAAAAATTTATCTGCTGAAGCATTTACATACAAATATATGACAGAATTTATTTATCATAAATAGCAAACCATTTTCCGAAATTTATTAAGAAATGAATTCTAATGCAATTCAAGATGGTTTACAGTTCTATCTAATTCTAAAATAAATTCATCAAATCAATTAATAATAAATTATTTGTTTTTAGAACAGCATTTTTTTATTCAAATATACTTTGAATACACATTACCCTAATTTAATACAAAATGTATAATAAAATAATATCTCAAATGTCATTCTCTCTGGAAAGTTAAAATTTATGTTTTCGGAAAAACATTCTTGACTCAGTTTCTGCAAAGCATATGGTTTTTTTCCCGTTTCTCAGTTATTATCAGTTTTTTATCAGTATTTTTATATACACTCATATTTTCTTTCAATACCATTAAATCTTACTTACATTATATTTTAAAAATTAATGTTTTATCAATTATCTTAAATTTAAAGCTAACGCAGATTCAAATATTTTGAAGTTTACTTGCATTTGAAATTCAACAGAAATGTATTTCAACCGACTGTTGTTAACTCATAATGAACTGGATTGGCAAATTTAAATAAAAAACAATATTATATAAACTTTTTTTATTTATTCCAAAAAAATTATGAATTTAAATATAATGCAAGGTAAGAAAACTAATACCATTTTGCAAAAATTTGCTTGCTGCTCTTTTATTTCAATAATTGAAAAATAATATTCTTAGCAAAAGATCATTTTTATTTAATTAAGTAATATGATTTTTCGCTTGTTTAATTAATTTACCTAAATTTCTTTTTCAATTTGCTAAGCATATTTTTAGTTAATGTTACACACACACACACACACACACACACACACACACACACACACACACACACACACACATACACACACACATATATATATATATATATATATATATATATATATATATATATATATATATATATATATATATATAAAGAGAAAGGATTATATAAAGGTATGAATGTGTTTTATGGTTTTTCTTAGAAATATTTCTTTATTTATTTTGTCAAAAATATTTAAATTGTTAAACTACTTTAATTTATATTAAATCTTTACCAAAATTATTTTTTTAAGAAATTCATCAACATTTTATGAATTCTTTTTTATCAAAAGATTTAATTTCAAATTTAATTAATAAAAATAAATTTCTATAGTCAGTTTTAATTCAACAAGTTATATAGGCAGAAATATATTAAAAACAGATAATAGATTATTTCCTTAGTTTAATTTCAAAATAAAAAGGCTAGTTTTCAGTTTAAACGGTTGAAAATTTCTTCTGAGAATTATCATAAATTATAAGAACATTTTCCTCACTATTAGTTCATTTTAAATTCACTTTTTCTATATATTCAGTTTTAAATCATGTTTACATATTTTTCTAAATTGCACACACACACACAAGTACTTTAATTCATTTCATTTTTAAAATTAGGCGTTTCACTTTTTAAATAAGTTGTGAAAAATGTATAAAATGTTATTGTTTTTATTAAAATAAGTCAATCTTAAGTGCGCGTGAGACCTAATTTATTTATAAATACTTTTTCAACATAAAATCATTTGTAAATAAAGAAAAATCTTTAATTTTTTAGTTTATAAATGTTGTACTGTTTACACATGTAAATGAACTATTAAACTTTGGATTAGGGCTCACAATTAATTACTTTAATGTCTATTTAGAAAAAATTTCAATTTTATTCTGTATGTGCTTGATTTAAAAAGCTGCAAATATTTGTCACGCATATAATAACAAAAATATTTAAATTTTTTCTATATGATAATGAAGGAAAGACTCTCAAAATTAGGATCACAATATTATAAAACCATGCATACCTAATCCATTCTGTAAAGATATTACAGAGGAATAGCTTTTCACTTTTTCAGGTCAACATGACAAGCTTCCAAACTTTAGTAACTTTTTAATCGATAAAACTGAAGGATGTTTAGGAAATTGTAACCAATTGTACTTACACAAGTACATAAATGCCTAAATTTCAAGCAATTTTCCTAGTATTTCAAGCTTCAAAGAATAGTTCATTTGCATATAATATACACACACATACATATATATAATATATATACATATATATATATTTGATGTAACTGAAGCAGAAAATAACTCAAAATTTTTATTAATCATCAACCAACTTTTTCAAAAGAATATTTATTTTCTAATAAAAGTTTACACTTCTTAATGTTATACAATGACATTATTCAATGTATTGCATTTAAGGTTTTTTTTTATATCAAAATATAGTCATAATCAGTTATGAAGAAATAAATTTCTTATACATTACTAATCAAAATATTTAAGATGAAAATACTTAGAACAAATTTAAATATTTTAATGAAAAAATTAAATTAATTTATCAAAGAAAAATTTTAATATAGTATAAGCTTTTGTCAAATTACAAAGTTTCAAATGTTTTCTATTAATTATTCTATAACAGCATAATGAAACTTGTTGATTTAAAATATAAAGAGTTGTTTCTTAAAACAAATTGTAAATAAATTTTTAATACTTGGCATTTTGCAAAAAGAATTCTTTTTAAACTTCTTACATCGCATATCTAATGATAATGTTTTCTTTTTCATAAGCATAATTTAAAGGTGAAAAATATTGTCTTTAGTTGAAAACTAACATTAAAAGAATAACTATTATAATTTTTGAAGTTTCTTTGAAACATATTCTGTGAAAAAAAATCAATAAGAATTGTGTTTTAAGCAAAATGTGCTCAAAATTTAGACATTCATAATGGTTCTGGAATTTATTGATTTTTAAAGCTTTTCTTCATATAAGGAACAAAATATTTTTTGCCTTAGCTTATTTATTATTAAAATCACCTAATGGAAAAATGTTTCCCAACACTACTTTATCTAACACGATAAATATATTTTTAATTTTATTATTTTAAATTATATTCAGTCTCTTATCAATATAAAAGTTCTTTAAAATTTTTTAGAAAACTATTAATTTATAAAATTATCCTTTTAATTTGTTTCTTCATTATAAATATGTTTGTAAAAATTATGCATGTTAATTTAATTAGAAAATTAATTTAATGAAGATCATATTAATTAAAGCACTCAAAGTATTTAAAATTCTTACTCTGACTTTATCATAGATGCTGAAAATAAAAATGTGTCTATGAATATTTTTCTATTGAATATGTATGTTACTCATTGAACAATCAATTATAAATTTATCTCAAATTAAAATTTATATTATTTTATTTAATTTAATTGTTACATTTTACCAATTAGATAAGGCATATTCCAAATTTTAGATACAAAAATATTCTTATATTTATAGAGCTTTTACCACAGAAATATTAATTTTTACAATGGTTTCTATGAAAATTCTCAAATTTATCCATAATTTATATAATGCAGCCTCTTCTAAAATTGTTTAAGGCATTATTAATAATTTCAAAATTGTTTTCTGCATTGATAATTTAATTGCGAAATAAATAAAAAATAGTCCATGTAAACTCTTCTATGACATATACTAAAGAATCTGAAAATCAAAAATCATTTATTCAATGACCAAAAAATTACAAGTTATGTTAAATTCCTTTTTTATATTCCTAACATCATTTTTAAGATATAAAAATTCATTCCGAGCAGAAAGTTTACACAATTGATCGTTGTTATTTTGTAAATATTTCGTTATTTAAAGCCTTTCTTATTTTTCAATAACAAAATTTTGTGAACGAAGACATATTAAATGCAATAGAATTTGGTAAATTTCTTACAATTTTTATCATAAAGAAATTCAAATGTTAAACTGAAATGTACGAAATATATACGACATGTACGAAAATATACAAAAAATGGGAAATTTATTATTTTTAATTATGAAGAAATTATATGAAAAAAAGTTTGACAAATTGGAGTCAAATGCAACCACACTTATTAATAATAACAGCACTTATACTTCTGTACCTACTGTAGAATAGAGATTAAAAAGTATGCTTTTGCATACAACTAGACCCATCTGCATGCTTTTCAATCTATATTCAAAGTTCCATATCCAATCTCTGTTGTATCTATCGTGAAACCTCAACAGCTTCCTCATTATGACAGAAGTCATCAAAAGTAGTTATAGTTAGTGGTGACGTTTCAACTGCACACCAGTGGTTGAACAAAGATCTATAGAACGTAACCTGAAAAACAATATAGTTTATTATACATTCAGATAATATATCTTAATAAAGATGTATAAGCAAGTGCAACGTTGATTGTCTTCAAGAAAAGTAGAACTAAAATAGTTCAAAAACAATATGAAGCCATAGGTTCTATCAGATTAGAAATGTAAGGCTTACTTTTAAAAGTGGTGACAACTTAAATGAAAATTTATCCAGGCTTTTGTAAAGTGTATTGTATATTCTAATTCCAAGAGTACAAATGGCTACTATAGCGAATTTACTAATACCATGAGATAATTCCCGAATCATCATAAATGAAATTATTCATTGAGGTGAAATTTATTTAATCATGATGTGTTTGATGGTGACAAAATTATGCCATCGCTAAGTCTAGATTCATTCTGGATCAGATAAATGATGATTGTGATATCAAAGTTAAAAGTAGGCATAATAACTGAACAGATTCGGTGATTGTTTTTACAAATATCGTCTAATCGTTGTAGCTCACGATTATTCTCTTGCACATAATCTCATTTCTTGATTTAAAATTCAATTGATCTTCAAGAAAGTTGTGGAATTTCAAAAGAAATGGGCAGCAATATTGACTTAGTGGTTTTTTTGAATTCTGTGCAGGATTACCTATAAAAATAAAATAAATAAGGATAGACGTTTCTTCATTTTCCATGCCATTTAATAAAATCTTTTCAACTCCAGAACAATGTTCATACATAAATATTGTATGAGAAATCTACTGCTAATATGCTTCTTCAATACGGATTATAAGTCTCACCAGCATTACTCTCTTTGGGTGATGATATAGAAAAGCTATTAATTCATTATCAATATTCAAAATATATTTTCTTACAAGTTATTGCTATTCAAAGAAAAATCATGTTTAAATGTTTCAAAAATATTCTGATTTTGTAATATATTATTTTCCTAATCCGTCATCAATTGTTACTTAAAAATTTATGTTTTCAATTTCAAATAAAACTTTAAAAATTGAACTACACCTGTAAAAATTTAAAATTTTCATTTTGTTATAAATCTACTGCAAAATAAAATATTCTGTGATTACTAAAATTCTGATGCTTATTCTCTTAAACATTAATTTCTTAATTAGTGGTATTATATTCGACTGAAAAAAACTAAGGAATTTCTGGGGAAGATTATAAAAATGATATCTATAAAAGCAAAAACTTCTCTTAATCTGTCAGACATAATTTATTATATACTGAGATATATTAAATGTTATAATCATTGAACACACTTTGATTTCTAAAAAAATTATAATTATGAAGCATATACTTTACACCTTTGTTGCTATCATTTATAAATGTGTTTTAATATCAAAATTTTTAAGTAATTTATTGTATATAAAATGTATGTTTTGAAAGTCCTTTATTTTTATTCTTTATTTAGCAGTAAGTTTTGACTTAAATTGAAATACTAATGAGTATTTCATTAACACTACAGGCTTCTTGGCTGAGCAAAGCTTAGGAAAAATAGATAAATACTCTTGAAGGATAAAATAAAGTTAAAATTATATATTCTACAGCAAAATTCTTAAAATTAAATTTCTTTCTATAGAATGCTATTTATCACTGGATAAAATTACCTTGTATAGCAAATTATTACATATTTATCAATCTACACCCTTTTTTATTTGTAATATATTTTATCTAAACCGAACTATTAAATTTAACCATAAATAAATCATAATACTTACTTTTTCGTTACACATTTTTTTATTTTTAGCTCAGTATAATTGCATTCTTTTGACACTGGAAGGCACCATCTGTTTAAACTCATTATTATTCGACACTGCATTTTCAAAAAAATGTTATTTTCTTATTTCTAGCATACATTTTTCCTGAGCTAGTTTTATTTTTATAGTATATTCTAGCTTGAAAAATTGATAGTGAGAACATATTCTTGTCAAAAATCACATCTTATACAAACTTTATTTTCTGCATTATCTTATTAATCATCTTTCTATTGCATTTTAATATACTTTGATTACTATTATAATCAAATTCAGTTTAATATTTTTTAATACCTTCCAAAAGAAGCTGTGTGTGTACTTAAGCTTAAAATTATAATTCAGAGACAAACTAATAAAAGTCATCAATATTTATATGGATTTCTGATTTGAATTTTCCTTACCTTTTGATACATTAATATTGCCTCGAGAAAAATATTGGAAGTTATTTTTTTGAACATTTTTAACACTACTAATAAAATGACTTAAGCCTTATAATACTCTTTTTCATGACAAATATATATATTATAGAAATATGTTCTTTATTTTAAAATTTTAGAAATATGTTCTTTATTTTAAAATAGTTAAATACATTATCATAATGAAAAACATTTAAAATAAAGTGTGTATTTCCATGATTTTTACACTGCAGAATCATAGTCAAACGAATGTTTTTCAGTGAAGAATATATTCTTAAATATTACAATTTAAGGAGAATTTTCTTGAATACAAGAAAGTGATCTCAGTCATGAAAATAAAATTACAGGGAAATTGCATAAGCGCATATT
Organism: Latrodectus hesperus; assembly: GCA_037975125.1. NCBI lineage: Eukaryota > Metazoa > Arthropoda > Arachnida > Araneae > Theridiidae > Latrodectus > Latrodectus hesperus. The sequence continues at coordinate 39,191,819 of CM075862.1, forward strand.
AGAAACTAATTTTTTCGTATAAAAGAATTTTATTTAAAATTAATATTTTAGTGTTATAACTAATTACAATACAAGAATTACTTACTTACATTCGACAATTCATGATGATAAGCAATAAGCAAAATTATTTTTTTATATTCAAAAATTTAATAGCAGAGTTTTATATAATTTCTTCGTAAAAAATTTAAATATCTTTTTCTTGAAAATTTGACTTTACTTCAACATTACATTCTTAGATAATATTTTTCAAATATTTCTCACAAAAAGGAAAATTATTTATCCAAAAAATAATTAATTAAAATAATTACAAAGTTATAAAAATTAAATAGTTTCAATTAGTGAAATCATTTTTGTGGTTTTCTATTTTCATGAAACACAAAAAGAAGAAACTTATAAATTATTTACGATTACAGATGCAGTTACTATGAAATCAAAAATTATTTTGTTTTTACCGAATCACAATCATGTATGGCTTTCATTACGATACTGTTTCTTTTTAATCAAAGTAAAAACACATTATTACACATTACTTATGAATAATTATTCCCATTGTTGAAAGCTATTCTTTTTTAGTTTACATTTAAATTTAATGCTTTCTAAATTAAATCACGGTCAGATTATTAAATATGGATCCACGATTCGGTAGCATATCATTAATTTTTCACCCGCTTGTAAAAAAATGAATGTTTTAGTATTTCAGAAAATTATATTTCAACTTGATTCAATCTGGGAAGAATCTAAATTACAAATATACGAAAATGTAAATGTATCCAATATTTTTAAGCTATGCAAATTTAAATTTTAGAGTAAAGTTTATTAACCTTCCTTAACATTTAAAAATGTAATTTTCTAATAATTTATTAAATATTCTGCTTACAATTAAATATAATATATTCTTAATTTTTAACAAAACTATAAAAACACATTAAAATGTCTTGAAAATATTTCAATTTCATCAAAATGATGTAATAAATAAATGTTTTTTAAGTTCATCAGGTTATAAAAGAACAGCCTTGAATATTCTAAGGACTAGCGTTTCCAATAAATTTTGACATTTGTCGGCACAGGTTCCGTATAATCCATGATGCCAAATTCTGAGATTGGCGATTTTTTGGCAGATTTACATATGTATATGGCAACCTCATTTTATTACTTCATGCATATGGAGATCAATAAGAATTATGCAGAAAATTCTATTCTTCTCTTGGCAACATTACGCCAAAAAATTCAGAATTTGGAATCATGGATTATACGGCATTTGTGCCCATTTGTCTTAAGTTCTCTGGGTTTTAGAGTTTAAGACAAATATCAAAATTTCAGTTTAAAGCTGTGTTTGTGAAAAATTTCAATAATAAAAATATACATAAAATTTATGATTTTATGATATAAATAATTCATATATTTTAAATTTTTATTAAATAAATAAACTTCTAATTAATATATTTCAAATAACGGAAGAAATTTAATAAGCGTTAAATTTCAAGCAATTTCAAAATCTTTTGTGGAAATACATAGTTTATTTTCATGCTTTTCCTGGAGAAATTGAAATTCCATGAATAGATTTCCATCTGACACAAAATCCAAAGTATTCTTTCACTAGGTTTAACAAAAAAAGCTTTTCTCAAAATAACAGTTTAACTTGCTTGAAATCACATTTGTCATTTATACTCTTTCCGAAATTTTTCTTCAGAAAACTTTTCTCAGTTTCTATTTTATTCTTTCTTTACATTTGGATTTATCATACAGGTAATAAATTATAACTCTGTGATTTATTCTGTTTTTATGAAAATTTTAGTTCAATATTCGTTTTCTAAAAACCTAATTAAAGAATTATTAGGTTTAATTATTGAATAATAATTAAAGAATTATTATTCAATAATTGTTAAATTGCTTTAAAATTTAAGATAACTTCATTGAAACCGAACATTTAATTCATTTATAAAAATCTATTACATTGATAAATTCATTTTACTCAATTTTGCATATTGTTTCACCCATCCGTAAATAAAATTAATTTTAGTTTGTTGGACAATTTGTTCTAGTTTAATTTTTCATTTTTATGCTCATCAAAAATATACCGAGTAATAAAAAAGTTGAAGACAAATGCATTACTTTTAAACCAGAAACCAAAAGAAGTACCATCTAATACATGATTACCTAATTTATTGGCAAATTCCTTTTACTTCAACATAAAAATTTATTTTCTTCTTTTTCCGTTACGTAAAAGTTCTACAAGGACTTTTCTTAAGTAGAACGAAACTTTAAGTATATTTCAAGTGTTTGAAATGGATTTTAAACGAAAAATAATTTTTGCATTTTTTACTTTTCAAAAATAAGATGATAAAAAGATAGAAGATAAGATTTCATATTTTCGGTTTTTTCCATTAAAGATCTTTACAGTTTGTCTGCAAAGTAGTTTTTCTGCTAAAAATAAATTGAGAAAAAAATTTATATCAAAGTATGACTTTTTAATCTACCTATTCTTAAGTTAAAATATGATATAAAATTTGGTTTATTACTTCAATTTTTAATTTCTCAAATCCATTTCAAACTATAACTGACAATAACTGAATATAATTAGTATGTAAAAATGAATTGGATACATTATCGGCCTATAACTTACGCTTAAAATTTTATTGAAATGAATCAAATTTCCAAATTAACGATTTTTAGTTCTTTTAATATAAAACAAAAATTTAAAACTGCAAATGGCAATATGAAATCATATATATAGTTTTGTAACAGAACAATTTCATCAGACTGAATGCCATCAAGTATTTCGTTGTCATCGAAGAACAATAATAACGCAGTAGTTTATCTCCACCCGATAGGAATTGAGCTGCTAAAAATTGTGTATCTCCCTAATTTAATAAATTAGTTATTTTGTGTTGTTATTTAACTTTTTGTGCTGTTCTTTCTTCTGTTGGGCTTTGTTTCCTTAAAAAAATAATTTTCAGAGCTAATCGTACTTAAAACGTTTTGCAAGAGCTGCAAACTGGTCTGAGAAAGAATCGAATTAAGCTATTGTAAACCAGTGATTCTCAATCTTTGGGGCACTCCCCCTTAGGGGGCGTAACCATATTAAATGTGGGACATGACAATATGGAAGAGAAAAGTATTTTTTTTAAAAAATTGATTACTAGACTCAAGGAAAAATGCTGAGATTTATATTTTGTCTTTAAAGAAGCCATTTTCACTAAGATAGAATAAGTACTACTAAGGCAAAACTTTTAAAGATAGAAGGAAACAAATGGGAATTTTCCAAAAGGCACCAAATCTTATTTTATCAAGCTGTAACAGAAAGAATGTTGGCACATGGGTCAGCAATTTGGGAAACGCCATTAACAACAAGGGAAAAACAATTATTTATTTCAATTCAAAGAAGATTTTTGCTTAACATCACTGGTTCGTTTAGAACGACTTCTATAAACCTCTTCAAATTATAACTGAAATACCTCCTCTCTATCTAAAAATAGAAACCAAGGCAAATAAGGCATGCAAGGGCACAAATTCCTTGTGAAGTTGATCCTATTTTTCCTGCACCATATTTGATTGAGAAAGCTATAAAATTAGAAACAATCCATTCTGTTGTTTTCAATATTGAAAACTAATGAAGAGTACAAGAGCAAAATCATATATCATGTTATACTGAAGACTACTTGATAATTTTCACAGATGGTTCAAAAATAGAAGAAAAAGATGGATCCGGAATGGTATTATACTCTAAACTCAGTTTACAAAGTACTTGGAATACTGGTTTACAACCTGAGAACACAGTATACCAAGCTAAAGTCTATGATCTGCAAAAAGCCATACAAGTAGCTGCTTCACAACCTCTTCCAACAAACATCTGGTCAAATAGTCAAGCATGCCTTAAATGTCTATCCAATCCCCTTAACAAATGTCTAATGGTACAAGAAATGCAAGATCTCCTAATTATATCAGATAATATCAGGTTTGGTTGAGTAAAGGTACAGAAGGAAATGAGGCAGCGAGCAGACTTGCAAAAGCAGCTGCATTATCAATATATTCTTCACAAGTCCTACCATTATCACATTGTCATAACAAATACCTACTTGATAGTTGAATAACTGATCGCTGGCAGGAAGAATGGGAGAATAGAATAACTGGAAGAAATGTTCACGATATGATACCGAAAATTAGCAGGAAAACCCTTAACTGGACTAGGAATGAGGTTTACGAGCCATGGCCCATTTCCATCTAACTTCCACAGGTTACACATTTCTGATTCCAAAGAGTGCACTTGTAGAAATTAAGGTAATTCACACCCCACTTCTAGATAACCTGCCTTTTAACATTATCCTGTCATTTAGCCATCCCCAGCAAACATTGGAAGATTATCTGGAAGAAGACAATTTTGAGAAATCGTACAGTGAGAGCGAAATTAAATAAAACAGTTGAATTTTTAATAAACCATGAAAACATAGTTTGTTGGGTTAGGAATTCTTCTACAACTTAGCAAAACGCATGTTTTTGAGCAAATTAAGGCTCTGTCTTTGCAAACATCAAAAACTTTTTGAATATGATTTATAAATTTTAATTTAATTATAATCAATAACTTTGCAAAATTACAAATTATCATGTGTTAAATATAGGTATAATTCATCATTAACCCCATTATATTGTCTTCTTGTTTTCATCCTTACAATTAACAGGAATCTGATTGTATATTTTAAGAGATGTTGTAAAATAATCAAATTCAACTGTTGTAAAAAATTTTATAATAACCTTTTTTAATTATTTTTAAATAAATGTCCCAGCAACTCCTATTAAACTGGTAAAGCTCCTTGGAGTCAGGTGCAAAGGAGTTCGCTAGTGTCAATTGTCAACCGATAGAAGGAAAGACTCGAGTGACACTGGCTGGAATTGAAGCTGGTGCCATTGAATATTCTTCTTGTCCTTTTCACGAAACCACAAGAATCTTCGACAGGGTAAATGTGACAGCAATAAAAAGACACTGGATTCCTGTTTTGTCAATGCAAGGGATTGGTGTTATGAATGTTAATAAATTTCTCTGCATTTTTTTATTTTATAATCTCCTAATGTATTTTAAGCAATAAAATGCGCAAAATATTATTATTGTATACATTTTTTATATTCGGGTTGTGAGGAAAATTATGATTGAATACTGAGCGACCGATATAGAAAAGCTGAGAAACGTTTTATAAACTGAAGTGTATTCTGATGATAAGAAACGAGAGGAACAAGCTCCATGAGTTTGATATAGTATGTAACTACAGTTGGCGGTCGTTATAACGGACCCTCGTTATTAAGAACAGACCATTATGACGACCTTCAATAAAATCTCCAACTTTTTTAACATATATACTTTACATTTTTTCACTTATAATTTAACAACCGTGCAGGATCGTCTAGTCCGAATACAGCAAACACTCTCAACGATCATTTTTCAAAAAGAATTTCTTATAAAATGTATAACTTAAAATGAATTTTATTATTGCATGTCCAAGATTTGTAAAGATCAAATCTTCAGCGTTTTCCTTTTCACTTTGAAGGAAGGGAGGATGGGTGGAATTACGTAGTCATCGACACCATTCTACTAAATAAGAAAAGTCTTAATACCAGCCCTGAAAACAGCATCCGGTGATGTGGGAGTATTGAAACGTATAACGAAACATAATACTTTCGCTCTCTTTCTCACTCTTTTTCTCTCTCGCTCTTTCTCTCTCTTTCGTTCTCTCTCTTTCTCTCTCTCTCTCTTTCTCTCTCTCATTCTCTCTTTCTTTCTCTCTCTTTCTCTCTCTGTACTTGAAAAGTTAAAAGTGCATAATCATACACTTAGGATTTTTTATTGTCACTCACATACGATATGGTAGCTTCTACTGGAAGGACTATCTGACTTCTGATAAAATTAAGAGCGAAATAAACATTTCGATTTATATTTTTAATGACATTACTATCAACAGGATTGTTCATTTCTTTAATCTTTGTCAGCCAAGCAAACAAAGCTTTTTTACAGTTTAGGATGTCTTGCTTCACTGCAATATTTTTTAGAGGGAGCACCTTCACTGGTACAGTTTCCTTTTACAGATTTTTCTGAACTTTTAAAATACTGTTCTTCTGAATTCTAAATTTTTTAAAAATTTTTTACTAATTTAATATTTTTTCATCCATTTTTAGAATTTTATTTGTTACTTCAACTAATAAACATATTCATTTCTTCAACAGTGACAAATCTTCAAAGGAATCAGCTCAATCTTTCTCAACAAGCAAAATTTCATAAATTTAGTTCTATATACATAATAGAATGAAACCAACAATAAAACATGAGAACACACAAATGTTCTCTGTTCCAATGTACAGGGGAAGGAGAGAATTTTTTTCTTTTTGTGTCCTTACGTACGGGAAACACAAAAATTGAATTCGGCACCACATTTCTGTCCCATAAAATGTCTAATATCCTTGTATCTTCAACTGTTGTTTTCACGATACCTGGAATATTTGCAGTGTCGCTATGTTGCACTAGAATGAATAAAGTTCACATAATATATAAAGGAATCAAATAAAAATAATTGAAAAATTTCAGATGATAAAAAAATAATAATAAATCTGGAAACAGTAAAAAACAAAAAAAAAGATTTTCAAAAACTTTGGTTCATAGATGGCAGTTAAAATTATCATTGTGTCTCTGATGTCAGGTTAAGGACTAAACCTAATACGTAAAAAGTTTATTTTTGACACAAAGAATAATTCAAGTTCTTAATTGAAATCTTTTTAAAAATAACCGGTTTCTCAGAATTTATAAGCATGTATGTGTGCGTTTTTTATTTATATCCAATGTATCTATCACTTATTAAAAGACCTTTTGCTCTGAGCGGCAAAGGGTTGTCATGTTGAGCTTCGCCTATAAATCACATGCAATTCTACTTTTCTGATTCTCATTTCTTCAAGTGAGTCATAACTATAAATTCTTGCTATATAAAAATAAGCAATTAAATAAAGTTTAATTTATACAAATATTGGATTTAAAAAATTCTGTAACTTACATATATATATATATATATATATATATATATATATATATATATATATATATATATATATATATATATATATATATATATATATATATATATATATATATATATATATATATATTACAATTTTTCTGCAAAATTGTTATCGCAGCAACATATAATTTTTTGCGCACAAAGTAGGACATTTTATAAATTACTTATATTGATTTATAATTCAGTTTATGTATTACTCGTTCAAAAGTGCTTAGTTCATGAATTCATTCATAATTGCATAAAACTAACTAAATCTGACATTTAATTCTTCACTAAATAATTTATGCATAATTCTTCTGTGGACCATAAATATCTGCGGTAATACAAATTATTTTCGTACATTAAGTTTCTCATTTGTGATTTTCCTATTTTTAGCTTTTGAATAACATAAAAACCATTTTTACTATAAATGAATTTATAATCTATTTATTACAGAATAAAAAAATTGACAAGAAATATTACGGACTTGATATTGAAATTAATATATTGTTTTCGACTTATTTGTAAAAACTCAACAATTTATCTCACTTTATATAGCACACTGATAGATTATAATGTCATCTTACGCAATACGAAGATATATTGTTTTGATTAAGTTGAAAATTATTTATCTTGAGGTTTTATTGATAGATTTATTTTCAGAGTTAAAGAATGATATCATATTTCTTCTTGTGAGATTTATCCCGGCGTGAAAGAACTTTCACAGAAAAGTTAACCATCATTATGAAACAAAATTCAACATTACTTTCAAAAATTATTATAAATAATGGTTTCCTACATAAACATATGTGATATGTGCTTACATATGAGACAGTTTTATTTGGAAAAATTGCTTACATATTTTTACTTTAGAGCACTAAGTAAATAATATATTAAATACAATTTATAAAATACGAGGAGTATGTTAAGTATTTTTCACAAAATACATTAATTTAAATTAGTTGAGGTTATTATTGCTTGATGGCAAGCAACGCTTTTCAGAGCAAAATGTCCGGGTTCAGTTCCAACCCCGAAAAGACATTGAGAAATAGGTATTATGATTCTGCCGTCTGCTTGATTTGTAATGAGCTCTTTATAATTTTATGGATTTCTTCTCGCGATCACTTAAATATGAACCACCTTCAATCAAAAGTTCTTCCAAAAGCCTATATTTATAATTTATATTAAAAAAGTTTACAAGATCCTTAGGCTGTCAGGTTGCTTATAACATTGTATCAAAACTTTAATTAATTAGAAATTTCTTCAAAATTATCTCAAATCGTATAATTGTAGCGTAATATTGCTAATTGGTAAAAAATATGATGGTTGGTTTTAAGCAGTTTTCTGATATTTTCTCATTCATGTAATAATTAACATTCATGTCTAATTTATTTGTATCAAGCAAATAATTTTAATAGAAAAAAATTTTACTTCAGGAAATGTACATTTCAAAATTTATATTTCTATAAAATTGCTGAAGATAATGCGACTGTGATTTTTACCAACTACCAATTTTTAATTCTAGTGATTCGAATACCTAAATATGAAATAAAAGAACCAAATATTTCATTCTTCTGTTATTTCGTTATAATAGATTCATAAATTTCTTTTCACAATATACGTCTGATATACATACCATGATGTATTCAAAGACAATTAATTAAAACTTTTAATTATGACAAAGTGACGAACGTTATTGATAAACGAATTTCTTTCAAAATTATAATTTCTGCTATACTTAAATAAAATTACAGAGCATTTAGATTCTAAGATTAACTTGCATAAGTGCTTAATATTAAAAAAGAAAACTTTATATAATGGAGCGTTAAAAGTTATATACACATTTATTTTTATATCTATACACCTATACACATTTGCATATAATATATACATATATATATATATATATATATATATATATATATATATATATATATATATATATATATATATATATATATACACTAACGAATGTATACACTAACAATTATGTCCTGTTCTTATCTTCTATCATTTAACAACCCTCCCACCTTGAGGAAATAAGAGGAACAATATCCAGAAGAAATGATATATACTTTGCGCTGGAGAATAGGAAGTGTCATTCCTTTGTCTACATGTGAATGTATCACGGAAGAGGCTGTTGATCTAAATGAGTTTGACAGAAATCAGAATATGATGATCCAAAGACAAAAAAACCAGAATCTTCATAAACTCGTGGTTCTTCTGCTGTTCAGCCTGTTGTGATTACCAAAGAAATATGAGGAAAGTAATAGACACCACAGGTTAGATTTCCACACCTCATTAAATACATAATGTTGGAAACTTGAAAATAAAGTTGATTACAGGCAGAGACATACCGCTGACTCATACGTTCAGAAACTGACTTTCATAGTATTCAACACTACCACCGTCTACTGCCAATCTTTTTTACCAAGCAGGATCACTTCTGAACTCCTGTGTCATTTAAGATTAGTGAATATTTAACACTGCCATAACTGCTCATAATGACAGTTGGCAAATATCAGATTGATTGCAGTTTCGGTGACTCTCATTTCGTTATCTTTGAGTTATATATCAATTTCTTCCAATATACAAAGTTATTTAGATAGGTATACAATATTTTCCATGGTTTACACATGTGACCATAGATATAATACTCCACGTTATCTGCTACAATTTGAACATCATTCTTGCTGGATGACACGACTTCCCCGTTATCAAGGGATGCGTAATTTCAAACAACTTTGAATGAGCACTAAGCGATTGCAATATACATACATATATATAATACTCTATACATATATTTAATACGTTAATTTTTTTGTCCTAATCAAGAATATGTGTACTTGATTATAATCTCTGATATTAATTTTGCTTTACATCTTTCCCTTCTATTTCTAGCTTCAGGGAATATATAAATTGAATAATATGAAAATTAACATTCATTATGATAAACAGCATTTTTAAATCCAAAAGTTAGAGATTTCACATATTTTAAGTATGTAAATTCTGTACAAATAAAAACTGCAATAAAATATAGCAAACAAAGTTTACTAAAATTTTATTTTACTGATTGTATTTTTAAAAAACGTTGTCTTCGCAAAAAAATTGGATATGTAAATTGCATAAATATAAAATTAAAATTATTCTAAGGTGGCTGAGTTGATAAAAAATTTACGTTATGATTTTAGTACATTTAACGATAAGTCAGGAAATATATTTAAATTATTTTAATTGGAAATTTAAAAAATATTCGTTATGCAATATGACGTCCCTTAGAATTGATTTTCATTTGAAAATTTAGTATGTTTTACTAAAAAATTTTTTCCTATTTCATTTATTTATATTCAAGTAGCCATTTCTCATATTTATTTTTTATATTTCTTTTTAATATTTTGTTAATTAAAATAATTTATTACATAATACTTTCATTACCCATACTTAGTTTTTAATAAACCTTTCATGCGTTATGCATGGAATAACTATTTTTAAATAAATGTTTCCTTAAGAATTTTTTGAAAGAATACATTGTTATCTAAAGTATTATCTAATCTTTGAAATAAAAACAGTTTTAATTTACTACATGTTTTAGTAAAAATGTATTGAACAAGTGCAATAAATGTAATGAATTCGATAATTTAGTTATATTTACAGAAGAATAAAATTACTCAAAATAAAAGATTCCTTCATTTCATTAGGTTTGATGGATAGGCTTCTATACATTAAAATTTATCAATTCGATTCTAATTAGGTTTGATCTCTGGCATACAGCCGCTGTCAGTGCGGTGAACCTGAAACCATAGATCATATTCTCCTAGATTGTCCTTTATACGAACATCTGAGGAATCAACTACGGAAAAAATTAGGAATAAGAAGCATTATCATTCTCTTGGATATTTGAACTATCTACAAATCCGGCAATTAAAATTCTTGATTACGGCGAATTTCTAAGCCTGTCTAACAGATTCTATTCTTAATAAAAAATGAAAGTTAAAACATCAAAAATCCTTGAACTATCCTCTATTACGAATTTATAAATCCGAGTTTTCTGCTCATATCAAGACATATATTTCTTAGTGTTCACCGATTTCAATCTCTTTACTCTTAAATAATGTTAGTCGATTGACTATAAATCCTCTCCAAATACCTTCTTCAATGAGAGCTATAAGCATCTTAGCCTAGAGCTCCAAAAGTGTCCGCCATATATTACCTACCTAGATGAAAGTTTTAAAATATAAGGAAATATCGTTAAAAGTTTACAATTGGGTACCCCTAAATTTTTGACATTTTTTTTGACGCCAAGATGTGTGACTAACAAGATGGCCGCTACCATTACACAAGAATTAAACTAGTTATGGTTACCAGGAATAGCAGAAATCAAATTTTATCCCCAAAATTTATCACCAATTTTTTTCCTCAAACCAAGGGATACACAATTCTACACCAAATTCAAAATATCAATGGAAGAAGCATTAAAATATGCTATAGACTACTGGATGCTATCAAATAAATTGTAAGACTTTTATATCATTTTCTACCAATAAAATATTTAAAAGCATTGAATAATTTTGCAATGTACCTAAAATTTCGAAATAGGTTTTCAGGGAGCAAACAGTATCGGCACTATGAAACAGGTGAGAAATTTTCTCAACTATACGAATTTTAGCATCAAATGAAATCAATAGCTGTAAATTTCAATTTTCAGCAAGGAATTCCTAATTTCGCAACTTCTAGTTTAAGCTTTAAGTGCTATAGTGTTGCTTTTGTTCATTATACAACCTGGAATGCCAATTGGCTAAACCAGATTCATAAAATAATGAAGTAATAAAAAACTAAAAGCACAAGAAGAAGGCTTCTAAGCAAGTCTTCCTTTTCAAGTCTTAAGCAAGAAAGTACATGATTGGGTGTAAAATGCGTGTTATATTTCCTATACATGGATAAGATCTTCTTTCTTTGGCTAATTCTTAGACATTTTATGTGTCCACTTATGAGTCTTGATAAAGCTGTCTGTTGTACACGACTACTCTTAAAGGCGACAATACCTCTAGTTTGCCTGCCACTATAGCAATCATGAGTCAGGAGAGAGCACGAAGATAAAGTAATGGTAGATTTGACTTTTGAGCAGATATTCAAAAACGTCAAGTAATGCTATATAGTTTCATTTTAATCTTAATAAAATACATAACAGATTCTTAAAAAACTATTAATATGACAAACTGTTAAATAGCTAAACAGCATAAGCCTAAAAATTACACATTGGCAGGATTGCTGTTATATTTCACCTGACACTAAACATTTATAAGGACAATCAGATATTCTAAATTTTTTATTTAATATTTTTTCTCTGAAAAAAAAATTATTTTAACTATGTAAACTATCTTTGGTTATATTTGGAGAATTTACGTTGTTGTGCCAACTGATTATTGCTAAAAAAATTAATGGTTTTTAAATTTTTTTAATTATTTTTATCTGTATATGATTTTGCATATTTAAAAACACTATTAAAAACTGTGACCATACCATACATTTAATATAGTTAAAGTATATTTTAATTTTATCTCAGTTTTATGAATATCTCTTTGAAAGTGTCTTTCTATTTTTTGTCTCATTCAACGATATTTGAAACCTTAATTTACAGATATACTCAACTTATTTTGAAACTTTCCCCTTAATAATTAAGCCCGAAATCCCTACAATATATTTTTTAATAAAATAATTCTAATGTTTATTAACGGCTCCAAACATTTTATAAGTCATTTCTAGTTGAATATTATATTTACATAATATTTCTTTTAACATAATATATTGCTATATAATAGTTATTTAGTAACTTTCTTTTAATAATTCTGAGGAATGAAATTTACTATGTAAAATTTCATACGTTTACGTGTGGTAAATATTTCAAATTTATCAAGATTTTCCATCAAATTATTTTTTTGCGCATCTGAAACATCAAACATATTCTTGATAAGGAATTTCTGTGGCATTTATTTTTAAAAGTGCCTTCAAAAAGACAGTATTTTGTTGATATATCTTATCTATGTCAGATTCAATTCTGTGGAAAATACCACATGAGAGAAAGCATAAGAAAAATATCAGTGGTATATGTATGAATAATTCCTATTATTTCTTTCAAAAACGTTTGTCTCTTACATATCACTTGTTATTTTGTTATTGCGAGATATTTATTTTGTCAGAAAATATGGTTGATAAAGATAAGGAGAAATAGTAAATATTAGTCACGTTGAATGGATATCATAGAATTGAAAATTATATTGTATCCTATTATGTGATATAATTTCTTTAAAACTGAAAGCTTGTAATAAACATCATTCATTATTGTTATGTTAATTGTGCCATGCATTATTTAAGAGCTGAGCAAGCTTGTTTTCTTTCACTTAATTCTTATATAAAGATACAAAATTATAATTTAAATTAAGCACACTTTATATGTTAGAAGTAAAAGTAGTCTTTACATAAAAAAATGTGAAAAAATAATCTTAAAGACAAATTATACCTTAATAAAAAATATGCAAGATAAGATTTGCAAAAAGATAAAACAAATAAGATATATTAGATAAAAAATACATAAAATATACAATAATAGGAGATTGGCAAACAGCACTATTATTAACATCGAATGGAATTCCAATCAAATGAAAATATTTTCTTTTCTCTCTCTCTCTCTCTCTCTCTCTCTTAATTTAAAAAACTCAACCTTACTCTTATAATATTAAAATTAATTTATAGAAAATATCAGAATGAAACTCTGTCTAATCTCAGAATAAATTTTTACTCAATTAAATACCAAAAATTGTTATTTAAATTCATAAATGTGTTAATAAATCCGATATTCTTCAAATGCAGAAAAAATTTATTTATTTTAAGAGTGAAATAATACTATCACGTAGAATATTTTAATTTATGTTATAAACTTAGAATTATATATTAAATAGATATACATTTTATTACTGAAAGCCAAAACAGTATTTAAAACATGCTTCTAAGTGATGAAATAAATATAATAGTGTATGAGTAAAACCTAAAAATAAATTTCAAGGTAAATCAAAGCTCATTTAATAATTTTAAGTATGTAAATTTATTTAAATACAATAAAAAGGATTTTTTTGTGCAATGCATACCTTTCAATGATGTATCCTATGCAATACAAAATATTTTTGATTTTAAAAATTAATGTTTTAAATGAATGCATAGTGTTTTGAATCTATCCTCTTTATTTTCGTATTTTTTCATCCAACTAGCAATTTTTTTAATAGGTGTTTCCAATCAAATTCTTAAACTTGATAAATAATAACTAATGTCAGACGTTTGACTATTAGATTAAAACTCATAAATACATAAAAAGTCTCATTCACTTTACGATACTAAGCAATATGATTGCATTTTGCATACCATATTTTGCATTCGTTAATTCGTCCTAAATCTACATTTTTCAGTGTATTATGTGAACCATTAAAAGTTCCCTTACCATAAATAAAAATCGAACTCATGAACTGTTAAAATAAAAGTCAGAAAACCAATGAGACAACTAATGATTATAATTCGAAAACTGAACCATCATAAGATACAAATATATGCTTGATAGTTATTCGTTAGCAACCAAACACCTTTAATACGTTCATTTTTAAAGCTGCCAAGTATTTTTTGTATTTCATATATATAAATTAAAAATTAAGATTCAAACGTATTTATATTAATGCTCGTACGATTATTTAAGGAATAATTTGCCTCATAATTTTACAAAGATGTGTAGTAAATTTTATTAATACAAATATTTAATAGACATGTGCTTTCTGGGATATAAAATAATTTATAATTCCCAATCCTACTGTTGGTAATTTGCATTTATCTTCGATGTTTTTTAAATATCGGGCAGGAAAGCTAGCTATCTTTGAATGAAAAGTTCTGAAAAAAATCTTTGGTACCATAAATGAAAATTAATTCTGAAGACGTTGACATAATTTTGAATTGTACAAACTATTTAAGGATATAAATGTCATCAAATTTATTGAGATAAAAAGTATTAAATTGCTAGGCATATATGTAGAATGGATCACTTATCATTAACGTTTAATTTTTCAGTCATAAATCTTTTGGGACTAGAAAAGTGGATAGGTCCAGGTTGAGATAGACAGATATTTAGAGGGGGATTTTAAGACCCTAAGCGCAACTAATTGGAAATCATTTGCACAAAATAGATCAGAGCGGATGTAGCGGAAGAATTTTAATTTGTAAAATCAGATACTCTGCTAAAATATAAAAATTTTTGAAAACATGCTATTAATATAAAAAAAACAACTAAAAATTGGAATGAACAGAATGTAGATTCATTTCAATATCTAGATTATTTTAATATTTATATGATACAATGAAACTTCAATTTTAAAATTAACTTTGCTATTTATCTTAACATAAATAAAAAAATAAGGTAATAATTTATTAATTGATCTTCAGCATATTTTTGCAATTTCAGTTAAAATTATATTTTAAATAATCTTCTGACATATCTAATCCAGATAACAACAATAAACCCATAGCTCTCAACGATTTAAATCAGTTAAATTAAATAATATATGTTTTGTAAAAACATTCTGTAGCACTTTAGTTTTATAGTAACAAACATTAGATATTCTGGAACATTTAAAAAGATAAATAATTAAAATTAGTAAACGATTTGTACTGTAAAGTTATAGGTCAATGATCACTTTAATTAAATAACTTTAAAACATTTCCATATAATCGTTTCGAAATTGTTCTTAATTCTTTTACCGACAAAACAATTTACAGGATTCGTGCAAAACACAATTTTTAAAACTCTTTAAGTACAAATCAATATATCACCAATCACTAAGACTTTATTTTAATGCAAACAGCGAAAATTATATTATCCCCAAGTTTGCTGCATGTCATCCATTTTTGAAATGCAAAGATAGTATTCGCATAAATGTTTTTTTTTATCCAATTTAATGAAACGTAACTAGATTTTGTAAATCAAATTACATTCATGTGTTTCTTATGGTGTCCTTCATTCGATAATGTTTGCAATTTTGTCTCTGCTTCAATCATTTTACTTTTTCTTTTATCATTCTGGATGCATGAACGCTTTAATCTTGTTAAGGAAGCCAAATATATTAGTAACGACAATAAAGAATATTCAAGAATGGAACTAAGCCTTTATACGGATAAAAGCATTTTATAAATCAATATTAATTTAATAATTCAATATTTCAGTGAAAAAGCATTGCAAAAAAGCAAGAAAAAACGAAGTTTTATTTTTAGCCTTTAACATGGAAAGATTAAGAATTTTATTTTATAGTGAAATATATATGCTAGTATAAAAATAATTATTTAACACTAAAATAAAATTCAATAAAAGATATTAAAAATCATGCATTAATTCACATTTAGAACAATTATATCTCAAACTTTACCTTAAAATAGCGACTTTGTTGTAAAAAAATATACAGCAAGTATTTTTATCGCGATTGTATAAAACATGGAAAATAATATTCATTGATTACCCATTAAACTTTCTATTTACCTACATGTTCTATGCTAAATAATCTTAGTAATACATGGCTTGTATCGACATATTTTTATATCCTAAATTATTAAACTTTTTCATTCTATAGTTTCTTAACAGGGGCGTTATAGATCTAACTTTTTGCGCTTCACCTTAAGTAACGCTAAATTATCAACAATTTTGGCATTATGTGCTGTTCTCAAAGAATAATTTCCCTAAGGGTTCTTCAGCTGAATGCAGGTATAATCTCTGAAAACAACAGAATTGGATTAACAGTCCTTAAAGAACCATAATATTTACATTATCACAGTTATGGATCCAACCATTTCTCAGAAAAACTACAGTATTTTTCCTTTAATGGTTATAATTTTTTTTATCCTGACAAAATCAAGATAGTTGCAATTAGCATTTTAACCGGGATAAAAAAAATATTGCTGAATAACTTTAAAAATTTTCAAAGATAATCGCCACGGTCTAAACAAAAATGATATTATACTTTTGGATGCTTAGAAAAACAACATTCACTTTAAAATTTATGTAATATACAATCCTCCAAACAACAAAATATATTTTTACTACCTCTATTGCTCATCAAAAACAATATTTATATGAGATTTTAATGTCCATTCACCATCATGCTGATATCAGAATGTAAATGATCCTGTCAGAGAGATAGAGGATCGTTTGAATTCTTCTACGTTTGAATTAATTTACGATCTCAATGACTTAAAAACATTTTTGCATTATAATGAAAAATGTTATAATCTAAATCTGTTTCTTGTATCATCAAATATATCTTCTAATGGCGAGACTAATTTCAGAAGACCTAGGCTCAAGTCATTTAGAAGTTGTAGATGATGTTACTTTTATTACCTCAAATCGAAGTGTAAGAACATCAAAAACGTCGTTGAGTTTCAAAAAAGGCAACTGGAACGATTTCATAAAGCTTACAGGCTTTATTCTTGACCCCAATAAAATAGAATGGAAAATTGTCGTTGATTCAATTATCAAACTTATTACTAATAAAACTATCCAGTGTGACAAACAATGTATTCCAAGAGGCAAATGCAAAGCATGTATATTGTTTTGGACTGAAGATCTCAAGAGTATAAAGGATTAAAGAAGTAGACTTCAAAAAAAGAAAAAAACAATAATGTGCTCAATCGATGTTCAAGTAGGGAGAAGAAAAGCTGCTCTCACGGAGAAAATATTATCCTTTGACAGCTTTATCTCTAAGATGAATTTTCAGAAAAATGATAATAAAGACTTTTAAATTCCTTGCCAATATTAAAAATAGCAATACTGGTGTCATCAAGAAACCATTTGTATCCAATGGTGGGACTGTTACATCATATTCAAAAATTGCAAAAGCAATTATACAGCATTTTTCTGATACAGAAGGAAAATCAAAATATAGGAATGAATAATTAAGAACTTTGAAAAAGACTATCAACTTTATAAGCAGTTCAGTTCTTTTGCTTCATTCCCTCCTTCCAATATTCTCTGCTCAAATAATTCTCGATGAACTCTGTACTCCTATAAATTAATTAAAAACTAATAAAGCGCCAGGTGATGACGTTATCCATGCCAAATTTCTTCATACCTAGGAGCACAAGCAGTGAAGACTTCTAAAGTTTTTCAATCTTATTTGTATCTTTGACTGTGTCTCTTTTTGTGGCGCTTCAATCACAATACCAATCCATGAAAATGGAAAGAACCCAGGAGATATTGTAGGTAATAGAAGTATATTTCTAAAAAATATTGTACATGAAACTCTGAAGATCTCTATTTTACGCTTTACAAATCCTATATTTTGAACCTTTGATAGTCTTTCGATAGTCAAATTTTGGTCAGTGTGTGTCTTTCATCAGTTAAACTTTTGGTCGTCAAGTACGCTGGTTACTGACACTTTGGAAAAATTTCATAGCAAACCTCTTCGATTAATCACTCGAGTTCTTAAGACAATTCCGATTGATATGCTTCTGATATCTGCGCGACACGAGATCGTTAAATCAATTAGAAAATAGTAGATACTAAATACATGGATAAAAATCACAAGATTACCAGATTTTATTCCACTGTGGAATAATATTTTATCATCATCTACACGGAACTTTAAAACTCAGGACAGCTTACTTCAGAAAATTTTTGAAATGAGAGAACAGCTTGGATTGAACTGAGAAACGGGAAATCTCATCAAGTCACAAAGTCCAACTGATCAGAACTGAAAGTCAATTAATGCAACAAAGTCAAAATAAATTCATCAAGTGAAGTATCTAAGAGAGAAATATGACCTAATTCTAAAAGCTGTAGATTTAGAAACTATGCATGAATTGCTTTGAGAAAACGAGTGGCTATGCGTCTTTACAGATATCTCCCTGTTGATTGACTGTATTATTGCTTGAGTCTTCTGTAGACTCTTTGCATTCTACAATCCTGTAATAAAGCATAAACAGGTTTTGATTCGGAGATCTCAGTTATTAAAATTGCTCAGCCACAGCTCTAGAATCAGTTGGAAAATTTTTCAAGGGCTGTTATGCGGTCAAATTCTAGGGCTACCCTCCCGATTGTTGAATCATCTGAAACTCCTGCAACAGTTGATATTTTAAATATTCATCTGGCTCTCAATGATTTAATTGAAAAACATAAGCAGGTTGCACAGCAGTGGTTACCAGCACACCGTGAACTCCAGGGAAATGACGCAGCAAATTGGCAAAGAAAGTATCCAGAACTGTACAAATAGTAGGTAAACTAATTCCTTTTTATATCTTTAAATAATTAGTTAAAAATCTTTTAGAGAAAATTTTTGGTAAGACCCAAAAGTGGCGAATCAAGACAAGAAATGTATCGATGAAATCACAAATATTCCACTTGTCCAAAGATCAGATTTACTGCCATTTTTCTCCACTTTACTGGTCACAATTGTTTGTCCAAACGTCTACATCATCTAATAATATTGTCAAGCACTCTTTGCTAACTATGAGAGTGCAACATAGGAGAGGAACTGGACACTGTGCAACATTTGAGTTAAAACCCTGCACTGGACTCGGGACACTTGCAAAAGAGATACAGGAGAGCTCGGCACAAGGTGAATGATTGTAGGAGAGATACTGGAAAGATTTACTGTTGTTTCATTTTTTTTATCTAAGAGTTCGTGTTACTTTTGTTCTTTCTTCCAGTTTTAAAGCTGATTATTCTAAATACTTATATCTTCTAATCTGCCATAGCAAATAGTTAAAAATGCTGTGATAGTAACTGATATTGGTAATTAAGAAATACTAATGCTAATTTAATTGGCAATGCTAAGCGTGTGCAACGATTTGTGGTATTAAAAAACACGAATATTGGATCAATACAATTTGCAATGTTATGTAAAATACGCATTTTATATAAAAGAAAGAATATCTTCTTTTATTTAATTACTTTATGGTGTAAAATATTATAGTACTAATATATAACCAAGTACTTTTTGCTTATATTTTTGCGTTCATGTTAAATTTACACATAAATTTTAAAATATCTTCAGTGAGTTACATTTATATTTTTACTTACTCGCAAAATTTTCACTCCTATTAAAATTATTTACATAAACTCTTGAAAATACTGAAAAATTAAAATAAGAGCACATAAGTACATAGTTGATATCTATCCAGTAAGTTTATAAATGAATTTAAATAAGATAAATCAAACTACTTAAAGGTGCAAATGCTTGAGAAAGTAGTTTATGTAGGGAAACTATTTTTAACACAATCATATTATTCCTGTTTATACTGTTAAAGCTTTAATTCAAGCAAGAGAATAATACATATAATTTTTCATCATTATAAAAAGAATCTGCTGTAAATGCCTCTATTTTGAACAAGAAATCTCACGCAAGTCCCATTTATAGAATAGATCAGATTTAAGTAAATAGGGCTAGTGTATCATTCTTCTTCTTAAACTATTTCTAATGTCATTTCCTTATATTGATAGTAAAAGACGAAATAAGAACGTGTAGGGAATGAAAAGGGTGGATTCAATTGATAAAATGTATTCTATTAGGCTTTATTGCAAAACTTAGTATCCTCAGTTGCATTAGTTTATTTAGTCTGAAAGTAATAATTTCACATAATTTGTGGTATATATAATGAAAATATTTCTAAAATTTAAAAATATACAGTAAAAATAGCTATAGAGAAATTCAATTTATTAAATGCATGTGTACGCTAAATTTTACAAACGTTATTAGAATATATTTAGATTGTACCTTTTAGTGCATATGCAGAAAGATGAACGATTTCTATAATTTTATTCTACTTTTTTGATGAGAATTACACTAGTACTCCAAATACTTTACGTAATCTTACTTGTTTTGATTGTGATTAAAGTTAAGTATTTGATTCTATGATCATTATTCACTGAATTATATCATCAATATCATTCTATTTTTTGTATATATTTGCTATCTTTTCCATTATGAATAAACATACTTTTTACTTTTCTGCAATCGTTCATGTCAATCTAAGTATCGGTTTTCCATTTTATCGCATTTTACCATCAGGTGTTTAATGTATCGAAATGAACTGGAAAGCAATTTTTTCTACAAAAAGCAGGGCTGATTGCCGAACTGTTAGTGCTTCGCCCATAGGTTAAACAGCTTGTGGGCTTGAATCTCGACCATATCTTCGATGTTGTTAGTGGTTTGGAATTAATTTAAATCTGAAACTCTCAAGCTAATTTTCACTCGTGTATTTAAATAACCTCAAACGGACAAAGCAATCAAATTGATATAAACACTTTAATTTTTAGGATAAAAATCAGCAAAGAAGAAATTAAAAACAGTAATTTCCTTTTAGAATATTTATTTATTCAATGAGATGATTTATCTTAAAAATCAAAGTCATAACTCATTTTTTCCTTCGATTCTGATTCTAGGTTTAAATACTTACGATTAAAATATGAATTTTTAATCGTAGAACTGTCATTATAAACAGAAAGTCCCACGTTTCCCCCAGTTTCAAACCCTAGCTTTACGCGGGAATTGAACCCGAGGCCACTTAGTGATAGACGAAGGTCATAACCACCACCCAGCTAGGGTAAATGCAAGATATTTGATAATAATATAACACAGTATTTAATAACTATTGATCATTGCCTTGATTTGGGCTGGTTTATGAGTTCAATATGAATGCAGCTACTTTGCTTGCAAACATTCATAAAATTTACTAATCAAGATTTTTCATAAAGCATGTGATATGTATGACCAAATATTTATTCTATATGATTCTAAATATTTTCACAAAGTGCGTGCTAATTTCTCTCTTAAAGATGCATACATGAATAAATAAAATTTTGAGGGAAAATTTTTGAAAATGTACGACGTTTGAGTGCCAAGTAAGAAAAACGGTTTCCTAAACATCCACTCTTTCATGGAGGCCTGAGAAATCCAATTCCAAAGAATCCTGTTTATTTTATTCATTAATATTATTTTATTTTATTATAATGGTTTAATATTTAATATATACAATTAAGATATACCTTTGCTTAATGCAGTACAGAATTACTCTAAGCTAAGTATTTAAAGTTTACTTGAGACAGAAAATGTAAAAAGTGATGAATAAAAAATGTGTTACTAAATGCAAACTTGCTGTTTACTCTTTCCATGCACAGATATCAAATAAAAATAATGCATTTTGGATGATTTTCTCCATTCATTGATTTTTTGCATAGATATTTTGCATATAAGATTTTAATATTTTTTAATTAGAAGTTTATCTTGCATTAGGAAACTTTTTTTAATACATGAAAAAATGATTTTCATATTTGAAATTTTCTTAACAGGATGTGATATTTCATAAAGCTATTAGCATTTATAAATCTGGTAAAACAGTTTGCATTCTATTGACTATATTTAAATAATTTTTGACATATTTTGCTTATAATGATTTTAAATATAAAAGAATCAAAAATAGTATTACTAAATTACAATTTTCCTGGTTTAATATTTATTTTGCATTCAATTACTATTCTCAAAGCATTTTAATAAATTTAACATTATTCAGTACAAAAAAATTAAACTTAAGAATTTTTACTCTTTGTTAACCATTATGTTTAGCAAACTTAAAAGCACATTTTTGAGAAAAGCACTTTTTTATTCATTGGTTTTTAGGAAAACAATTTTTGGATAATGACGTATATTGAATTGAAATGTTCTTGGTTGCAAATTACACAAAATTTAAATTAGCTTAAATTACACGGAAAAATGTTGTAAAGAAATAAAAAGTTTGATAAAGTTTTAAGTAATATGATGGGTAGAAAACTTTTGTTAATCCAATCAATAGTTTATAAAATCAAAGCTAAAATTATATATATCAAGACAAAAATTAAAAACAAAAAAATTTGGTGATCAATAATAACGAATCTTTTAGCTATAGCATAAGCGAAAGATAACTGATATTTCATCAACGCAATTTTTTTTAAAATATATGTTATTAATAATTTAAATATTATAAGCGAATCAGTATTTCTAATTACACAGCGAAAAACTTAATTTTAAATTTAGATTTCAGAGGTTAAAGTTTAAGAAAATGAAACAGCATTTGTTAATTGAACATTATTATCTATTAAAAAACACTGACAATATCTATGACCCATTACTTCACAATAATCAGTCATCATAAAAGTTTTTATCAATGTGATATCCTAATTAGACATCGGCTCTGACTTTAATAAGTCAACCTTGTACTGTATGAGCTTCGAAATTTACAGGTATAGATTGCGTGCCCTTGAACTCTGCATACTTGCTGCATAGATTGATTAGTATAATCCGGTTGCAGAATAATCTTGGCTTATCAGGGAGAATATTTCTTTCCTGATCAGATATTATTCATTTGATATGATAAAAAACATCCCTTTAATACTGTTCCTTTGAATTTAAAAGATGGTATAATATAGTCTCCAAAGACATGGACTCATTCGAACATTGTATGGAAACTGTATAATCAGATATTCATTTAACAATTCCTATCACAACTATACTTGTCACACGATTGGAGGAGACTTTCAATTCTGGTCAGTGGCAACAGCATTTTATTGATCTAGAGTGGACGTCATATTCCTTGTAAGGCACATAGATTTTCAGAATACTATCTAGCTGCTCTGGAATTATTCTCACAATAGTTAAAGGGGGGATGCTGTGGCCAGGATGGTTATTGCGTTGTTCTCATTATCGGAAGAATGAGTTTGAATCCCGGCTGACCAAAGATCCGTCATGTTAGCTAATGGCGACTGAGGCACGTTAAAACAGAGGGTGGTCGCAATGTCTTCCAAGTGAAATGATACCTATGGAGATGGCAGAACAAGTATTGGGGGCCTTCTACTTGGTTTCAGCTACAAAATTACGAAGACTCCAACCAGCTGTTTCTATCTAACTTTTAGAGCCCCAACTCAGAAATAGGTACAGAAAAGCATGCTGATGCATGCTGATACCTACAATCGTTAAAGGGCAAAATTAAAAATACTGATAATTTGAGCGACATTAATAATAAATTGCCCTACTTTATTATGTCCAAAATTCTGCCAGTATTCTTAATCAGCAATCGGAGAATCAATTGTTTTATTGTAAACAAAAAATAAATAATAATTCAAGTATTTTCCAATTTTTTATTCAAATTTGGTTTTTTTAAATCTGCCAAACTCTTGGTATGTTTTATTAATAAATCATTTCAAATTAATTTTAGGGACAGAATTTTTAATCGTACGCTTAATGTTAAATGAATCATCCTAAACAAGAAAAAAAAACATTATCAGTAAATTGAATTTATTTCTCTACAAAAAAGGTGATAGTTTTTCATTAAAACCACTACATGTAATATAATTCTTATAAGTGATCTTATTTTTTATTACTGTAAATTTTACTTTAGTCTAAATTGATAAATATAGCAATCTTAATTGATTTCAATAAATATTATCTTATGAATATTAAAATTTCTTTTCTCTGGTTATTTAAACTAGCTATTTACAAAAACATTTACTATATGTTTAATTTTTTATCATGGGCTTATTAATTCGTTTTAAAGTGATTAATAAATTCAGACAATTTAAAAAATTTATAAAAACAGCATTTGTGCATGATATAAATTAAGCATGCATACATACTTATCATATATATGCTACTTAGAGTTTTGTCACAAATATGGCATAGTAATATTTATATGACGTATAAGTAATTTAAATATTATATAGCTTATTTATATAACATACATACATAGCGGTGAGCCTCGGACTGTACCATTAGGTTAACCTGTAAGTGCCTCTTAATTTTGAACCAGGGTCAGGGGACGAGGTCATACCTGAGCTGGCACCCTTTTCTCCACATCTACGCCACACCAGCGGAAGGACTTTGGACGTCACATATATAAACGTGGACACGTCCCCAACCCACGGAGCTCCAGCAACCCAGTGAAATTTATATGACATAGTGATAATATAAATATGACATAGCATTATTTACGTAAGAACTATAAAATTCTTTGAAAATGTATTTTCTACTCATAGTTTTTTCAACCACCCAAATAAAATCTGTGATTCAACATGGAAATATATGCTATGGATATTAAATATATCATTCTATATAAAGCATTTTAGTTCTGATCGGCTGTCATTTAAACATTTCATTTTAAATTTTAAGCAGATTTGTATGGCATCAATATTATCAGTAGATAATAAGGAACGCGATATTTCTCTTCTTAATAAATATTCTTCTCTTAGAAATATGTTTTTGGCATTTTGAAATCTGATGCAGGAGCAATTTTGTTTTTCTAAAATGTTGAATTCCATATTGAAAATTTAATCTTAGGCACAGAGCAATATCAATATTTTATAATGTATAATAAATACAACAGTATCTTACAAAAAAGTATTTTATTTTTCATGATATTTTCATGATCAAAACATGCTGAAATTTCACTACACAAAAGCCCATTTCATTAAGAAATATTTTTACAGCATGCATTACTTAAATGGACCATAGTATAATCAAATTTTATTACTTTTCAGATAGTTTTACTTTAAATAACAATTTTTATCATCCTTACTAGTTTTATTCTAACAATTTTTATACCACTATTATAAAGTACATAGTACATTGATTTTTATTAATGCTTTTATTCAAACGAAATTTAAAAGTTATAAATCTACAAAAAATTTAAATCACGCATTAAAATTTTATGTGTTTTTATACAATTTAATAATAAAGATTCATGTAATAATGTATGCAATTTAACCAATAAATATAGTGCAATGATAAGCTGCTAATATATTTAATTTAATTCCCTTTAATTTAAAATGAATAAACCACAAAAATTATCGTCAGATTTTTCTTATTATACATTACATTTTCTCAATGCCCATTACTCGTTATGCATGCATGAATTATAGAGTTAATAAAATGTAAAATTATAAAGTTCCACACCTTATTAACTCTATATTCTATGTAAATTATTAACAATTCTCTAATTAAAGGAAATTACCTGTTGTTGTTGTTGTTACTAGTGACACTTGGACAAGCCAAGCCCGCTATGCCTTGGCTATGCGAATTTAAGTCAGAAGGGTGCTTCTTTCGTTTTAATTAGAGCACCACGAAGGTGAAAGTACGAATTTTCTCTTCAAATTCTCCGATAGTTGCCAGATGATCTACTCCCTCAATTTTTACATTGATTTGAAGGGGGTGGAATTTTCTCCAGACCTTTGCACCCATGGTATCTACTCAACGACCGATCACAGGACTTTCGATTCCACAGATTTATACCAAGCACGTATATCGCATGTACTCGGTGAGTCTTTGGCGGCATTAGGATTCGAACCCCGCCCTTCCGAACGGAAGATCGATGCCCTAACTACTAGGCTACCATGGCCGAAATTATCTGTATTAACTTGTATCAAATTATGCATAGTTTTAAAGCAGACTATTTATTCTCATAATTTAGTTTAAAATGAAAATTATATATGTAAAATTATAACATCTTGGCTTCATTTCTGAATCTGAAAATTAAGTCACCAATTGGCGACAACTCACAGTATACACATAAAAAATTTTAAATAATGGTGTACATAAAAATTTTTAAATTTACTTATTTAATTGTTGTTCTCGTGTTCACGCTAAGCGTGGAATGATGGATGCCAGAGCCTCAATTTATTTACTAATTATATTAAATTACAATTTATCGGGTGATGCATATTTTAAAATCTTATTATTATTTTTATACATATTTTTTATGTGAATTTGTTACGATTATTATTTTTTAAGATATATTTTTAAAATCCGTTTTTTTCTAGGGAGATTTCATGAAATTATTACATTTGTATGTATAGCAACATAGCATAAAATTATGAAATGGAAAAAAAAGAGTCGAAATAAAGTCGTTGACAATAAAAGGCCGTCACATGTTTTGGAAACTTAGCAGTAAAAGGTTACCAACGGAGATTTCCCTCTAGCGCCAGTTGTATAATTTTTGGCGACTTTATCGCCTGCGCCGGCGAAACGGAAAAGTACCAAATTTTTTTTAATTAAAATTGTTGAAAAATTAAAAATCAGATTTGTAAGATCAAAAAGTTTACTGCATTTCTTAAAATCATTTTTGCTATATCATTTTTTTTATTTTTTTTAATTCATACCTGTACAAAGACAATAAATTCTTTAATAAAATATCGTAAGTTAATTTTAATAATTCATTTTACTTGAATATTTATTTGTTCAATTCTTTGGCATTAATCAGAAATTATAATCGGGTGATGCATATTTTAAATAGACATATCATTGTAATAGTATAGACATATCATTTTCTGCATACAAAATATTTAAAATAGAAATATAAATCTTACAGGATTTTATGAAATGGTTTAAAATTAATCAAATATGATTTAAGGAATGTATTTTAAATATAATTCTAAATCCCTGTATTTTAACGATAGCCAATCTGTAATAATTATTTAGGAATAAAAGTTTTAATATGTATACTTTGAAAGAAGAAATTTTTCTTGAATAAAAGAAACGAAAGAGAATTATCTTTACACATTACCTCAGAGTATCAGTTTCAAACATTGCTTAGACATGGAAGAACATAACCTTTTTCTGGAGAATGCTTCCATCCTAATAAAGAAAGCAGTTTAAAGAAACTTTAAAGTACGTGCCAAGGATAGTAAATGTTCAGTTTTAAATCGGCTGACCGGAGTATATCACACCTACTTTCTGGATGTTTTATCGTCGTTTCTAAACTGAATATAAAAAGCGGAATAAAGTTTTATCAAGAATAAAAATTGTGTTTTTAACAAAAACGAATATCTATACCTTGAATATTTCATGAGAAGTTGAGAGTTTTTTCATGTCATAAATGTTAATTTGTTATTGTTAGTGTATATCATATAAAATATATTAAGTGAATTTTTTAGGGGAATAATATATAGTAGTGTTTTCTTTGAGATGATGTATAGAAAAATACTCACATGAGTTTTTTTTATTTACTTAACAATGAATGAAATTTTAAAAATGGGTTCTCTCTATGCACTATATAAAATACAACCAAAGGTGAAAATTTATGTATATAATTAAGATTATTTTTCGCTTTATCAATTAAAATTAATAAAAATACTTTAACAAATTTTTCCTAATACGTATATATTTAAATAAATGCAAAAAAATGTACTATTTTAATAAAAGCAGGAATTTCTATTTTCTGTAACCATAAACGAATAAAAGCAAACAAACACAAAGAGTATATTTATAAAATATGAGATGATAAAGTTTTCTTTACTTAGCATATTTTAGTTATTTTCGTCAAAATATTTTGTTTGCAAATGATTCCGTTGCTTTTTCCAACACTTTAAAGAATAAAGCCTGCAGTTTCAAATAAAATCTATAGCCAGAAAGGGTAAAAATTTACCTTACGGTCATCCTTGGCGAAATTTTCAAAAAGTCGCCAAGGGTGACAGTATAGTGAATTTCCGATCGGGAAAAATGGAGGGTGAAAAATGGCTGAAATAATGACAAACATTTCATACATTGTTGGTATCTATATGCTCAACTAATTTTACAAAATTAACAAAAAACGCAGATTTATAGATTTCAAACATCAATGGTAAAATAATAAAGTCGATATGTTAAATTATCCATAAAATTTTTTGATTAAATTTTATATTATTGAATTTAAATCGGTAAATATTCACGATTCTTATTAAAAAACACAAAATATAGACTGTATTATTTTAAAAAAACCAAAAGGAGGTGACTTCAATAAAAGATTATCCAATTTATTGATAAATTCCTTTTGATATTTCATACTTTTTACCTGATTTTATTCTTTTTTTACTTTTATAAAATATTTTTAAAAACTGTTCTAAAAAGCAGGGTGTAATTCCTGTCCAATTAAATAATTTGAAATCTCTCTTTCTAGAAATAATTTAAATAGACTTTGTGATGTTTAATGTTTTATATTCATACTAATAT
Source organism: Latrodectus hesperus (assembly GCA_037975125.1). NCBI lineage: Eukaryota > Metazoa > Arthropoda > Arachnida > Araneae > Theridiidae > Latrodectus > Latrodectus hesperus. Next base: position 39,220,875 of record CM075862.1, read on the forward strand.
TGTAAACTAAATAAATAAGTTTGCAGGATTTCTTTTTTACTTCCTTGTGCAAACTTTTTTTAAATAATATGAATATTTTGCTTTTTTAGTTTATAGAAAATCAATCAAAAGGAAAAATAAATAGAAATGTATAAAGTAAAATCAAATTATTGAAATTTATATGTAATAAAAGGAATTTAAATTCAATTTAATATTTACGATTGAGTGAAAAGTTAAATTTAACTCTTTTGACTACACTATTCTTCTACAGAATTGTGGCTGTAATTGGTTGAATATCTTAAATAATTTATTATGATTTGTTTTGTAATTTGGTTATATATTTTGTAATTAATTACAGCAAATATAAATGAAAACGTATATCAAATTTTACAATTTATATTAATTTTATTATTTGTTCTTAGTATACTGTTTGTGTTTAATTTAAAATAAATGTGGTATCTGCTTAAAATTTGTCCAAAAGAATAAAGAGATTTGGAAAATCTATTGATCTCAGAAAGGAGAAGTTTAACTTATAATAAGACCTCTGATAGAACAGTAATTTTGAAAACCAAACAAATATTTTAAAAAATATTATAAGCTATATTGAATTATTTCAAATCAAATAATGATAAAAATATTTTAGTTATATTCCTGCTTATCAATGATTTTTTTTATATGAAGATCTGTGTTTCATTTTTAACTTGTATTATATATATAGTATATATACATACATACATATATTATAACAAGATATTTGGCTATTTCTTGATATAGTGGTTACGCAATTAGTTGCTTTATAAATACTTATAGATTTTGTAATATTATCACCTTACAATCCACCTTATGGTTTTGTGAAATACACCTTATTTTAGTAGAAATATTGATTAATATGGCACCTAGAACAATATTATCAAGCTATTTATTCTCAACTACATAACCTTTAATTTTCTTAGATAATTGTCGTGTTAAAAATATTCTTTTATATCTTATTTTTTGTGATAAAAGTAATCTTTTGTATCATATTTTGGTGTGTATATTTGGTTAAGTACTACTGTTTTTATTAAAGTGACTCTTAAACAAGAAAGTTATGTTTTACAAAGGATATTTGAAAGAGCGTGTTTAACTGGAAAACATTAGTCGAAGTCCTCATAAGTAGTTGAGTCCTTTTTGAAAGTGACTCGTGTATTTCCTCCACAAGGATAAGGATTTTTATTAATGACAATTTTAATTATTGTATTTTCATTGAAATACATTTGTTTTACTCAGAAAATAAAATCCTTGGTATATTAAAATTTTGTATAAGATCGTTGTGAGCAACTGTTTCTTGTAATCTTCACTTGACTTGCTCGCAAATTAATTGTAGGATTGATAATCTTTTCATGTTTTAAATCAGCCTTAGAGACGATCAGTAACGAAAAACATCACCTCATCTATAAATTTTTTATTCGAGCAGACGCGTTTCAAGGGAAAATCTTGTGTGCTGCAATGCACGTGTAAATATCGAAGAAAATGAGTGTGCTGGTTCTTTGGCCAAAGAAGACAGAAACCACATGGTCAACCTATTACAATATCCATGCTGGCAGATGCAAACACAATAGCCATATTCAAGCTCTTACCTTTCTGCTTTAAGTAACCATTCATCACACAGATTTTGAGATACCGAGATTCCTAATATCTATAATTGCAAGATTAATTACTCTTGGCTTTCATGAGAATTGATCTTGATGAAACCAGAGCCTACACACCATGCAAAAACTGTCTAAATGTCCAATCGCTCACTCTAAAGCACATTTTCATATGCCTATCTTTCACTCCTAGATCACTAAAACTTGGCTTAGCACGACTTATGGATCCAGTATAAGATATCCTTTACAAGCTCCAATCCACAGATTTGGCAACTGCATTATTGCCACTCTCGATGGTATCCGGTTATTTTTCTGCTGTTGTAGGATCCATGGATACGAGAACAGAATTTCTTATAATCTTTTGAAAGTTAAACTAATTATAATTATATTTTATTAAATATTTTTACTTTCTTCAAACCTTGTGAGTGTATTTTATTATAAAGCATTTTAATTTAAATTGATCATCAATTGTAATATTGAATTTAACTATTACCGAAGATATTTGCTGACCAGTACTGATTCCCCAGTTTCATTTGATTCTATTATCGGATTATTTGAAATTGATTCTACAATAAGTAATATTTAAAATCATAAAATTTAATTAGCAAAACTTCCATTTATGCAGACTTTCTTTGTGATCTAAGATTAAATCTGAGAGAGAAATAGAATGTATCCACAGATTTATAGATTTAAATAACAAAGTTAACGTAAAAGACAAGTGAGAAAAAAAACTCTGTTACAATGTAATACAGAATGCAGTGTAAAATGTTTTATTGCTCAGAAAAATAGAATGCAGAAAAGAGCAAAATTATACGATCATCATTAAAAATTTAATGTTTTTAGTACATAATAGGAGCAAATTTTTACTTATAAACACGGTGTTTATGTTCTATTGAATCTGGAATATTTTCTCTGAAGATATTTATGTATACTTTTATTATGATCATGATTTCTTCCATCATTGAACTGGAGACTATTCGGAGATATATTATGGATGATGTTGGAAAGAATATTTTGAAAGTTACCTTTAATAAATTGATACCTTTCACCACATGGAGTCATTAGTAACCTTAAAGAGTCACCACGGGGAGATTTGCATGCACCTAGGAGTAACGCCAACTATTAATTTACTATACAGTCTTGTTGATGTTCTACATATTTATTTTTGCTCTGCACACACAACTCTTTGGGGGTGGGTACAGGAGAAAAGGAATTTATTAAAAAGAAAAGTTAATTTTATTTCAAAGTAGCATTTGTGGATCAAAAGAACAAATAAAAACATTTGGCTAATTCTGAGGAAAATATTAATAATTATCAAACATTTTTTTCCGAAATTTCATTCACTAACAGTTTATAAGCAATTTATGTGAAACGAATTCCTGATAATAAACAAAGTAGTTATGCTTTTCAACTGATTTTACACAAGTTAAGTAATAAAACTCGTTTCATTTCTGTTACTTACATGCGTAAAATAACTATTATATATTTAAAAAAATTGGAAATTTTTGAAACTATTATTGTTGAAGTTATCAATGAAACTATTTTGGTTTTTGAAGGGAAATACATATTTCTAATAAAAAAAGCATTAATTATACTGATTTCAAATCGATACATACGCCAGTAGAAGTGTATATAGTTACTCAATCCGGTACTCTTTTATTATTCTTGTTTAAGCCTCCCAGATTATGAGTAATTTTTAGAACAGCTGTTTTTTTATACAAAATTAATTTTTTAAATTTATTTAACAAACTAAGCAAAAAATAGTTCTATATCTGCATTAAAATAAAGTATCTAAAATTACTTCCTTAAAATTATGAATACATAATTAGCCTAGTGTGCAATTTAGAAAATTGTCAAATAAAATGTTAAAGTTATGACCACAAACACTAAGTACATAATAAATAGAAACTTACATATTAAATAGAAACTTACATTATTTTTAAGTTTTAATGTTTTCCTAAATAGAGAAATTAATCAAAAAAACGTACATTACTATCTTCAAAAAAACTAATTTAGATATTTTTTCATAATCTGCAATAATTGTTAAATCCTGGTTGCTATAATGCAATTATTCGTTTAAATGAAGACAAATAATTAATATCTCTACTTATATGAGCCCGCTAACTACTTCATTCAACTTTTTATAACAAACATCTTAAGGATTATATGTATGCAAGTAATTATTTCTATTAACTATTTCTATCAATAAATAAATTAGAAATGTTAAATTATAATCAAATACCTTTCGCATGGAAGGAGCTGTTTCATTATCCTTGTAATTATCTTTGAAAATTAATTAGTATAGTTAGCGTCATTATCTCTAGAGATAGAAAAGTGTGAATAATGTTTTCATCATTATAAAACCTTTTTTTAAAAAACTGATTTTATTCTTTTGATCAATGTCATAAAATTGCAGCCAAATGATATATAATCTCATATATTTATGTACTTCCTCTGATATTATAAATGTATATACATAGTGAGTGCCTTAGCTAAAACCTTGCAAACTACCTGGGAAAGAATTATAAATATATTTAGTAATATATACATTAAATATAGACATAAATATGCATCATTAAACTGTCCAACTGCATAAATGTATATCTCATTGTTGCTAGAAGACTTCCTTTCAATTTTGTATTGTATATTTAAATAAGAATTAAGTTACATAATTCAAATAAGGATAATAAGTTAACGCCGCATAATAACCAGCCTAACTGCCATAACCCGGTAAAGGCATTTTGATGTCCAACGCCCATTGCCTTTGCGGAGGACTTTTCATAGATAGTAGGCCTTATTCATAAGTTATGAAGTAAGAAACTTAGAAAACTTTCGAGCACCCACCCCAACAGAGAAGCTCAACAAATTCATCTTAAATTGTTCGACAGTGGCAGGGATCGAACCAAGGATCTTTATGGAAGATGTTACGGAATTATTTCGATGACAAGCAAATATAATGGGACTGTAATAAAATATTCTTAATACATATTTCAAATTTAAACTTCAGAAATTGTCTTAAAATGGAAAATACCTTTCTCAATATCTTTTTTACGTGGAATATACGTAAATAAGTGCTTTAAGTCGTGTCTGCAAATTATTTATTTAATGTTAACAATAAATCTTAAATAAAATTTCGTTACATAACCTCACACTTATGTTTAAATTACGAATAAAATCCCTAATTTAATTATTTTAATAATGTGATTTTTTATCACATTAATTAAAATGTACTGTACATGAAACCAAACTAAAGTATATAGTTCACCAAAATTAACAGAAAATTATATTATTTATTTTAATTCGCTTATAGTTTAATTTTTTTTCTTGAATAAATATTATTCTAGTTAAAATAACTAATTGATAGTGGAGTTTCAAAACGGAAAATGAAATGCATGCTAATATTAAGTATGTTCTATTTATATCAATTAATATAGATATTAAATTAGGAATCAAAAATGAAAGTTCTAAAAAGCTTGAAATATATAAAAAATTGCACTTCATTAGAAAATTAAGGACATAAGTGTGAAATGAAATTGTAATCCGTACTTAATTTCATATACTTTTGATACTGGACGAAAATGTTCTAGCTAATTTGTTCCATATGACAACAAAAAAAACTTCCTGATTTCGACTTTTGACATTTAATATAGAAATACGCATGTGATACCCTGAAGAAGCCTTACAATTTATTTGCTTTTTCAGTCAATTAATTTGAATAATAAAATTCTTATACAAAATTATTTGGAAACAAAAATTTTCTAGCAGTTTTACATATTAAGAAGTTTAGAATTCAATATTATCAATTACTTATATCATAGGAGCAGTTTCAAAAAATAATAACATAATATTAATAAGGAAATGTAAATGTTTTACAAAGAAATTTTTAATATTCAGATTTTAAAACTAATAACTAAGCTCTTAAAAATATTTATTTGGTAAATATTTTCATTTGTAAGGTATCAACAATTAGAATGAATAGAAACAAGGTTTCTTGTATTTGAATGTAGAATCTATAACATTGCTAAAGAATTATAAAACTCAACTATAAGAAAATGTTACACTAATCACTCTACTATAAGTAATTTTTATATTATCTATAAAAGTATTTTCACTACAATTTTAATATTTTATTTTAGCTTTATTTTTTGAGCATTATTAAATTTTCGATTTAATCAAAAAGCTTTCGATTGCTTTTATTTGTGGAGATGACATACTAAATAATTTAATCTTTTGGGGGAAAATAATAATGAGAATATTTGAGGTTAAAATAAAAATTGATCAAAGGGGAAAAAATAGATCACGTTCCAAATTTCCATTCTTAGAACTTCCACAAATAAGGAAGAAGAAAGTATTATTTTCATCCTTATTTTCAATCAGATGATTATTTTTGAGACTATGTTCGAATTTTCTCGCTATAAGAAATAAATATGTAATTTTTATTTAGTAAAGAAAAGATTTATTTGATGAAATGCCAATGTATAATTATTTTTGGATCATATTAAACATTAATATGAATTTTCGAATCAATATTTCAGAGAGACAATAAGACAGACAACATGAAAACCTCTACAGGAATGTAAAATCAATAGTTGAGGAAAACAGAATAAGTTATAAGCATGCTTTTAAAGATTTTAAAAGGCGGAACCAATCAATTTGAAATATCATAAAATACATTTCAGACAAGAAAATGTGTTTAACAATAGAAAATTCCACTCTATAAAGACAATCTGATTCAATACACAAATCATAAAACAGTGATTTAAAATAATTCATTAGTAATTTATGTATTCACATCTCATTAGAGCTGTTCACTGAAAAATTGTTATTTGCCACAGCATACTTCCGTGTACCTAGTCTTGAGTTGAGCTTTCCAAAATAGGTGGAAGCAGCCGATCTTCGATGTAGAAGACTCCTTCAATATTTGACCTACCACCCACAGAGGTATCATTTCACTTGGAGCACATTGCGACTACGACCTGTTTAATATACCCTACCAAATATATATATATACACTACTGTCCATTAAAATTGCTACACCAGGAAAGCGGCACACCACACACGTGAAATTTGCATGACAGGTAGAACTTGCTGTGATATGCAAATGATTAGATTTTCAGCGAATTCATACAAAGCAGGCGACAATAGCGACATCTAGAATGTGTATAAAACCAGAGATTTGAGAGCAGTTTTCTCATACTCAATTTCCGTTTCAACGTTGTTTTCGGCAAAGAAAGTTGTTGTAATGCCTCGTGTAAGAAGAAGAAATGCCTGTCAGCACGTGTCTGACTTTGATCGAGAAAGGATTATAGCCTACCGGGATTGCGGTTTATCGTACCACAATATTGCTGCTCGCGTCGGTCGAGAACCCATGACTGTTAGCAGAATATGGAATCTATGGGTTCAGGACAATCATACGGAACGTCATGTAGGATCTCAGCGACCCTCCATCACTAACAGCAGAGAAGACAGACATCTTATCCGCATGGTCACAAGGGATCGTACAGCCACGTCACGAACCCTGAGTCGAGAAATGGAGTCATTTGCAAGGCAACAAGTTTCTGCTCGAACAGTTCGACGACGTTTGCAGCAGCATGGATTGTCTGCACGGCGACCATGGCTTCGGCTATCATTGACGCTGCATCACAGACAGGAGCGCCTTCAATGGTGTGATCAGCGACAAACCTGGACGTGGGAATGGCATAACGTCATCTTTGCAGATGAATCTCGGTTCTGTATACAGGATCATAATGGCCGCATCCGTGTTAGGAGGCATCGTAGAGAACGCGCATTACCAGCTTGCATTAGACATCGCCACTCTGGCCCATCTGCTAGAGTGATGGTATCGGGTGCCATTGGATACACGTCTCGATCACCTCTTGTTCGCATTACCGGCACTTTGAACAGCAACCGTTACATTTCCGATGTGTTAAGGCTCGTGACTCTGCCCTATCTTCGAGGCCTCCCTATTGGTTTGTTTCAACAGGTTAATGCACGACCGCATGTTGCCCGTACTGTTCTGAACTTCCTTGATACAGAACAGGTTCAACTGTTACCTTGGCCAGCACGTTCTCCTGATCTGTCACCAATTGAGAACATGTGGTCAATGGTTGCCGAGCGATTGGCATGCCATCACTCACCATCCACCACTGTCGATGAACTGTGGCATAGTGTTGAAGCTGCATGGACTGAGATCACCGTACATGCCATACAATCTCTGATTGACTCCATGCCTAGGCGGATAAATGCTGTTATTGCAGCCAGAGGTGGCTGCTCTGGGTACTACTGATTTCTCAAGATCTATACATCCCAATTTCCTGTAAATCTAATCACTTGTTCTTTCCACTATAGTGTATGTGTCCAATAAATATCGTTCTGTTATTTGCATTCCTTCTTGGTGTGGCAATTTTAATGACCAGTAGTGTATATATATATATATATATATATATATATATATATATATATATATATATATATATATATATATATATATATATATATATATATATATATATATATATATATATATATATATATATATATATATATATATATATATATATATATATATATATATATATATATATATATATATATATATGTATGTATATTCTTGACTGTTCAGTCGTATTTCTGTTTAGAGCAATGTTTGAGGAATGAAACAGCAACAAATGAGATAGCTTGATACAAAATTGTAATGAAATGTTATGTATCATAGTGTAAAACGACATAACCAAACCCTGAGAAAACAGATGTTTATATTTTTATTGTCACCATAAATTTAAGAACTTTTCCTTTCAAACTATTATGTTTAAAAATAAAGGGAAGAATGTAGTAAATTTTGGGACTGTGAAACAAGTGTAATAAACGAATGAATTTTGTACCATCTATAAAATGTATTACTGTTTTTTCCTATGGGAAATATTTCCTTTTGGAATGGATGGTTGGTTTTGAGTAAATTTCAAGATCGTTTGGGTTTTGCAATCTTTTATATGTAAATCTGGCCAGTCGGGAATGAGGGAGAGAGATTTCTGTTCTATCCCATGGAAGTATATGAGGTACTATCGAACTTTAGAGAATCAGTAATGTAAAGAGGAGGAGCCAAGATGAGAATAAAAGAGGAGAAATTAGAAAGGAAAAAAAAGGAAAACAAATTCTGACGAGAGATATCAAAGAAAAAAAGAAAGATCAGGATATCTGAGAAGGAATGAGCGACAACTCAAGATGCAGCAAGCCAAGTGATATGTTGAACCAGGAACGGATGGAAATGAATTGCTAAGATGACGAATGGAGGACGAGAAGTGTATGAAAGAAGAGAATCATGGACCACGGAGAGCAGAGTAGCCATTGATGATAGGAGAGACAACATAAGCCAATAATGCTTCTAAAAGGGGTGATTCCGATCTGTCGTTCGGATTCTATCTGGCCAAACTTAGTTATGATATATTATTGTGTGTAAATGTCACAAAAAAATATAAAGTTAGAATTTCATCAATTATTTGATCTAAATTAATTTAATTGTAAACGTAAACCTCTCATATGACTAACACTTCTCAGTTACTAAAATAAATTATTAAGTTTTATTATATTTGCTTTCAATCTTTATCTCTGTCTTTCAATTATTAAAAACCAACCTTTGTTTTCCTCGGAGTTTTTTGAAATTAAAGAGCTTCACCACAATGATATGAAAAACACTGCTCTGTTTTCCCATTATTTTTTCAGTTTAATATTTTTTTGTAGAAAAAGACAAGTTGTGGAGTCAATTCATGATAAAAATGGAAGTTATGTTGATTTGAACTACAATCAATTTACATATTTCCAAAGGAGTATTCTTGTAAGTTGTTCTTGAGTTAAGTATTCTTGTAGTTGATATACCAGCTTATAACATTTCATATGAGTTGTTATGAATTTTTAGTTATTATCAACTAAATGCTAAATCTTCATTGGTGGTATGATTAGGACATTAAATTTAATAACTGTGGGCAACTCCACTAATCATACAATCCCAACACTGATTTTTCTTCAATAATAATGAATATAGTTTAAACTTGAATTCATCAGGGGACGGGGGAAGTTAATTTTCTTTTGAATAAGTAAATAATTTAATACGTCTTTTGAATTTGGGCAACATAAAACTATATGTAATCCATCAATCGTCCTTACAATTCATAAAACTTCAAGCATTGCACAATTTCATTACATTTTGTCATAAATTTCTTATTTTTTTAATGTTATTTCTTATAAAGATATAAAAATTGCTGTATCTCAGAGAAAAAGGCTTCAGCTACTTTCCTAATCAAAATGCCTACTATGACATCAGTGTTTGGAAGACACGTTTTCATGCAAAACAGTGGACATTTTTTATGTTTTTGACAGCGTTTCAACACTTATTGCAACAATTTTTCAGCAAAGAATGGTTAACTAGTCATTTTTTAACATATTGGTTTATTTTCTTGTTTATTCTTACTCCTCTCAAATTCTGATAATGATCATTTTTAAAGAAAATCCTATCTAATAAAAATAACTGTTGCCTACTAACTTTAGTGAACTAGGCCATGTAATAACTAAATCATTTTATCAATTGCCAGCACTGCATGTTATTAAACAATTTTATAAGCCATGAGTGCGTAGGCCAAAGTATTTCATATTCTATATTTTATGCTATTACGATCTATTTAGTGCTCAAATATAAACTTTGATTTATGACAAATTAATTACAAAAACTTTGAATAATGCAGCAAAAATATAGTAACTTTTGATATTTACAAATGTTTGCTAAATCCTTTCTAAATCTCTATTAAATGTTTTAAATTATATTTTATATGAAAAATAAGCTGATATAATTGACAACTTAATAAAAGTTTTATTTTTACCACACTCTACAAAATAATTTATATCTGATCCTTTAAATAATACATTTGTCCCTATAAAACATTAACTGACAATATTTATTCAAAAACACATGATAATCAACTTGCCACAACATACAAACATATATCATAGATGGAGAGTTTAATTATCTGCAATTATCATGTTCGATATGTTGTCACTGTGGATTTCATGGGAAGTTTCGAATGTCACGCCTATGAGTTAACATAGAATACCTGGAAAACTCTTAATTTCAATCTCTTGGTACATGTTTCTGATTTCAAAATTTGAGTCTGAATGTCACTTAACTGTGTTTATGTATTCCATGGTCTTGAAAAGGAAAATATGTTGTAAAATAATAATTTGTGTAATGAAGATATAAGGTATAAAATTTTAGCAAACAAACAAACCATTTATGGAGAATATATTTCTCAATGTTTCTAACTACATAAAATTTACACTAAAAATGTTAAAATATTTATAATTTTAGTTAAAAAAATGATTATCAAAATTTTTGACTCAAATGCAACTAACGGATCATAATTATTTTAACTTATGTAAGAGAAATTCCCTTTCATAACTGAAACAAATAATTCTTCGATCATATGAATGCTTTAATTTAATTTATTTATTATTACGGAGATTAAAAAGTGGATTATAAAGTTAAAATCATGTATATTCATACATGATTTTCACTTTATAATCCACTATTTTATTAAGCACTTACGTGTCCATTTTTTTTCTCTCTCTCTCTCTCTCAATCTCGGAATTTTCAACCACAAATTGCAGAATAACGTGATAAAATGTAACGGACATTATAAAATTCAGAATTCTGCACCATTAGTTTATTAGATGAGTAAATGTTAGTACTGTTATCAAGAAATTAATATTTTCATATTTTTAGCGAATAATGAAGTACTAATAAAAGTTCTAAAGCTCTCTAATACGCATTATTAAAAATAAAATTATATATATTTCAATTTATTCCAAATGATTGTTTATAAATTCTATTTTCATTTGATACCGTTATTTACATTAACCGCAATAGTAAAACTCAATTGAAAAACATTTTTCCTCTAGTCATTACAAATATTTAATATTCATGTTACAAATTTACATCTGAATGCTTTAAAATTTGAATCTTGTAGAATTAAATCTCTATAGAAAATATAAATTTTTGAAGCACAATATTAAGTTATCCACGCACATACACGTGTGTGTATGTGTGTGTGTGTGTGTGTGTGTGTGTGTGTGTGTGTGTGTGTGTGTGTGTGTGTGTGTGTGTGTGTGTGTGTGTGTGTGTGTGTGTGTGTGTGTGTGTGTGTGTGTGTGTGTGTGTGTGTGTGTGTGTGTGTGTGTGTGTGTGTTTGTTTTCGACATGGTTCTGTAACCAGAAATCACAATTGTAAGGAAATGATCCTAATACGCGTTTCTTCCTTAGAACCATTGGAGCAAACTTTGCTTTTATCAATGACAAAGCACGGTTACACCGGATTCCTGCTGTTAGAAGGTGCTGGAAATGGAGGATATCTATTCGAATGTACTGGCTAGGGTATTTTCTTGATATAAATTCCATAGAACTTGTGTGGAAGGTCTTAAAGAGATGCTTTCCATAGAACTTTTGAAGTTTTCTTGTTGCTCAATGGTCATTTTTTGCATATGAGGGCTGATTAACAAAAGTGGATTCCAAACAAAGACAAACATAAAAATCCAAGGGGGGATTCAAATCCACAAACTGTTGAACATATGTGTGTGTATAAATATATATATAGTTACATTAATTATATTTATTTTTATTTATATATGAGCATTAAATTATTAAATATAAGCTTAAAATTTAAAAAAGTATGTAGGTTTTTATTTTTATTGTTTTATAGTTAGAATTATTTTTTTCTACTGACAATTGATTTGAACAATAATTTAGGGAGAATATTAACTTTTCCAATAATATTATGATCTATTGAATATACGCTAACTGTGGAAATTTTAGATTGGTGGATACATTCATTCTCAAGGTAAGTAATTAAAATATTTTAAGAGAATGAAACAAAGAAAAATATTAATAATAATAAATTTAAATATGGAAAGAGAGTGTCATAACAAATTATACCCATAAAAATTAGGGCACATCTTGTAAAAAATATTTTATTAATCATTTTCTTTTTGTATTTTTATATACTTACATATATATATATATATATATATATATATATATATATATATATATATATATATATATATATATATATATATATATATATATATATATATATACATAGGCAAGCAATAATTACATAGGATCACATTCATCTCTGAAAAGCAGAAAAGTAATATTAAAATTTCAACTTGAACTTACAAAAGTATTGCGAAAGTGAATGAACCATACCAAAATTAAGCAATCAGAATAATTGCTTAGAAAAATACTTACAGCAAGTGTTCAAAATGTTGAGCGTCGTTGCACAATTGACGCTAGCAAAATGAGAGACAGGAAACCCTTTCAAAAATTCCTGATGTTATGTCGACAATTTCATCGACAATAATTCTCGTCACGAAATATTCAGTTCAGTCCACCAGCATCTAAATATTAATTAGAACATAATTAACATGCATCAATTGAGAATCATTTTAAGATTCAGAATATGACTTAAGTCAGTTTTAGGTTTTCAACGAATGCATATTTTTATCACATACGCAAATTATTAATAAATTACAGATCAAGTTAACATTTTAGATTACTTTCTCTTTTATTAAAAACAATGAAAATTTTAATTTCACAATAATTTAATTGTTCCAAAATTAATGAAATATTCATGGGAATTCGTGCATGCCTATGGGTCAGGTTAATGGAAAACAAACATTAAAACTTCATAAAGGTATCCATTTAGATCTTAATATTCCGTGGTTAAAATGCTTCAGAGGTTTAATTAAACTCATATTATTTAATTAGCAATCATATTCTTCCAAATTTTTTGTAAAAATAAACTAACATCAGATGCAATATTTTCTTCCCATTAGAAATATATAAAAAGCATATTACAATATGCTGTTTCTTTTCTTTAGTTTCTTTTTTTTGTTTCCTTTCTTTTTCATACTTATAATGGATGTGCTATTTCCTTTTACGCATTTAATTGTAACAATTCATTCGTTTTGTTTGTATGCATGTGTCTGTTATAATATTATTTTTGATAAATTAGCTCATTTTCATAGGATATGAGAATAGGATTCAAATGAGTATATAGATCTTATAATCTTTATCATTTGAATTTTAAATTTTACTAAAAGTTGTTAGAAAAACTCAATTCTTTACATTTTCAGTTCCGAATAAATCCTCAAGATAATAAATTAACAACCTATTTTTTTGCATGATATAAGCACTGAAAAGCATGTTTTAAAGGGTATTAACCTTTCAAACATATTACCTAAGAAATTAGGAAAATAATTCAATCAGAAAAAAACATCATTAAGCTGTTTGTATCTGTTATTGTAATATTTAATCTAATAAATACCGGTAAAATTCCATAACTGTTGCATTATCTAAAAAGAAAGTGTATGTTTTAGATTTATAAAAGTACATTGCAATCTTATATAGAATAAAAAATTATTGAATTCTTAAATTTATAGAATTCTATTAGTGATTTTAGTATAAATCTTTAAAATCTTAAAAGTAATATTTTTCATTCAAAGAAAAATACCGATATGGTGCTTTTCTTTTATTTTTTTGTAATTTTACTCCAAAATAAATAACAATGAGGTATTTCGTTATTAATAAAGGTAAATCATATTATTCAGTAATTAGTTATAAAAATAATAGAGAATAAATTTGAATTGCTCAACAATTAGAAAGAAAAATGATAAAAAAATAAAATAGAATTTATAAAGATGTTAGGAATTTCGTCTTCTTACAGGATGTTTTATAATATTGTGAACAAATAAAAACATAAGATAATAAAATATTATCATATGATATTATTATAAATGGCATGATTATACGAGATGTTTGTTTCACAGTAGAAAAAAATATCCAAACATTTTAGTATAGCAGAGAATTGAAGGAAGTATCTGAAATTTTCTTAAACAACATTTTTTCCCGAAAAGCTACAAATCAAATATATCATTTTTAGGTAATGAAGAATACATTTAAGGCATTTATAGGAAGTAAGGAAATTTTTTAAATATGACTCACATTTTTCCTGGATATATAAATTTTATATAACAGGAAATTCTAATTGGTGACCGAACTGAAGAGCACATGATCATATCAATTACATAAAAGTTTCTTTAGCATTTTCATTTCCAAATTTCTTAATTTTACAAAGCGCTTTCGTTTACTAAAACGTTTTAATAAAAAAAACTATGTAAAATATGTTTTTCTTGCCACAAATGTATAATATCTGCAGCATTTAATTTTCAACTACTGAATCATTTAAATTTTCTATTCAGTCAATCTTTCAACTCTAGACTTTTTTTCCTATCCCATTACTAAATAACTTAATTACTTTTAAAAATATTTTGTTGTAACTGAATTAAATTCAAAAGTTTTGATTTGAATAATATATTTTTTTACAATTACCTAATGTTATATTTTATATAAAGATGTGAAAGAGGATAATATTATCAACATTTCTCATGAAATGGCATGAGATGTAATAAAGTCAGATATTATCCCTCAGTCTCAATAAGAGTAAGACAACACTTTTTGCAGCAGAAATCTCGCGTTATACACCAGCCACTTTTTTGAACAATACTAAAAGAATGTTGAGCTTCTGCAACGCATGTCTGTCAGGACGAGTGCTTAGTAGTCTTATTAGTTTTTCTTAAATTGAGACATAAATACGGTCCATTATCGATGAAAAGTCCCCACGAAAAGCAGTTTATGCATGGAATATTAAAATGATTTACAAAATTAATAAATAAATATGTATAGCTGCAACAATTAATTGAATTAATAACAAATATGAAATGAATAATGTACATGAAAATAAGCTGAATTTACTTTTAATAAATTATAATAATGATAATAATCAAAAGCAGTAAATTAATTTATTACCAATAAAACCAAATTATAAATTTAAATTTCACAACAATACAAATTATAAAGTAATATATTTTTATAACGCTAAAGAGATACTAAACAACTAAAAAAATAAAAGAAATATAAACAGAATCTAATGAAATTGAAACACATTCCTTCAGAGTCTCACAAAGTGTTCAAATAAGCAAAAATGAGAGTTTTTGATACTATTGAAGATGTACTTTATAAGTACTTCTTTCACCGAAAAGAAAGAAGTGCGAAAAAATCTTCAAATACGTGCCTAGAGTACGTAATAAATTTTTAAATAGCTGTCCGAAGTATATTACACTTCTTTTAACTTCTATTCTCAATTGTATTTCGCTGAAATATAAAGAGCGAAATAAGATCTTGCTTAAAGAGAATGTTCTTTGTAACGTATTTCTCTGAAATTTGGTGATTATACCTCCCTCTATAATTGATGTGTGAAACTACAGTTTATTAATTTTTTCTTAAAATAATTATGCGTAACAAGTAAGTCAGATGAAAACTCAATATGTTGTTTATATTGCTTGGTTATGATTTAAAATATACACTTTTAAGCGATGATTTCAATTTTAAGGAATTATTAAATGCACCCATAGGAAATATTTAAATCAGTTTAATGCAGTTTTATTTTCAAAATATTTAAAATAGCTTAAGCATATGTAATAATAATTATTATTTACTTTTAAATATCAAAAAAATTTTGTCCTTAACCAGGAACAATTCTTATCTATAGAATTGAACACACTGTCATATTGCAAAAAATGCATGAAATAAACGTTTGTCTCCCAAGCAATACATTTAAAGAGTTCCGCTTTTAATACTTTCTTGAAAAAGTAAAAAATGTGATTAAATGGTACATATATTGTTAAATAACAATTCTCAATGATTCTTACCTCTTATTTTTAAATCCCAGGTGTCAACATTTTTTTTAGTAAAAATTTATAATAGAAATAATTAGCATTATTTTTTTATATTTTCTCAGGTTCAATATATGTTCAGTTATTTTTATCGTTGAATATTAATGTCACGTCAGATTACGAAATAAATATTAAACAAATAACCTAGAAATATTTGTATTTAAGATATCCAGAAGTATAAGAAACTTATTGTTCATTTACATTCAAGAATTATCTGAAGTAATTAGTATGTTGATGTCACATTATTACAGAAATTGACTTAATTCAATTCAACAAAATAATATTCACAAATAATTCCTTAATTCATCACGTGTTCATGATGTGCTAAGTATTTATTCAAACTGTTATGTTGAAATACTTACAGTTAACTATTCAAAGAAATGCGCATAAATATCGATATATTTATTGTAGAAATTTCTAACATTGTATAAGTGGTCAGTAATAATTGTTTTCCTTTCTTAAACATCTCACTGTGCATGTCATACATTATATATATATATATACATATATATATATATATATATATATATATATATATATATATATATATATATATATATATATATATATATATATATATATATATATATATATATATATATATATATATATATATATATATATATATATATATATATATATATATATATATATATATATATATATATATATATATATATATATATGTATATATATATATATATATATATATATATATATATATATATATATATATATATATATATATATATATATATATATATATATATATATATATATATATATATATATATATATATATATATATATATATATATATATATATATATATATATATATATATATATATATATATATATATATACATACATATATATATACAAATCAGCATTGTTTCTAATGCTCGACTGCTAGGATTTTTACCTTTCAGCAATGCAAAGTGT
The DNA here is from genome assembly GCA_037975125.1 of Latrodectus hesperus. Taxonomy (NCBI): domain Eukaryota; kingdom Metazoa; phylum Arthropoda; class Arachnida; order Araneae; family Theridiidae; genus Latrodectus; species Latrodectus hesperus. The sequence continues at coordinate 39,238,261 of CM075862.1, forward strand.
GGAAATGAAATCACTTTATATAGTGGTGCACCCAGTGACCCTGAAAGTGGATCCTCGTATTTTAAAGTAGCAATCCTGCAGGCCCCCAAGCTTGGCTTGCAACTTCTAGGGATATCATTTTACGTAGAGGACATTGCTAACACGACATATTTTATGTGGCCTAGTCACCATTAGTGAACACAACGGATCTTAGGTTGGGTTGGGATTCGAACTCAATACCTTCCTATAACAGGAACGACGCCCTAACTAAACAGATCATCGTTGCCTCAAATCTATATTATAAATGAAGTTTAAGCAGTATACATTAAATGCCCTTCACCCGAGCGTTTCTTATATTTAAATATTGACAATGGAATATCATGCTCATACTTTTCAAAAGAAAAATCCGCAATAATATTTTCTTTTTTTTATATTGAATCTCTTCATATGAAATACATCAAAAGTTTAGTTTCATTATCGATATTAAAAATATATTATTTCCATTTCAAAATGATCTCTTAAAAACAGCTTTATAAGAATTTATGAATTTTAAAATGAATTTAATTAATATAAATAATATTGTATTTAGTATGCTATAATAAGTTTTTTACTGTGTATTTTTGTTTCTTTTTATATACATTTTTATATATTTTTACTTATTTCTTATGCCTAATCTGAATAATTGCCAACAATTTCACACATTATATTTACATAAACTTATGCAATATCCTTAAAATTATTTTTAAATCAACGAAGCACATGTTCCAAATTCGCAAATGTGTATTAAATTTAGAATTTAAAAAATAAATTATGGCATGAAAGTATTCATATTTGAGAATGTTTTTTGCATTTTTCTAACAGTTATTTCAGGACAAGAAAACGAATTGACTCCCTAAATTATCCTCAAATAACTATTGACTTTTAACATAATTATGGCGTTGGTTGACTTTTAATTATGTTGTTTGGAAGTATAATTTACATTCATATTGTTTTTCAAAATTTAAGATAAAACAATTCTGTAAGATGTTCCTCGAATTTATGCCAGAATATTTTGAACACATTTTTTATGTAAGATATACCATATTATTTAATATTCTGCAACAATATATGTTTGTTTTTATTAATTGAATATTTTTACAATACCGTTTACATTCAAGGATGAGAAACTCTTTCATTTTCTGCTACATGCTATATAATTATTTTCAAAAACATGTTCATTTCCTTGTAATTAACTAAATCATCGTCAGATAATGAAACATATTTATTTATAAATTCAAATTGGTTTCACATAATAATCATCAAATTGTTACGAATAATAATCACTGTAAGTCCCTTGTTTAGTTTAAGGTTAATGTGAAATCGGTATTGAAAAGTAATTTTTAAATAAATTAAATGTTTAAAAAAAGCTTTAGCAACAACATCAATAAACTAAAGCAACTTGAATATTTTCCCTTGATTCCATTATAAAGTAAGAACTACTTATTATTAAAATTTTTACATGAAAAATGAATACAACATTATGATAAAAAAATAATTATATTTCTTATAATGGACAAAATAGGTAAACTTTTGAGCGCCATTTTTAAGTTTAATAAAGCATTTCAAAATGGTTTGATGCATACTTCCCGCGCGAGCGTTAGAGTGCATATAAATTATTTTCAATTACTCTTCCGAATGCTCTCCTGCATTCGACAGAGTAACAGGCACAATTCCATCCAGCTTAGACTGCTTAGAATTGTAATTCAAATAACCGAACCATTAAATTAATAAATCGTTAATTATACTTTTAATCATATAAAAAATAAACTATATTTAATAAAGATTTTATGCTATAATTTGTGGAAATATTTATTGTGTTATTAGAATAACGTAAGATTATCTATTTTTATGATGTCTAAGAATAAACTGCTCTTGACAATAAACACATTTAAGAAAAGGACTCGTGGACCTCGTCTAGTATATTCCTAGACATGGAGATTAGAAAGAAGAAGACCTTTGTCTCTGAAATGTAATAAAATTCTTTCATTAAATAAAATATTCTATATTTCCAAAACCATGATTTTTCATTCATCAGGCATTAGTAATGTGTGTCTATTTACATTAGATACGATGCACTTTTATTTAAACATTTGTATTCATTTTAACTTTATATATATATATATATATATATATATATATATATATATATATATATATATATATATATATATATATATATATATATATATATATATATATATATATATATATATATATATATATATATATATATATATATATATATATATATATACATATATATATACATATATATATATATATATACATATATATATATATACATATATATATATATATATATATATATATATATATTATATATATATATATATATATATATATATATATATATATATATATATATATACATATATATATATATATATATATATATATATATATACATATATATATATATACATATATATATATATATATATATATATATATATATATATATATATATTATATATATATATATATATATATATATATTATATATATATATATATATATATATATATATATATATATATATATATATATATATATATATATATATATATATATATATATATATATATATATATATATATATATATATATATATATATATATATATTATATATATATATATATATATATATATATATATATATATATATATATATATATATATATATATATATATATATATATATATATATATATATATATATATATATATATATATATATATATATATATATATATATATATATATATATATATATACATATATATATATATATATACATATATATATATATACACATATATATACATATATATATATATATATATATATACATATATATATATATATATATATATATATATATATATATATATATATATATATATATATATATAATTATATATATATATATATATATATATATATATATATATATATATATATATATATATATATATATATATATATATATATATATATATATATATATATATATATATATATATATACATATATATATAAATCCTTGTATTTATCTTTTAAAATAATACATTTTTTATTTAAAAATATTTGCATTATAATTTCATTATCAGAGAAATCACTATAAAAAACATCTTTTTTCTAATTGAGCAAGTAAAATAACAAAGATGTACATATATGATGTAGACAAATGTCAAATATTTAAGCAAAATCGAGGATAATATAACAAAATGCAACCACTAGATCAAGATCTCTAATCACTTTGTTGTCATTGGTTTAGAAATACTTCTACGAACTCGAATAATCTAGATTTTAAAGTTTCCGAAATAACAGTCTATTGTTAATATGATCAAATGAAAAAATCTTTTATCATTCGCTCAATTTTAAGCATTTTTAAATGATTATTTCATAACTAGTTTAAAAAATAATCATTTGTGAGGATATTCCTTTAACGATATTGAACATTTGCTCAAAGAAGATTAGAAACAACTCTTATCTTGAAAAAATATAGAAATAAATTTATAAGTATAGTAGGGTTATGTCTAGATCTTATGAGATCAGTATATGTGCATAAACATAAAATATAAATAAATATGATTAGGATAGTTAAGACCGACAAAACCCATGGTTAATTTAAAACTATGATCATTGTCACAACAAAATAATTTTCAAATTTCTATTCAAATTTTAAACAAACTGTAAATTTTGAAATTGTCTCACAGTTTTAATGAATCTATATGTCCTTAACATTTTTAAATAACTGAATTACATAAATAATCCCTTTTTTACACGTTTATGTCTTACAATGATAATGACATAAAAAAAAAAGAAAAAGGAACTATACATGAAAAAATAGCATACATTTGAATAAGGCAATTTTTTTCATGAAAATGAATTTAAAAAATAAAACAATAGAAATTTTTCAAAATCTTAAAAATACTATGTTTTTCTTTTTGAACAGAAAACTGCTCTAGAGCTTTAAAGTAATTGAAAAAATACCAATAACTGTATTTAAAAAAGTCAAAAAACTTCAAAATAATTCAACATTTTTCAAAAATATTTAATTTAGTTTTATATTTTTCATAAATTGAAATATCGCAAGAAAAATTGCATTCTTATGGAAGTAAGTGATAAACTCCTTTTTTTTTTTTTACTTTTTAACCAAAAAAATTTCTTTGCTGAATAACAATTTTTGTTTTGAAAGAAATTAGATTTACCATTTTTATTGTTCGGAGTTATTTCTTTAAATTCTTCAAAATGTTTAAAAGTTTTCTTTTTTATTCTTTCAACCATTTAAGACAAAAATTAAATTTTAAATCAATAATTTCATTCGATATTTTGGAAATTTTAAATTTTTCTTTTTAAAAATTTACTAAGAAATTTAAATATATATTCTAGAAACGCTTATAATTTTAAAAATTTAGTCAAGAACATTTACTTCTTTTGCAGTTTTAATACGTTTCTAACTTTATACATTTTTATTAGTTATACTTAAACACAAAAATATTATTTTTAAATTATCTTGTTTGACATTTTACAAGTTATCAACATAACCATCATACAGTAACGTAGGTTTGTTAATATTTGAAATAAATATCTTACCAGAGAAGCAATAACAAGAATAATTTAGTCGTAATTCCTTTATTTGAATTTTTTTTTATCCTATTCCTTTGATAATAATTTAAAAAATTGGTGAATAAAGTCGAAACTATTAAATATAATAGTTTCGACTTTATTTATTGCCCTTTAATGATTAGATTTAAGTATAGAGAAAAATTTTCACCAAACGAACATAATTATTTTTCTTAATTTTAAGGCATATTTTGATAAATAATACATGAAGTTTTCTTTTGCAATTTTCATTTAAAATCAAAATTTAAAATTCAATTTCAATTTTTTCTTAAAATTGATCTTACATTCAATGATGTTCCTTTTATGCATTCTGATTTAATTTTTTAAATAAATTTTAATCTCACTAATATATAAAACTTGAAGAATACAAAGTATATATATATATATATACATATATATATATATATACATATATATATATATATATATATATATATATATATATATATATATATATATATATATATATATATATACATATATATATATATATATTCACTATGATAAGAAAAACATAATTGTGTAAACTTAATTTTTAAAGCTTCAACATAGTTAATATATATTCAATTTTAACAAATTTTTGAAAGCTTAATATTTTGCATCTTAATTTCAAACAACAGATAAATGCAGATTAAACTTTGAAAAACAGTTAATGTCACTTAGAAAATATAAATTACAAATGAAATTACTCCACAGTTCATATTCATTTTAAGATTAGCGATGAATATCAAAATAATCTATAGATAAAAAATAAAAAACAGAAATCAATATTTTTAAATAACTGATTCTGCGTTCTATTATGATCAATGTTAAAAAATGATAACACTTAAATAAAAAATACTTGAATTATATAAAAACACTCATCTAAAAAACACTTAAATACAAACTTGAAATACAGCTTTCCAAATGTTATAACACAATGCGTTCATTTCACCCCAAACGTTACCATTTTAAGAACAAAATGCATCGATCTAAAATTTATAGGCAGCATTGTACATGCAGCAAACATAATTTACTTCATTAGTGATTTCATCTCAAATCAAAAAAAATTTTTCTTTCTTTTTGAAGAGTAAAAGCTACCTTCATTAACACTTAGAGAATAAATTTGCTGTTTTTGTTTACATTTTATTTCAGAGCCCCAGTATGACGTTTTCTTTCGGTACATGATTATCATATTAACTAAAAAAAATCTTTTGATATTTATTTTCTTAATTTATTTTTTATGGCACAAAGTTTCAGAAAACTTTTTGGAAAAATTATAAATATAGTAGTTTTCTCTATTTATATTCCAAACATTTCAATTTTTTTTTAAATTTTTACTCAGCTTTCATCATTAAATTTCAAAAACATATATGAATTAATATTTTTGTGTATAATTGTAAGATATTTCAATTGATAATCTCATGAAGAAGAAAGCTCTAGTGCAGTTGCAAGTGTGTGATTATACATGTATATATATATGTTTATTTATAGGTTTATATATATGTGTGTCTTAAAAAAATTTATTATAAAGTATTTTTATCTTTTACAATAAAAGGTTACTTTAGTCGGGTTAAATTTATTTCCAACCTATTTGAAGATGCATCAGGATTGCATAAGGACTTGGGTACGGGAAATAAGTTGGGATGTCTAAGTCCTCAAACTGAAGTGATATCTTGGAGGTGGCAGGCCAAGGCTTCTGGTAGCTGCTTCTAAACAGTCAATTAACTTCAAAATTTCAACTGCATACCCATCGAGTTTTCAACTTCATAAAACACCAACAGTGTAACACTTTATAGAGCCTAAAAATGAAATATTCCTAGAGACCTGGCATTAAATCAAAATTCGAATACCCTATTAGCTTCAAAATTTTAATTGCATGCCCATTGAGTTTCCAACTTCATAAAATACCAACAATGTTTCCCTTTACAGAGCCTAAAAAGGAAATATTCCCAAAGGCTAGACATTCAATTAAAAATGCCAGAAAAGTACAAATATCATTTTATGTAAACTTCAAGTAAAGTTTTTGAAGTTGTTAATATATAAAACTAAAAATATGGAGATTTTACGTGTTTATAGAATGCACAAAATTAATAATTAGATTCAGGTATAGTTGTCATAAAAACTGAATTATATTATTATGTTGATTATACTTTACAACTTAACTTACTTCCTAATTACTTATATTATATTAATCCCATATTATTATACAAATTAACTATATTAACCCCACCTTGGGCATGGATGTTCGTAGTATTTTGGAATCCACTTTAGACCATGGGTTCCAGACTAATTAACTTTCGCTTTGAAAAAATGACTTCTAAACGAAAACCAAACCAAACTAATCCTAATTAATTAAAACTGTAGGAGACAAAATGTGTTTAATTTAAAATTATTATTTATGAGATATCTAAATACTAATAATTTTATCTAATAGCAATAAAATAAAATTATTATTTAAATTTACTACATTAAATTAACGCTACAAAAATATCATTTTCATTTTCTACCAAAATGTGAATTGGCAACAGTAGAAAGAGTTAGACTTAAACAAAAAAGAATGTCTCTTGCTCTAATACCAAGTGGTAATTATAAAGTATGTTTACGTTATTGTAAAACACAAATAATTATAAAACATAAAATGTAATGTAGTAAGTATAAGTGTAAAAGAATAATTGTAAATATTCAGTTTAATAAAAATTTTTCTCAGTCATCTTTTATTTGGGGACAACAAAACATTATTCTATTCAGTGTTCTTTGATTTCATCTACTAATTCTATTATTTACTGGATATGAAGCTTTTCTTTCCCTAGAAATATTAAAAAAAATTTATTTTAAAATTTCATACTATAAATAATTTGATTTAAACTAAAAATATTCTTGTTTGTAACTGTGAAAAATATGAAAAGTAGAAATACATTAGAATAAATATAAAAATGAAATTTTCTAAGGAAACCCCTTTTTGAACATTTTAAAGAAACACAATTTAATTTCCTAAATGAAATACCTTTATAAATAATTTTTGGTTGTTGACACATTTCGAAATAGTTTTGCATTTCTTCATATTATCAGGATTAAAGCATATGTCACAACAATTATTTTTATGATTAATACAATGCTATTTAATATAAAATAGAAGTATTTTAAGATAAAATGTATGCATACATTTCGTGTCTGAAAAAGGAAATAACCTGTTTTCTTTCATGTTGATTAAAGTGAAATAAATCTATATACAGTTCAAATGTGATTAGAACATGAACTTTCAATTTAAATAAAATGAAAATTTCAATAAATCTACTAAAATATAGTTACAAATATAAAACATCAAGAAAAGCAAAAGTTTATTGTTATAGATACATTAAAAATGTCTTTAATTTTGTACATAAATAAGTGAATTATCGTCAAAGGATCCATAAATAATTTGAAATTATATTCATAAAATTCCCGATCATGTGCGCATTGTTTCTTGATAACCATTTCAAATTAAACAAACACCTCTTGTTTACAGACAATTTTAAGTCTTTCATTATGAGACATTAAGTACTGCTAGATTTAACAGAACACAACAAAAACTGTTATCAGTTAAAATAAGGATATGTGGGAATTTTCAAGTGTGTGTGTGTGTGTCTGTGTGGAAACATTAAACTCTTTTTAATAAAAGATATTTTTTAACTGCCAAAAAAGTCAAATTAAATAACATGTTAATTTTATAAACATTAAATAACATTTAATTGCACATATAGTTAAATAATTTACATATATATATATATATATATATATATATATATATATATATATATATATATATATATATATATATAATATTAATATATTTATAAATAATTACCTTTTTGTATTATTGATGAAATAAATTAACATTAATTATTTAACAATATTCCAATGATTTTTCCTTAATCTACTAGAAATGGAGAAAAAAGTCATTTTAGGAAACAAATTAAAAACCGCTCATTCGCTGAAAGAAAGTAGCTCTTTTTGAAGATGCCAGTTCACTCCTATATATAAAATATTTAAATATATATAAAATATTTAAATGCATTCCACAAGAACTAAATTTTATTTTCGGCGTAATATTAAGTTATGAATTAATCAATACAAAAGAAAAACATTATGAGATAAATAAATCTTTATTAAGTATGCAAAAAAGGAAATATATTAATATAATCCGATATTATTACACATAATTGACACAGTTATAATTATGATTAAAATTTATTAAGATAACGATGAAGAGTTTAACTATTGCTGTTGATTTCGCCGGGAACAAAAAGGCGAGTCAAAAACAATAGAATCCACACAGGGAAGCAAACTGGTACTGGCACAGATGCCGTATAATGCAGGAATCCAAATTCTGAATTTTTTTGACGATGAAGAAATGTTGCCCTAATGACGTATAGTGACGTGCGCAATGAGGTAAATATTAGGTCTACCGGAAAGTTCTGTCCGTTTTAGAATGAAACAAAGGAATACATTTTTTCATACTTTGGAAAAACTTTATTGAATAATATAATTGCCATCATTATTTATGACTTCTTGCCAGCGTGATGGCAATTTGTATATCCCATTTTTAAAAAATGTCTTACCTCTAGAGGCCAAAAATTGAACCAGTACTTGCCTGATATCTTCTTCGTTCTTTAATTGTTTGCCCTGCAAGAAATTTTGTAAGGACAGAAACAAGTGATAATCAGATGGTGCTAGGTCCGGTGAGTATGGTGGATGCAACAGAATTTCCCAGCCTAGCTCTGCGACTTTCTGACGAGTCCCCAAAGCAGCATGTGACCTGAAATTGTCATGTAGCAGTATGATGTCCTTCTTATTGAACATCGCCGGGCTCTTTTCTTAGAGTGTTGTTTTTAATTTATCCAATTGCTGACAGTACCTCTCCGAATTTAGCCTTTCGTTTGGTTTCAACAGCTCAAAATGTATTGGTCCTCGAATGTCCCACCATATACACAACATTCTCTTGTTCAGGCTCAACTTCGGTTTAGAGGTAGAGGGGGCAGGTTTTCCGGGTTCACAATATGCCCTTTTTCTTATGATGTTTTCATAGGTAATCCACTTTTCATCCCCAGTTATGATCCGGTCCAAGAAGGGTTCGATTTTGTTGCGTGCAAGCAGAGATGTGCATATGATGACTCGATCATTCAAATTCTTCTCACTTAACTTGTGTGGTACCCATTTCGAATACTTCCACACAAACCCTAGTTTCCGAATATGGTCGGAAATGGTTTGTTGAGCTGAATCAAGCCTTTCCGCAATCTCTGATGTTGTCAAAAAAGGATCTTGTCTAACATGATCTTGACAGCATCGTCGTCGATCAAAGATGCTCGCCCAGAGCGTGGCTTATCAGAAAGGTCGAAATCACCTACATGAAATTTTTTGAACCATCTTCTGCATGTTCTATCAGAAACTGTACCTTCACCAAACACTTTCAATAAATTTCTATACGCTTCTGTAGCATTTCTTCCTTGTTGGAATTCGTAAATGAACTTCGTTTCATTTCATCTGCGACGAAAATATGTATACATTGTTAGCGATAAAAAGAGAGAGCCAAATATGTGTCACAGGAATATGCGCATACTTGTTGAAACTGATTGTAACCGGAGCGGACAGAACTTTCCGGTAGACCTAATAATAGAGTTTCTCAGAATTTTACATCCTGCATTATAAGGCATCATTGACCTAGTACTATGAGTTAATAAGCAGTGAGTGGGGTCGGAAATCGAATTGAATACAAAGAAAAGTTGAACTACAGCTTCTACATTGACTGACCTGGGGCTGGTGTAGTGGTTTCAATCAAAGAGATAGAAAATGGGAGATCTGCCACACTTTTTTTACGGAATCGACCCTCATTTGCTCAGTAAAATTAACTAGTTCTTAAGAAACAATTCGCGAAAGGATAGCACTTCTCTATCATCTACTTTTTCAACATCAATATTTTGAGGAACTGATCACCATTTATTGCAAAGTGTTAATATTATAAAAATTTACTCTTTAGCATTAAATGTATCAAATTTATTTCTGACCAACCTTATTTGTTTCATTACTAATAATATAAAAATAATAAAATATATAAAAATATTATCACTCTGTTCCAGTTCTTAAATAGTGATATATATGTATGTATATATATATATATATATATATATATATATATATATATATATATATATATATATATATATATATATATATATATATATATATATATATATATATATATATATATACATAACCATAAAAATCTGGTTTTTTTCCCTATTGTTTTCTTAATTCAAGCATTTAACTGATTTTTTTAAAAATTTAATTTAATTTAGTATCAAATAAACATAATAAATAAAAATATTTAACAGTTAGTGAAGTAACGTATTTTAAATAATGTTTTTTATGTAGAACATACTACATGTATAATGTGGTTTAAATTTTTACCACATGATTCAAACTCATTGAATGACACGTAAATTTAATAAAGAAATAAAGCATTAACAAAATAATCACAAGAATTACATAATTTATTCGTTTGAAAAAATCTTTGTTTTTATTATCTATATAAATAAAATGAATTTTTGATAATCTTTTTTTTTCCTTAGAACTTCAACAAAAAATACGCTTTTTAAAATTGATGTTTAATAATTAAAACTAGATTAATTTTATAATGATATATTTATAGTACACACAAAATGATTTATGTCATTATAAAATACATTTATAAGACAGAATGACTAATCTCCCAAAATAACCATATATTTTCTGTCAAAATCTATGGATCGTATTGAATGTCTTATTTACTTATAAGAAATAATATATTTCAATAAATGTCATATATATTATTACTAGTTTATCTTTTTTCACGAAACACATTAATCATGGTATTTATATTTACCGCAATGTCATTTCTATGTACTCATGATAGCTACTGCATATTTTTATAATTTTTTTTTATTATTTAAAAGCAACGTCTCTGGAACTAAAGGTTGACACCTATCAACAAGCGCCATTATTTTCCAAAATTAAAAAAAAGCATTCATTATGTTTCTAAAATTTTTTCAAAAAAAGCACCATTAATTTTCATCTTGTAACTATAAAACTGAAGAAAAAAACTGCCGTTGATTAAATATTATCCAAAAGCTAAAAAATGGTGTGTAATTAAGTAGGTTATTTTTTTATCAATTATATGAATTTTTTATTAAGTTTATGAATTAATTTTAACTATTTTTTTATGAAAGAAAAAAAATTAAAGCCAAATACTTTCATTATTTTTAATACTTTATATTGTAACAAGCATGAATGTAATATTGTTATTAAAACTCATTTAAGAATTTATTTTTCAGTCGTGTTCAAAATTAAAAGTCAATAATAAAGTATTTGCTGTTAATATTTAGAATTTTACTCGCCACAGGTAATTTTGTTTTTAAATTTAAAAAGTAATATACAATTTTTTTTAATTAGTCGGATGTCTCCTATATATAAAGGTAAATTTAATAAATGTTTTGAGTATTATTCTTCATTTAATTGAGTATTGATTTAATTGAGTATTTAATTTAATTGAATAAATTAAATATTATTTCTTCATTTAATTAAATAATTAAAGTCATATGAAATAAAATATGTAAATAATATAATAAACATAAATATCTTTAAAGAATTTTCGCACTTTGTATAAAAGTATTCAATGTATGCAAAGAAAGTAATACTAGCGAAGAAGGAAATACGTAAATTCACTTAATATTTTTTCTAAAATTCAATAAAATTTATTTTTTAAAACTTTTGAGCTGTCATTTGTTTTATAACTGATATCTGCCGTTAAAATTTTATTGCAACATAAATTATTTAATTTATAATTTTTTATTTTCTGCATATTGTTTTAAAATTCAACACACTTCTATAAAATTAGTAGTAATGTTGGAGATTAAAGTTTCTAATCCCCAATGTCAAAATAAAATTTAAATATATTTTATTATATGTAGATTATTTTTAATTTGATAGCAGTGACTTGATTGCTTACAGCTATCAGATAAAAAAAGGACCGTGGTAGCCTAGTGGTTAAGGCAACCGACTTCCATCCGGAAGGGCTGGGTTCGTTTCCCAATGCCGCCAAAGAACCACCGAATACATGCGATATACGTGCTCGTTAAATCTGTGAAATCGAAAGCCCTATGGTTGGTCATTGAGCAGTTACCATGGGTGCAATGGTCTGGAGAAAATTTACTCCCCCTTCAATCAATGTCAAAATTAAGGGAGTGGATCCTCTGGTGGTGCCATCTATCGGATAATTTAAAGAGCAAAGACGTACTTCGTGGTGCTCTGATTAAAACGAAAGACGCTCCCTATTGACTTAAATTCGCATAGCCAAGGCATAGCGAGCTTGGCTTGTCCAAATGTCATAAGAAACAGATAAAAAATGGAAAGTTACTCTATCTTAAATTTACATATTTTATTATATTAATACGGCAGTTTATCAAATTAGATAGTTTAGAAACGTTCATTAGAATTTTTAGAAAACATGCACCTCTGAAATCTAGCTTTTCTTGCATATATATATTATATATATCTAATCAATATATATAGGGATAATATATATATATATATATATATATATATATATATATATATATATATATATATATATATATATATATATATATATATATATATGCATATATATATATATATATACGTATGATATATAGATATCTCATAAAGTACTTATCCTCTTGCATATGAAATGTTGAATAATAACTTATATGTAGACGATCTGTTTTTTGGAAGTTCTACGGTAGAAGAGGCTTTCAAATTATCTACTGATGCTGTTTCTATTTTGAAAGATGCAAATATGACTATGAGAAAACTAGACACAAATTCGAAAGAACTTAAAATGTTATGGAAAAATTCTGATTCATTGATTGAAATTAATGAAAATCCTGATTCACATTTGAAGGTCTTAGGACTTAAATGGAATAATGAAGATGATGTTCTCGAACTTGATTTAACATATTTGTTGTCAAATTTAAATGCTAGTAAATGCACTAAAAGGAATTTTCTCTGTACTGATGCGAAAATATTTGATCCTTCTGGATTTGTTTCTCCAATTTTGATTCGAGCAAAGTGTATTTTACAAGAACTATAGGAATTATGTATTGACTGGGACGGTGAGTTTACGGTGAATTAAAAGAAAATTGGTTAATGTGGTGCAATGAAATTAATGAACTTCAGAATTTAAATATTCCTCGATATTATTTTAACGATTTAACAATTTTGGATGAAGAAAGTGTACAACTACACGTATTTTCTGATGCTTCGCTAAAATCTTTTGGAGCTGTAGCATACTTCAGGTACAAAACTGCAGAAAGTACTTTTAACACGAGTTTTGTTATTTCTAAAGCACGAGTAGCACCCCTTAAGAAGTTAACTCTGCCTCGACTGGAGTTAATGGGATCTGTCATAGCTGCAAAATTAGTCAAACATCTTAAAGAACTGCTTAAAAATCTCGATAAAATATATTTGTGGAGTGATTCTACGATTGTACTCCATTGGATAAAAGGATCTGCGATAAAGTGGAAGCAGTTCGTGGCTAATAGAGTTGCAGAAATTCAAGAAATTACAGATCCAAATGATTGTGTTGGGAAGAACAACCCAGCTGACCTATTGACGAGAGGAATTTCTTACAAAGACTTGATATATTCTAGGATGTGGTGTCATGGCCCTGAATGGTTAATCAACTCGGAAGATACCTGGCCATGTGCACAAAAGCCTGAAATCAGCATTGATGATGAAGAGGTGGAATACGACGGACAAAAACTTGTTGCTACCTCAATAATTGTTTATTCCAAAACTATGGATCTGGATAGATATAGCAGCTTGAGAAAACTATTAAGAGTAACTGCTTGGATACTACGTTTCGTGAACATGCTGAAAACCAAACTTCCACAAAAGGGTCCTATTACATCAAACGAACTCGACAAAGCTGAACAAGTTTTGGGTGAAATCTGTTCAAGGAGAAGCTTTCTATGAAGAAACAAACTGTTTAATTGCAGGTAAACCTCTTTTGAAAGACTCAAAACTACTCTGCTTAAATCCTTTCCTTGATCAAGATGGTGTTTTGCGCATCACAGGTCGCTTAGGAAGAACTGATTTAACAACTGATGAAAAACATCCAGTTATACTACCTGCTAAGTCTAAATTAACTGAATTGTTAATTTGGGAGTCCCATAAAAGAGTATTCCATTCAAGTGTGTCTCACACGTTAGTGCAACTCAGAGGAAAATACTGGATTTTAAAGGCTAGACAAAGAATAAAATCGCTACTTCGGAAATGTGTTATCTGCAGAAGATTCAACTCCTCTCCTGGAGATCAAGTTTTAGCTCCATTGCCAACTGAACGAGTAGAGCAGTCGCTTCCATTTGCAATCATCGGAGTTGATTTTGCTGGTCCTTTGTTTGTAAAGAATGATGACAAGCAATATATTTTGTTGATAACATGTGCAGTGACTAGATGCCTTCATTTAGAGCTAGTTGGAAATTTATCAACAGACACTTTTCTTCTGGCATTTCGACGCTTCATTGCTCGACGTGGTTTGCCGTCTGAAGTGTTCTCCGACAATGCGCGTACTTTTAAACGTGCTGAACGAGATTTAAAGCAACTCTTGGTCAATTTTGAACGACTCAAAATTTCAAAACTTTTGTTCTTCAAATTGCATCAGATGGAAATATATCGTAGAGAGAGCTGCCTGGTGGGGTGGATTTTAGGAACGTATGGTACGAACTGTAAAGATTGCTTTTCGCAAAACTCTTGGAACATCCTCCTTAACCATAGAGCAATTGCAAACTGTTCTCTTCGAAATTGAGGCTATGATTAATTCTCGCCCAATTACCTATGCTGGAACTGATGCAGATGAACCAAGTGCTTTAACGCCGGCCCATTTTCTTTTAGGGAAAAGAATAACATCTTTGCCTTCTGTAAGACTTAAAATTGATTCAAACATCTCTTCCAGGAAGAATTTAATTAGGGCTTTCAATTATAGAGAAAAATTAATGAGACAATTTTGGTCTCGTTGGAAAAATGAATATTTACTAAATTTACGATCAGTTAATTACAATTTTGTTAAAGGTAACATCACTCAGTTTAAGATTAACGATATTGTTTTGATTAAAGATGATCATTTGCCTAGAAATGTTTGGAAACTTGGCAAAATAGTAGAATTATTTCCTGGAAGAGATGGTAAGGTGAGAGCCTGCAAAGTTAAGACTGAATCATCAGTGATTAAACGCCCTGTACAATTATTGTATAATTTGGAAATTCAGAGCTAAAATGTATTTCAACTACATAATTTGAAATTTTTCTTTTTTTTAGAATAATAGAATTTAAAATTGTATTTTTTTGATCTTATATAAACTTAAATGTTATAAAATTCTTATACATTTAAATATTTATGTTTTATATTAACTGGAATTAAGATTACTAAATTTATCATTTGAAATTTAATAATTGTAATAATTAATTTTGAATCAAACTGTATTTAATTATATCGATTAGTATTTTGAATTTAAATTTGATGAACCCTTCCATGGTTCATGGGGGGGGACTTAATGTTAAGAACTATTTTCTTGAAGGCGGAGCCACACAGCTGCCGTTATTCGAATGTGTATAAATAGTCTACTTGTCTTTGTAATTCTAACCCTTCTCGATTGCTCCAATAAGATTCAGTCTAATTTATGTTTGTATGTGTTGTTTTATAATAAATATGAAAAACCTAATTCTAGATTATTTTGAGTTTTGAACCAGGGCACCAGATAATAGATTGCGAAAATCTTGATTAAAAGGCATTCTCATTATTGGTTAAATGATTTGTTTCATTCTTGGTATATATATATATATATATATATATATATATATATATATATATATATATATATATATATATCCTAAGGCAAACTACATTTGTTAAACTAGATCTTTCAAATCCCAAGCTTAGTATGGTTCTTTTAATTTTTCTTATCGTGCACTCTATACTTATTTATCTTTAATTTAAAATACTTGCGTTATTTTCATAAAATTCACTTTTTTATTTACAGTACAGTACACCGCTATCTTGAATTTACTGTTCTCGTGTATTTTGATTTTGCTAAGAAAACAATTCCTAGTCATTTCGTAAGGTTTTAAGATATTTTCTATGTGAGTCTTTTTTTACGTGTTCTCCATTTATTGCATCTTTATAATTGTATTGCAAAAACTGCTTTTTAAAGCTGTACCCCTAAAGTTTTGTGCGATTTTTTAAAATTTTCTTTTACGAGGTTCCAGTCCAATCCACATCACAAAAATATTTTTGATTGCATAAATGTATATTACCATTAAAATTATAATTACGAAGTTAAATCTATCCTCTGATTTATATGATTATATTTTTATAAACTTTCACTTTTACATGGTTCTTAAGATACGATATTTTTAAAAATGATTTTTGCAATTTTCTTAAATTATGTTCGTTTGTTATTATTGATTAGTCACACAAATTAATCCCTTCTATTCAAAATATAAATGTATTCTCACTAAAAAAATTAAGAAATCCTTATTTTACATACACAATCAACTTTTCATTCAGATTCATGTGGTTTAAATCACTTAGTTTTTAGCAACATACAATACGCCTTTGTGTTTTTCTATTCAATTTTTAAAATCTTCCTTGTTATCATTAATTGATCGGAAATTACTGTTTTTGTTGAAACAAAATAATGATGTTAAATATTTAAAACTTTTATTAGGTGAAAAAATTTTTAAAATAGGCAATAAAAATTAAAGTATCCCTGGAATTAAATCAGGATAAGGACAATGAGGTAGATAATCCTCAAATGTAATCGATGTTGCAATGAAAAATATTCAAAATATTTTAATATAAATAAAAGACCCCCAACTATATCAATACATCTTTAAATGATTCTTTCAAAATAAATTAAAATTTAGGTACCATATACCTTCATAACTGAAAAAAACTTTATTTTAATGTAATCCATCGTCACTTTGAAGCATTATACAAAGACATTCATTATAT
This sequence comes from Latrodectus hesperus, assembly GCA_037975125.1. NCBI lineage: Eukaryota > Metazoa > Arthropoda > Arachnida > Araneae > Theridiidae > Latrodectus > Latrodectus hesperus. The sequence continues at coordinate 39,255,972 of CM075862.1, forward strand.
AAGCTCTAGTTTTGATAGATGAACAAAACTCTACTGATTCAGAAGTAGCACAACAATCTTCTACGGAATTTTTAGAGAGCCAAGTGTTAAATTCAACACTCCTGAGAAAGTTTAAAATTCCATTCCACTAAATCTTGAAAAGAATTTCAAAAGTAATTCTGTTTGGTTGAGGTTCAGAAATCAGAACGTACCCATAAAGCAGAAAAAGCCATACCTCAATTTGTTTTTTGTAGCATTTCTTCAGGGAATTTCACAATTACACCATAGGTTATTAGCAAGTCAGAAATGTCACATTCACTTAATGAAATAATCATCAATAATTATTGTATTTGTTGGATGATAAATAAAATAGCTTGAATAATGCGACACAATCCAATAAAGAATTTCATACATTTTTATCACAAACATCAAAGATTTGTAAGTAAAAAGTTATTAAAAGCTATAACCTTTTCGAGGCACTTTGTTTAACTCATAAAGTATCATATCATCTTCAAGATTTATAACTCAAAAGTGTGTTCGATATTTTTAACCAAGAATATGACTTTTCTACTGTTCCTGTTAGATCAATGAATAATTACAACACATTTTTAAAACACAATTAATAAAATTTGTATTTTACAATAAATAGAAAAATGTCAGTCTCTAAAAATTTTGTATACGAATCTTAGAAAATTTTACATATTTATATAGCATTAAGTACATTGGAATGTCATATACACTAAGTTAAAATATCAACTTTTTGATTTGGTCAATATTATTTGTTCAGATGTAATCATTATTATGTTTAGATTTAGTTGAGGATGGAAAATTCTAGATCAAAACTGGAGCATCAATATCTTTAGAAAACAGAAATAGTGCTTAAAAATAGAAGTTGACAATGATTTTACGGAAGTAGATATTGAAGAAGTAATTGCAAACAAAGAAAATTTGTAAAATAAATTATAGTGAAAATGAACCTGATGAAAAGAAGATTGAACTGGTTGCGTTCACAGTAAAAATCATCTAAGGAAAACTTGAAATATTGCGAAAACTGGGCAGTCATTTTCTACGAAATTCAAGACTATTAAATGAGCCCTACTATTTCACTGAGTTGTTCACACAAACGTTTTATTCAGTCTGAAAATATCCATAAATGTTTGTCCAAATATTAATTAACAAACGTTTTTATTACTTAAAAGTTTGTCCAAAACTTTATTAAAAATATAAGAAAAATTATAAAAAAAATTTTTTCAATTCATATTTCTATATGTACAATATGTTATGTAAATATTAAATGTATAATGTACATTTTACAATTTCTAATTTTATGTATGGACTGTATATTTTATAAGATATATCTAATTTTAGTCAAGAATGAAATAAATACGTGAGTACAACATTTTCATTTGAATTCAGATTTACACGAATTGAAATATAAAAATCAACTACTTCGAACTTCAATGGTTTTATGATTCTAATTATTTTTATAACTCGGTAAAGTCTGATATCTCCATACTTTAAAAACTAAATAAAAATCAAATAACATTCAAAATTTTAAAATTTGCATTGTTTTACATAACATGTATATCGTTTACTATATTAGTAAAATATAATTTAGTAAGAAAAATCTAAAATATTTTAATTAAAGATAAACTTCAGGGTGTAAAAGAAATTAAAAATATATTAATATTAAAAACAAAAATCAAATAACGTGAAATATCAGAATATGAATCAAATGCTTGTTTTAATTAAGATATTACTTCGATTTTTCCAACGAAATGTACTTTTATTAGAATCATAACCACATTTAAAACTGTACACAGAGTATCAAAAAAAGTTTTCGAGATTTATATGTATAAATTATAAAATATAACTTCATAAAACTATTAAAATACTGAATTGATTTCCCTGCTGGATTATGTATCTAAGAGTAAGCGAAAACTGCCTGTAGTTATCCGGTGTCATCCTACTCTGTTATTTCGAAATATCCCTCCAAAAGCTTCCCACCGTAACCAATAATTACAAATTGGAAAAGTCCGGAAGCTGTTATCTTTAATGGTTCCGTTGCTAAAGTTAGAAATTTGAGTTTCAATAAGTATATATTTGTATGAAGCATTTTAATCTCAACATTAATGACAAAAAATGTTTAAAAGTAATACCAATATTTTGGGAAATATTCGATATTATATAAATTTGAAATTAATGAAATTTTCATGTGATTATTAATCATATATGTATCGTAAACTGTTTTTTAAATATTAGTAATCTGACACAAGTTTAAGGAAATTTTTTTAATAAATTAAAACATTTCCAATTCAATTCGAAAAAATCAATTCAATATTTTTATGTAATAGAAGAGAAGTACTCTCTCTCTCTCTCTCGCTCTCTCTTGAAGCGTGAGAAATATATTAAAAATATATTAAAATAAATGATATTCTACAAATAATCATTTAAACACAGAATTAAATATAGATTTCATATTATAATAAGACAAAAACATAAAATATTAAATCGTATTTAAATTGATCAGGAAATTAATAGCAAAAACATTTTATTTAAAGAAATGCTTTGATTTTAATTATCTAAATAAGAAATTTACTTTTAAAATAAAATTATACTTAAGTTTAGTAATTGATATAAAAATCTTATATAAATTCAATTTTAGTTTCTTGATTAGTCACCGAAGTTATCCATTTGAATTGTGAGTGGAAAATTGTGTGTATGATAAGAACGAACCCCAAATTATGAATAACAAAAAATCGTTAAAAAATATTTAAAAAAGATAAGTTTTGTTAAAATTGACTTTGAGAAAAGTGTATCAAAGAATCAAAATAAATTAATTTTCTACATTATGAAATCAAACTGTATGTTGCCTTCAAAATTATGCTTACTTGTTGACAGAGGTTGATGAAATATTGTCAAATCTCTGGGAATAGTAGAAACTTCAAATATGTGTGAATATAGATATGCGGTGCATATGATAATTTATTAAACATAATGCCTATAACGTTAGTACAATGGCAAACAGGGATGCTTTAACTTACACCTATCACACGGAGTACTGAAGATATCAATAAGCATACCACACATAATGACGTCAGATTTTGCACTTTCCGCTTGTCTAAATCTGCCAACAAGTAGCATAATTTTGATATCCAGAAACAATATACCATGATTCAGAATGCAAGCATATCATTTTCATCACTGAATCTATTGGCAATATATGAAACAATGGTCAACAGACATTATTTTGCAGATATGATGGGTTAAACCATCTTGAATCCCACTTCAAATGAAAAGTGTGTTGCACTCAGATGCAGATAAAATCAGATATAAGGGAATGACTCTGCAGAGTCAACAACAGATGTGTTGCTCTATCCATCAATATAATCTTCCTGCAAAATGCTTTGCTACCGAAGAAGGAACGTTTACCATTGGGAATAACAGAAAGTCAGCGATTCTCAACCTATGAGGCACCCTTCCCTCAGGGAGGCGTCAGCATATTAAGGGGGAGGACGTAAACATATCCAAGAGAAAGTATCATTTTTAAAAAAATTGATTGACTGATTGAAAGGAAAGCACGCGCACTTACAGAACAAAATACATTTCGACACAATATTTAATTAAGCTTATTAAATTAAAACATTTTATTAAATTAAAAATAAATTTAATAATTATTAGTAACTTCATTGGATATCTATTACACAGCAAAATCTATTCGAAGGAAGACATAATATTAGGAATAGACACTCCTAGTTTTTTTAAATATATAAAGCAGAGATCTACATTCTATCTTTAAAAAAGCTAGTACAGAAAATCGATTTTCACAATGGTAAGATGTTAAAAATATTAATAGAATGCCAATGTTTTTGACTTGAAAACTCATCTACTCTTCCTCAAAATTTACAGAATGATTTAGAAATAAATTTTCTTTTGGTTTCGGCTTTTGACGTGTCTATGAAAGTTTCTTCCTCGACAATTAACAACCCTTCGGTAGTACTCTATAGAATGGATCACTAAGCCCCTCGTAACTTGCTATCAATTTGTCGTCAGCGAGAAAGTTCTTTTTTGCAACAAGGCTTAAGGATTGTCTGGTTACAAAAACAAATTTTACATTTTGTTTCTCAAGCTTGTAAGTTGTAAAACAATCACATTTGCAAACATTGTGATGGTTTTTTTTTTTCTTTAAACTTTTGCTTAACAAATCCAGTTATCTGCAAAAAGCATTAACTTCATCACTCGCATCCAATACATGTATATTGAAGATTCAAGTTACTTAATCTTTCGAATATACCGTCCAAGTACCTGAATTTCATCGCAAATAAACCATCAAGAAAATTTCTGGCTTCCGGTCTGTTTTTCTCTTCTAAGAAAATAGCGATACCTTCTCTTAAATTATAAACAAATTGCAAATATTTACTGCGCGATACCCATCTTGGCTTACAATAAAAGGATAACGCTGAATGTATTGCACCCATGTCTTTACAAAGTGCAAAAAATAATTTTGATTCAATATTCTCATTTTTATATAATTTTTAACGGTTAAAATCGTACTTAAAACATGATTCAGACCAGTGTTCATATTTTTTGAAGTTAGAACTATGTTATGGATCATACCCATACGCACTGTGGCGGTTTCTGTTTTACATATGCTTAAAATCTTTGAGACGTTAAACGAACAATGTCAATGCAATTTTTTCCATTTCACATGTTTGACTCGCTCGTAAAATCAGTTAAGATATCAAATAGTGAAAGTGCTGTTGCTTGAGTTTTATTAGTTACAGGAAAGTAATTCTACTACTGATATATGAGCACAAAAGCAAACACGGGCAATGAAATGAGTATCATTATTACTATCTTTTGCCTCATTAAACTATATTGAAAACAATTTAACACGCAACTTCAAGAAACTCTGACACTGTACGTCTTCAGATATATTACCAATTCAACGCGCAACAGTATCATTTGAAAGATTTATGGACTGCAATCGTTTTGAAAAATTATCTCTAAATATAGCTTCTATAGTCTCAATTGCAGATAACAATGGTGTGAGGCATTTTACATCTGGTTACTTTATATGAAGCTTTGTGCTAGGCAATATAAATTTTTCATTCGCAAATTGTTTTTAAAAATAATTTTTGCTTTTCACAATTTTCATTTTAATTCAAAGAGCTCTCTGGAATTGTTGATGTATTCACTATGAAGCATTTCCAAACTTCATTTAAGTTTAATAAGTTTCATTCCGCCAGCCATCAGCATTTTTGAGCAAATGATACATATATGGCCTTTCTTTTTCCCTTACTTCAGTACTGGTAAACCCAAAATGTAGGTATTCTTGAGGGCATTTTCTTGATTTTATTTTTGGAACCACTCACGTTTGAACACTTGTTGATGCTTGATCATCGTCTAATGCTATAAATTACACTCTCTTAAAAATTTAACCATGTTTCTACATAAATATGCTGCTGTGAATGTTTATACGGTAAATTGCAATTGACATTAATACATATAAATGTGCACATTTACTATAGATTCAATAGTGGTAGAAGGCTGGACTAGATAAGACTGACTTGAATTAAAACTGGTGTCATCAATCTTTTTCCTTCTTCCTATGAGAAAACATTTGCTCACGTCTCCGCATCATTGCAAAGGCATCATATCGACATTATAGAAACTTCAAGACATATCAAAACTTCTGAAGCTACGAGAATGCCTGACGTAGTGAACACAAGAGCACATGATTCATGTTTGTCAATTCTGAGGTTGGATGTTGCCAAATGTCAATGAGTTTCTGTACTATTGATAATTTGGAAGATTTAAAAATAAGGTCATAATGTAAGCTTAGTGCCGAAATACTCAAAATGAATAGTTATTGTATTTATTTTATGTGGCAGTCGCGATGAAAATTATGATAAAAATTGGGCCGCGAATATTGAAAGGTTGAATAACGCTACTATTCTTTGATAAACGAGACATTTATCCTGCTGGCAGATGAATATTCCAAGTTTAGGGCAATAAGGTTAATAAGAATAGATTGATTTGTGTGCTAAATAAAGTAGGACCGGGATCCACTTTATAAAAGGTGTGGTAAAGACGGTTTGAAAAAGGAAACACGACACATTAAAAGGTCAGCAATGATGACAGATTGACGTTAATACATGTGGAAAGACGTATTCTCAGGCAAGTTGTAGTAACTCCACGGACTATTTCCATCGACATTTTGAAACAGGTGTAATATCGTGCAGGAGCATTATTCAGCAAATAGCCTCTCATAGCCAATATTCATGACATCCATTAAGGTCACCATTGATTTTGGAGAGAAAAGATGTAATATTTGCTAAAGTCCCGTTTTCCTCAAGCACTAACAGACATATTTATGATTCTGGTAGTTACATAGTGACGGGTCTAAAGCAACTGCAAGAATGGAACGCCAATTCCCATATGATAACGTGGTAACATAGTTTTGAGCGTCATCACCTGTGATAACAAGTCACAGTTTGAGCTATTGTTAATGGCATGATAAATCAATGATATGTGGAAGACATGCTCCAGTCAACATGTCTATATCTAATTCAGAAATTCAGACTGAAAAAATGCACCAAGCCAGAATGAAATTCCAGAAATAGTTTGGTTTACCATATCTAGTGTACAGAAATAGGGTTCCCATGATTGGCGCAAACCACATATATCGCCAACTAAAATCATTCGAACCAAAGGTGTGGGTTCTGCTAGGATCCAACCTCCTTCTGAATATATTGTTAAAAAGTGTAGACTAACAAAGTACTGAGTATATTATATATGCGTTATATTTATATGTGTATCATGACATAATAAACATTACATCATTACAGTGTCTCTCTTTTCACCGGTTTTCGTAATTGGTTTCCCATGCGTTTTTGGTATTTCGTTTTCATTGTCATGTAGGATTTATATATGTTGGGTGGGAGGTATCTTTACGCATCTAACCATAGCAGTGGAAATTTACATGATTAAAAAAGATACTATAATATTCAAATGATTGTTTTTTCTGCACATTCATATGAAATAGACCTTAATAACTACATTTAAAATAAGCTTGAATGAAAAAATTGTACAGCAGGTTCTGGGGTAAAAATTGAATTTGAAAGTAATAGTGAAATTCAGAATTCGTTATGATGTCTCCTGTAAGGAGGAAAAAATGTTTCCCTGTACATTTTCTATTCAGTGTAGATTGAATTTAAGCCTAACTTGACGGTGGTTTATGGTACTACAGCTTTGTTATTTATGTGGATCGAGACCACATGGCTGTAAGCAAAATATCTAATCGATGTATTCAACACAATCATACGAGACCTCATGATATGTCTCAGTGTGTCTCAAATACTAAAAGTCAAAAAGACGCGTATGTTCTCTACATGACCCTTAGTGAACCGTTAAGATAAAATTACAGAATCTGAGTTATTGTTAGGAACCTCTGAGTAAAGAAATATGTTTGGTGGTTATTTACAAGACACCAAATTTCTATACCAGCTGTTTGATGAGATTTGAAGCAATATGAATTGTCAACTCAGTTATAATGGCTTCGGCTATCTTTGACATTTCGTCACTGATAGGAAATTCTTTAATGTTGTGATTAACGACAAACCTAGACACAATATGATGTTTTGTAGTCCGATGAATTCAGATTTTGTATGGATTCAGCTACCATAAACGTCACCAGGGATAAGAGAATCTTCAATTTTGCGATTAACGATGAACTTGGATACACGAATCCTGATGTATCTTATGAAATTTATATTTTGTTTACACCATTTTCTATGACTTCGGCTATCATTGTACATACGTCATAGTCAGGAGAAATTTCAATTTTGTGTTTAACAACGAACCTGTGCACAAGAATAATGTGGTGTGTTTTAGACAGAGGAATCAAGATAGATTCTGTTTAAGGTGACATAATGATAACTTCATCACCTGGAGGCATTGTCTTGAACACACATTGTAAGCGTCATTTTATGAAGTCAAACTATATTTTTACCTAAAAACTATATGGGGTGCCACTCAGCGAATTTCTGTATCACTTCTTATATGCACTCGAGATCTGAGATATACTAAGTGTCCCTAGTTAAATATACCACCATATACACTCAGTATGGTACCAACCATTTAATCGTAAGTTTCTTCACATAGAACACTGGTTTTTTAACGATTGACTCTTCACTATATAGCACTCACTGACATCAATGAACTGTGACGTCAAGTTGAAGATCTATGAAGACTTTCATTTCTGCATTTTGTCCAATATATGTTGAAATCAATGTCTATGCATATTAGCAATGTAGTTGTAGTCAGAAGAGTTACTCTGAGTAACTATTTTCAGTATCTATTTTCTAAATTTTTGAAAATTTTAATCACTTTTTATCTATATTTTTAGCATAATATATTCAGCTAATAAATGTCACTTTTTACATGCAAATTTTTATAATGTAACAATTTAAACTGCCTGTTCTGAATATTTATAACGCTATTAAATAAGTTAGTGTTTCTTTACAGTTTTCATTTTGTTTAAAACTGTAAAAAACAAATTCACCTATAATTTCAACGACAAAAATAAATTCATTAAGTTCAAAACATTTTATTTATATTCATTGAAGTAGTTCAAGGAACAATATAATTTTTAGAAAACGTATCTCTTATATGAATTTTAAAACAAGTGCAAATACTATTTTAAAAAATAAAAAATTCAGATAGTAATTTATCAAAAATTTTAAGAATTTTTTCAAAATATACAATAAAGGAAGGATTTTTATATAACAATGCTTCATTTTTATATCTTCGACGTGCCCTGAGATATCCCAATAGTGTAATGAATTTTTAATTTTCTAAGAGTAATTTATATTGACTTTTTATCGTAGATAATTTGACTGTAAGTTTGATATTATAAGTCAAAATTTCCACCGCAATATTTGAAATATTTTTCTATAAATTTTACCAACTTTGACCCCATTAGATTATTTTGAATGTAAGATTTTGAGAGGTAAAATAAATATGATAGAGAAAGAAATATAGTAATTACAAAGCTAGAAAATAACAAAGCATGATTAAAAAAGAAAGCATGAGAAATACCCAGTTATTTTATTTTAACAAGTAATTCTCCTGTCATTTTTCTCATCAATCTTGAAGTTTTCTGCAAAATTTTTCTATGATTCTACAAAAAATTCTTTGAAGTGTGACTGTGTACGTGCCCTGAATAGAAGAAGAAAAGTTATAAGCCTAGTGACTCGATATGGATTGCTATTTTTCTGTTTGAAACTCTAACTAAAAAATTAAAAGTAGAACTCTTTGAATACATTATAAAATATTATATAAATACAAGTATTTCTCTTAAATAACGGAATGCACAAAATATTCAAAAAATATCATATAAAATTGATAACTGTGATTATTATTATATTCGTTATATTAACAAAAATATTTTCTCTAAAAAAATACCCATTTGGACATAAACTCTGAAAGCAAAGAAAGTGGTGCAAATGTATATAGTTACACCTTACAAGTGTAAATGTATATAATTATACATACACACATGTGAAATAATATAATTCAATCTGCCTTGATAAATATTGGGCAGGTAAATATTGTACATGTACAAATAAGTGGAGTCATTTAGCATTATTTTATATTCTAAATATAAATATAGTATTTATTTAATAAGAAACATTTTTCTACTATTTTTAACCATATTTGAGACTTTAAATTTGACTATATCTCAACAAGATTTCAACCTATATCTAAATATATCAGCCTATTCAGGATAAAATTTTTATGTAGACCATTCCAGGTATTTATTTTATTATAAAAAATTAATTTTTAGTGAAAAATTAAGTCAAAATTTTATGGGACATTGGATTTGGAAATTTGAGTGATTGTGAAATTCAAACAACTGGATCTAATTCAAATAATGTTTATCTGTATTAAATTTAATGTATTCATTTAGTATAAATTTTCTAGAATTTAATGAATTATCCTACACAAATATTTACAATTTTCTGCTTCAAATTCCAAGCAAAATAGCAAAACTAATAAAGATGAATCGATACTTTGAATACAATATTACAACTATTTCTATTGAACAACCGAATATATTTTAAATCCACTGTGTTATCCAATTTGTACACACTTTTTTACACTTGTAAACAGTAATTGTCTTGAAATTTGTTTATTAAATACAAAAAAAAATTCTTTAATCATAGAAACAGTAATTGGAAATTCCTATAACAAAATTTAGAAACATAATTTGTAATGATAATTTTTTATTACTGTTAAAACATTATTAATTAACTATAGTTCTTATGATCATATTGTATAACCATGTATAACACAGATTTACCCAATAATTTCTTTATATCTACTTCATTAAGTGCAATTTCTTATTATGTATATTTAAAATACATTTAAATAAGATGAATATATGCAAACATAATCTATATTTTTAATTTATTAATTTCTTATTCTTTATTTCTGTTTTAAATATTAAATAAATCCATCTCTCTGTGAATATGTTGCGATACAAACTATTTCAATTTGGCCTTGGATCAAGAAATATTACTTGCAATCATTCCATCTCGCTTTTATTATCTTGCATTTTCATTTTATATCTATTATTTATGGTATTGAAACATGATGTGATTTGCTATATTACTTATCATCATATTTTTACCTCATAGATATAAGAATTAAATCCGTCTTAAGCGACTCCTTTTAATGCGATCTGTCTGAAACAACTTAATATATAGATAATCTTATCTAATTGCCGCCCACCTGTCTAGTGTTCAGAGTGCCTGACTGCGGATAGGGAGGTCCTGGGTTCGATTCCCAGCTCGGGCATGGATGTACTTTCTCTCTCTGTCTGTCCTCTCTTTGAATGAATGGGTTGCGTGTGGTTGCCTACCCTATAAACGCGTACCTTAGGCATGTGTGTACTGAGGAAGTCGGACTCCACACCAAAATATGGTTCAGTTGGAAAAGTGGAGCAGCGCACTGCATTATGTCAGCCTAGTTGGCACACGACAACAACAACAAAATTAATACAAAAAGTGGCAATAAATGTAAAAATATAATAAATATAAATTTATATAACGACAATATAAATCAGTTAAAACACATCGTAACATTCTATCAGAAATTTTCAATAATTGAAATATTCTAAAATCTCGTTAATATCGAAACATTCATTTCTTATTTTTAATTTAAAGAAAACCAAATTAATCTTTAATATCAAGTAAGAATCTCCATTATTAAAAGTAATAATATCATGCGGATGAATATGTCTATTTAACATTCTTTAAGGAATTTGTTATCTAAATATAGTTCTATAAACATAAAAACCATAAGTTCAAGAAACGAATAAATACGTGACTCAATTTTTAAAGATTTAGTTTAAAATCCCCTGAACCAGGGCATTTTCTTTTCCGAACACTTTCTTTGCGCTTGTATGTCATAGCTTTCAACTGAAAAATCTGGTGAAAAAAATAGAATCAAATAAAAATGGTATTTTAAATCAAAAATTTCCTATTTGAAATTAAATATTATGTAAAAGTTTTAAAATAAGAAATTTTAATTGATTGCATGGTGGAGAACTTCTTTAAATTAAAATTAGTTTAAAACATTATCTATAGAAGTCTTGTTTCATTTCACTTATAATATAATTATGCTATTAATTTAATATTATTTTGCTATATTTGTCATTATATATCTTTAATTTCACTGAATATAAACTTAATAGAGTTAAATATCATGCCAAGATTATTGCTTTTTTCTACAAGAAATGGTTTTACTAAAAAGAAGTAAATATGTTTCAAATCATAAATTTTTTGTCAGAATGTGTAAAAAAATATTATATTTATAATATTATGTTAAATACATATAATAATTTTATTTTATCAATGTTTTGGTAAAATTATGTAAAAAGTATAGTATTATTAAACTAAGCACATAATATAATACCTTCATGCATATATAAAAATTATACTTAAAGTTAAAATTATGCTTAGTAAAAGTCTTTTTGAGAAACAATATACTTTTTAATTAAAGAAATAAATATAAAAGGTTATTGTTTGAGAAAAAAAAATTTTGTCAAAAATATTTACCAAAAATTATTTCTATTCTTATTTAAATGTGAAAAGAAAACAAATGTAAAAAGTAGATAAAGTTTTTCGTGGACACTTTTATATAGTTTACTAATTTTATGTTTAAAACAAAATATTTATCACTTATGGCCAGAAGTTTTATAAAATTTCTTTTTAGATTAAAACTGTCCAACATAGGAAATCATAATTATCCATGTGTTAAACAAAACAAATTTTGTAATATCATGTGGTTAGTTTTGATTTTAAACTGAATTTTGAAATATTAATATTAGACTAATCTGAAACTAAATTAATTCTAACATAAAGCTTACTTTCTTAAAATGTCTTTTATGTTTACAGATAGAAAACTTTTTAAATTTTTAAATATAATTTATTATATGTTTGATTATATTGCTTTCAATGTTTTTCAATATATTGTAAAATAATGCTTGAAATTATTCTTCTTTTAAAGGAAAATATCATTTTTCACTGAAAAATAACTTAAATAAATTATAAGAATTTATTGTACTTCTTATCATTTGCAATATAAGCAATAAATTAAACATAATAACATCAACTGATATTGCTGTTTTTACGTTTTATGATTTATTATTTTTATCAGGTGTGATGTCAATTTAATTTTAATCAGAAAAAAATAAAAGTTTTATGATTCAGTTTTTACCTTCATTCATTCTGCTATGCAATAATAGTTACACAAATAAAAACAGCAGGATTAAAGTATACAGTATATATTATCAGTAAATTTTTAATATAGTTTAAATTTAAGCTTCCGTTTTAAAATAATTACATTAATTTCAAAATTATTTAATTGCAATTTTTTTCATTGCATCAACAATAATGTATAACTGCTAAATTAATATAAAATTATTTTCTGCAAATAGAATAGGACCAATAAAATAGAATTAAAATTTAATAATTCTGAATATTAAATTGCAATGCAATTTTATCCAAATGTGAATAATATTGCTTAATGTATAATTGTGACGACCATTTTACTATTTAAAAGTAATTTATTTACAATGATAAAAATTTAGCTGAGTTGTTCCCCCCAATAACTTAAAATTTAATATTACAACTAACATCTGCAAAAGCAACCAAAAAAAAGCGAAAAGTAAGCAAATAATTATCCCGTGAGTACGAGGGTTACTCTGAAATTTTTGAGATACGCGTAGACGCGAGAATTTACAAAATAAAAATAACGGTTTAATTTTAAAGTACAAAGTATTTTAACACAGAAGGCGATATTTTACTGACTTACTTCAACTTGTTTAGCGTGGAATAAATTTTAAACAGAAGAGAAAATGGAGTTGACGCGAGAACATTTTCGCGCTATGATTTTCTACGATTTCAAAGCAGGATTAAATCATGAATAATGCGTTCAACGGTTGCAATTAGCATTTGGTGATGAATCTCCAGCTCGTGATACTGTATTCAAATGGTTTAGAGAATTTAGAAGAGGTCGCAATTTTCTTCAGGATGAAGAACACACAGGAAGGTCGCCGTCGGCAGTAATCCCGGATAATGTGTCTGCCATACGAAAAATGTTAATGGATGATAATCGCTGTACTTATCAAATGATACAGAAGGAACTTAACAATGGATCCGCAGCCATACACAAAATCATTCATGAAGAATTACATATGAAAAAAGTAGTTTGCCGTTGGCTTCCCCATAATCTAACTGAGCATCAAAAAGAGGAGCTTGTCAGAATCAGTAAAGAAACTCTTAATATGCTGAATGATGGTGGCCACCACATCATTTCTAAAATTGTAACAGGTGATAAAACGTACATACCGTTTTTTGACGGTCCAACACGTCAAGAAAGCAAAGTATGGGTCTTTGAAGATGATCCCACGCCGACAATGGTGAAAAAACAACGCGCACTGAAAAAAGTGATGTGTGCCATTTTCTTCAGAAATACGGGATTGGTCAAAGCCATCAAGTTGGAAGGACAGAAGACAGTAACAACAAACTGGTATACCACTAAATGTCTTCCAGAAATTTTACAAGAATTGAATGTTAGGGGATTAATGCTTCACCATGACAATGCATCTTCACATACAGCCGGATTAGCAGTTGAGTTTCTTAAACAAAAACAAATTAAAGTGATCGAACATTCACCGTATTTACCTGATCTAGCTATGTGCGACTTTTGGTAATTCTTTAATCTAAAAAAGAACTTACGTGGACGTCGTTTTCATTCATAAAAGAGATTGCTGTGGCTATAAATGCATTTTTTTCATCTATTCGAAAAAATGAATTGCTTGAGGCATTTAATCTGTGGAAAATTCGTCTACAAAAGTGCATTGATGCTGGAGGAGACTACTTTGAACACACCTAAAATTTTGTAAGTATAACTTTAAAAACCAAGTTATATCTCAAAAATTTCAGAGTGACCCTCGTAATACACAGATTTCTAATTATTTTTTGCACTAATTTTCTTTTTTTATGGGGAAAATACTTTGATTCCTTATATACATATAGTAAAATTTATACATTATCATTCTGAATGCCACGATGGAAATACATTATATTCCCTTTCTATTCATAAAGAAAAGTCATCTTAAATAAAAGTGTGTACACCATTATATGAAATACTATTCTGCAAAAGTAACAATATAATTCAACATTTTAAGGGTGCAAAAATACATATATATTCTTAATATTTTATTAATGTTAACTCAAAATAACCACAACAGTTTCTCTTAAAATGAAATGAAAATAATTAATAGTATTTGTAGTTTCTCTTGTTAAAACATCATCACTCATTTTGAAGAATATAAATATATTCCTCTATGCACATGAAAAATGTTTTTTTGAAAAAGATCGAAATTGTTTTAATATGTTTGGCTTAAATAAACAACTCTCTGAATTTAATTTCTCAAAGAGGGAGATTACAGTAGCACCGAGAAAATCTAAAGTGAACACAATTACAATGGAAATAATTCATCTTTCTTATGAGTCTTCATTTACATTATTGCCAACTCCACGAGCTTGTTCATCTAGCGAACACCGATAAAAGCATTTGATGTTGACTGTCTGGCTCCAATCGAGAAACATAAAATGTATTCTGAGATGGTGTGGAGCGCAGTATCTTCCCAGTGGTTTTGAGCCTCTATTTGTATATTGAAATATTTTCACTGATCATTTTCATTCTATGCTTCGGGCTCTCTTTCTGGAAGAACTTTCAGCATTTTATGATGACAACACTCCTGTTCCCTCGTCTCGCTGCGTTGAAACATTGTTTAATGAGCATAATGATTCATTGAAATATTTAATCTAGTGTACCGATTCTCTTAATATCAATATTGTTGAACATTTTGGGACTTTTAGAGAACAAAGTCCGTGCTCAATTTCCTCCTCCCTGTACATTGTCTAAACTCTAGATGGCCCTACATGAAGAATGTCGTGAATTCCAATGAACTTTGTTAAAGATTTTTATTTGTCAATCCCATGTTAAATGCAAGCTGTCATTCAGATCAAAGGTGGTGTGAATGCCACTAACTAATTAGAAATCTCTTCTTTTACAGTTGCTCCTATTATTTTGAGCTATATATGTATTTCAATATTTTTATTATTTATTTTTCCATGTATTTCTTGTTTTCACACATTTCTTATATATTATTTATTTCATTTATTTTCCTTTAATAATTTTTCTTTATTTTCTAAATGATTAACCTAATTTTTATTACAAACTTTTCCTAATTTTTTAACTCTCTATCTTTTCTAATTTTTCATTTATTCTGTTAAAAACTACTAAAATAATTTACATTGTTAATTAATTGGCTAATTATTTAATATTACAAAATTTACTTTAATCCACGCCGACCAACTTGTCTAGTGGTCAGCGTGCCTGACTACGGATAAGAAGGTCCTGGGTTCGAATTGTGGTTCGGGCAAGGATGTACTTTCTCCCTCTAGCTATCCTGCTTTGTCCTTTCCTTGTATGAATGAGGTGTGAATGTTTGTATACCCTATAAACGTGTACCTATGCCATGTATGTAGAGCAAAGTCGTACTTTCACCTTCATGGTGCACTGATTAAAAAGAAAGACGCTCCCAATCGACTTAATTCGCATAGCATAGCGAGCTTGGCTTGTCCAAGTGTCATTAGTGAACAACAACAACAGCTTTGTGTGTGCTGAGTTTTAGGAAACTTTATGATCTTCACTCAAATGCTGTCTAGGGTTTAAATATGCAGTTTGTTTTCATATCATAGGATACATATCATTAAAAATTAGCATACAAATATAAATCAGATGCAAAAAAGCATCTTCACGAGGAGAAAAATGAAATAGAAAAAAATGACCAATCTTTCACCATTTGAAAAAACTTATTATTAATGCCCATTTAGCAGGCACCTCAATTTCGAAGAAAACCTACCCCACCTGATTCTCAAAAGCAGCCGCATTTAAGTTTTCCCAAAACTAGAATCAGAACCCGAAATCCTTATCTAGAATACTTAACTGAGGTTCATGGACAGTTACCCAAGAACGTGATCAACGTTAACTGTAGAGCAGAACAAGAACTTTACTGTGCTTCAAATAAAAAACAAATCTTGTCCATACAGATATCAGCCCAAACCATGAGCAAAGAATTGCAGAGGATACGCCGTGCCAGAAGTCTTCAAAACTGATCGCTGAATAACAATCTGACTTCCAACACCTTTTCCAACTACCGTGCAGACAAATGCCAATTCCATGGAAAATTTGTTATTTATGATGGAAAGACTTACTTAACAACTCTCTCTATTTCCTCTAATTTACAAGATCTGAAAAAAAGCATAGCATATTCATGATATTCTCTAGATATAAATGCATGCATTCCAGAAGCATGAAGATTCATTGCCCTAACAAATAAGAGCTATAATCCATACAAAAGTTGGTTCAATAAAGGTTTATACTAATTCATTGGACAGTATATATATATATATATATATATATATATATATATATATATATATATATATATATATATATATATATATATATATATATATATCATAATATTTTATATAATAAAAAGTAATTTAGCTGAGTTTTCTTTTGTATCAGTGTGTTTATAATATTTATGAGAATATTAAGAGTTTACAGCACTTACATTGTAATGCATATAGCCAATATCAAATTAATACCTTTTTGTTTTGTAAATAGATAGCAGTTGTTTCATGCTAACAAAAAGATTTTTAAATTGTTTTTAATACAATCAAGGAATTTTACTATTATGAGATTTAAAAATTAATATACTTTCTATTATCAGATTTTTAATGAATTCTTGTAGAAATTTTTGACTGTAAAATGTTATAGAGATGCAACTGACACTTTATAATGTTTATAAACTAGTTAAAAAGATCTTTTATCCAAGTTCATAAATATGACTTCCATGTAAATTTACCAAACCATGTATAAAAGCAATTGTCCAACATGAAAAGAATCCAAGAGTCACAAGACATTCAGTAGCAACTGCCAAACTAAGTTATACAGAGAAGATCTTTGTTTCCTTTAGGTGACTTAAGATCAATTGTGAAGCTGTTTCTCGACCATTTACTTCTGAATAAACACTCACTTTTTCTGCTTGTCACGTTTCTCCATCCCTTAAGATTACCGGCATTCCGCTCAGTTGGTTTTGGAAGAGAAAGTTAGCAATCTCAGTTCATTCCTTTCTACAGAATGGCAGTTGAAAAACTGTGGCACATGATTTGAAATACTAGAATTTATATACCAATACTGACAATGTATTAAAATAAATAATAAAATTTATTTTGCAAAAACTCTCAACTAAGAGCTATGCCTGAAAATACTTCAAAATAATTAGAGTAAGCATTTATAAGTTTCCTCCTCTTAAATGAAAATCATTTTTAATTCAATTTTGAAATAAAGAAAATCAAGATCATTTAAAATGCAAGATTTTAAACTATGCCTTGAAAATGCAAAAATATGTTTTACAATAATCTGTTAAATTCAACACACTTACTTTTGTTGTCATAAATATAATTTCCGTGGCAAATAAGCTTTTCCTTTTTTGCTTATTCAATAACATAATTTTGTGTATGTGTAAACACATGCTAAATTATCTATTATAATCAATAAATATCAAATAAAATGCTGTTGTTGTTTATCCATATCTCAGATGGTGTAGCTAAGCTAAACCATCTTCATAAAACCAAAAATCTTTAAAAAGTCTAAAAATAAAATAAAATTTTCCAAACCTTCGTTCACAGTAAAATTCAGACAGTCAAGAATATGTCTCGGGGAGGCCTGATCAGCCTTGCACCAGTGACTCTCCAGACTTCTGGCCTTGTTGAAAGGAAAGGAACCTAATGTGGCCACTCAAAAAACGTGAAAGAGCAGTCTTCTGTATCCTAAAGATACTGAGCAGGTATCATCAACGAGGTTTTTTCCATAAGTACCAAGAGAAGGCAGGCGGATCTCTCCAAATTGCGTTTAATTCCATCTTTTTAATAGTGGAGATTTCAGAAAATGTTAGAATAGTGTTGCCCTGTAAGGTGTCAGCAATGGCAGACTTTGCCAAGCTATCTGCAATTTCGTTACCACTCAACCCAACATGGGAAGCAACCCATTGAAAAATGTATAGAGTGTTTAGTAGAAAGTCGTGTCACGAGGTCTAAAATATTCAAACTTGTCCTATCCCCAATGGTCGTCCAATGAGACAGGTACTGTATAGAAGCACGACTGTCCGTTAGTATCCTGATGTCTCTGAAAAGAAGTTCAGAGGTCGTGCCTATATAATTCAATCCCATTATAGATAGCTAAAAGTTCCGATCTAAAAACCGAACAATAGTTAGCATCTCTAACTCTCATGTCAATTGTACCATCAGATGACTCAATATGCACACCGCTCCCAGAAATACCGCCGTTGCTTTTACTCCCATCTGTATAAATTTTTAATGCTGAATGAGGGATGCTATTAATTGTCTCAAGAGCCATCTGCCTAATAAAATCTGGTATATTAGACCCTTTACTCATTCTAATTAAAAGCTCTGAATGAAAATGAATTCGATCAGAGCCCAAATATAAAATGTATTTCTTCACAAAAAGCAAGAAAAAAACAAATCAATTTAATAATATACTCATGTTAAAATATGTGCATTTTTTATTGAATTATTTAAACTTGAATTATAAATCCCGAGTGCATGGTTGGGAAAAATGATTCGATGGTTTCCATACCTAAGTCGGCCGAAAGTTAGTCTTGTTCACCAATGGCACCTGGGGCATTTAAAACAGGTAGTGATCTCTATACCGGTGCGAGATAGATAGGAGAAATGGGTGACAACTCGGAGGTTGAACACATCTCTTGGCTTAGTCTGAAAATAACGTGTTGATTTATTGTGTTCAGTCGCTTTTCTGTCTCTGATATCTTAGAGATGTAATCAGTTGTAAATGAATTGCTGTAAATAATTTATATTTGTATATATACCTATGAGTATATTTGGAGAAAATACCTGAAAAAACATCACTTAGAAAACATGGGCACAGATGCCATATAATCCAGGACGCCATATTCTGAGTTTGGTGATTTTTTGGCGGATTTTCTAATGTACCTGGTAATCTGATATTTATTACGTCATAGATATGGATACCTATAAAATTATCCAGAAAATTCTATCTTGGCAGCCCTAGTATTTATTTCATCGCGCACGCCACTATACGTGGCAACATTTCTTCATCGCCAAAATAATTCAGAATTTGGAATCCTGGATTATACGGCATCTGTGCCAAAAAATATAATTTTACTTTTTTCTCAAGTTAAAAATATCTTTCTTGAAATTTTACTCTCGAAACTGCCTTGGTTGTATTAGCTCCGTAATATCACAATCAAATTAAATCATAATTACGTAAATCTGTTAAACAGCAACTCTGATTCTGCCTAATTGTCTTAAATCACAAAAAAACAATTTATTTTGTGATAGTTATTATTCATTAATTTATTTACATTGCTATTTTATAAATAATGCAATACAATTAGAATTATGTTATGAAATGTACTTCCTTTAGTATTAATTGAAAGCCACTTAAAATTTTAAGTAAAAAACATTTTGTTTTTTAAAAATACCATTTCAAAGATTTTGAAGTTCAAAAACACTTTGATACAGTAAGTAAAGTACAAACAAGAAGCTGTTACACGTCTTTTTACACAACATTTACAATTTCCTCAATGAGAACTTTCTCATAGATAGGATTTGAATTCACGCTTTGCAAGAGAGAAAACTCGAAAAAATTTTAATATCTCAGATACAAATAAGAACTCTACGCATATTCCCTGCTATTCAACTGTTAATAGTATTGAACCCGGGCATTCTACTCTGAATAGAGATGTCGTTCGACTAAGCTACGGTGAGTTTCAAATTCAAGGGCACTTTGTACCGCGTTGTGTACTTCATAACGGCCTATGACTGCATAAAGCCTTTTAAATTCTAACAGATAACTGCCACCCCAGAGGTGTTTTCATAGATGGTGTGCAAAATGTACATGTAGCAAGGGAGGAAACCTGGAAAACTCCCAATGACCTACATAGGCAGATGTGGATGTAGAAGTTAGAAAAAACAGAATCCGTCTCCATTGTTTCTACAATAGCTAGTATCAAACTCGTGGCTTTTTGTTCTGAAGAGTGGTATCATGCCACTAGGCCAAGATGAGCCGAAGCTCAAAGGCACTTACTTAGCTATAAAAGGGAAGAGATTTTAAATTGCAACTGGGAACAAGAATTTCAAACTAGGTAACATATTTTATTTTTTATAAATTATACGCCATTTCTAAAATTTCTCTTCGTAATCTTTATAAACAAACATAAAGCATCGCTTACTAAGCATTTTTATAAAATATGAAACTTTTAGATTTTAGACAAAAACAAATATTTATAGTCCCAATCTCTTATGCTTGAATCATGAATAAAAAAGGAAAATATTAAGTTTTATATTTACTTTTGAAAAAATGTAAAAGATCTATATTTTGTGAAAGTTCCACAGTAGCTTTAGAGGTGGATATCATACATTACTTTTTATAACTTCAGAAATTCTTTCATACCTCATTTTAAATCTCTTTTGAA
This sequence comes from Latrodectus hesperus, assembly GCA_037975125.1. Taxonomy (NCBI): domain Eukaryota; kingdom Metazoa; phylum Arthropoda; class Arachnida; order Araneae; family Theridiidae; genus Latrodectus; species Latrodectus hesperus. The sequence goes on from CM075862.1 coordinate 39,277,141, forward strand.
ACGTATATAAATTTAAAATGTATATCCTGCAGATTTGGATACACAAGAAAATAAAATCTTTTTTAGAAACAAGTCAGAGAATAATGAATTTTTTTCGGTTCAAACTGAGAAGATTATTAATTTCATTTATATATTGCTGCTACAAATTACTGAAATTTAAATATTTATTAGATGTATATCTTGGAAATACTGTAAAAAATTTCGATTGTATATAGTAGAAAATTCAAAATTTTCTCCTTAAATATCCATGATTACAATACCAGTGAATTTAATAATTTGAGACAACATATTTACACAGTTTTTTAAAAAAATTAAAAAAAGACATTGAAATATGGTAAGATTAAAAGCAATTTAATTTAAAAAATAAAAAAATGAATATAGTCAATTATATAAATCAATAACACTTACTTTATTTTTTAAGTGCATTCGAATTACTGTTTTATTATTTTATAAAGGATTAAAATAATTATACAAATGTACTTTTATTAAGTCTAAGCATAATAATAGCTCGATACAAATGAAATTCGAACAAATTCAGCAATAAAGACGATAAACTTATTTACATTCAGCTGAGAAAATTATGTATAATATACATAAAGCGAATGTTATATTTCCTAAAACTTTTATAAATAAAGCAAGGGCTAACAGAATTTCAGACTCGATAAACTGAATGACAGGAGCATGCTTTTCGGTGAAGAAGGTTTCAAGTTCGATTCCAGATATTTATAAAAATAAACGATTAATTTTATTATACACCTGGGCAGAGTGTTCTCGAGAATTTTCAAGTTCTCTTCCTCTGCGATTTAACTAATACAACTTTATATCAATTTTTCAATGCACACTAATTATATATGTACATGCTTTTTATATAAATAGGGAAAGAGAAGTTTCGCTTTTACAACAAAATTACATCATTCCATTATTATGACAAATTAGCTTATTTTACAATATTAATCAAACTATCCTTAAAACCATATTATCAATAAAACTACCACTATGTACAAAGTACACGTATAATTTTAACTTAAATATCCATATATAGTCGAAAATTTTACCTTAATACAGTTTTAATTCTAATTTTATATTTCAAAATAGTTTTAATGATCATTTTGCAATATTTTAGTTTACATATAAACGAAAGATACATTCTAGTTTAAGTTTCCTCTGTATCCTTATATATATATATATATATATATATATATATATATATATATATATATATATATATATATATATATATATATCTGTCTCTCGATGCACATTCGCAAATTTCAAGAAAGTAAATGTCCATGTCTTATCTCATATCTTCTACAAATCTTTCGTCACACAAGTGTAATTTAGGGACTAACAATAAATTTAAATTGTTGTATTTGAGATTATATACTTGTTATCTGTATTGTGGAAAGTTGAAAATAATTTTTAAACAAAGTAGATTTTTATATGAATTGAATACACTTTGCGTATATGCATTCTAAAGTCTTTAATTTATAATTTTTATCAGCAACATAATTTAACTCCCATTAGAGAATTACAAACTGATTTTGAAAATGACATTGGTTTTTTTTCTTTTATATAAAAATTTTAAATTGCACTTTATATGTTTGTTTACATAAATATATTTATTTTAATTCCGAAACTAGTTTTTGTATAAAAAAGAAACAAGACATAAAATTTTCAGATATCAGAGGGAAATTGCTACTAAACTCGGATGGTAGTTTTAACACTTTACTCACTCACAGTTAAAATTATCGTTTACCTAAAAGTATTTGGTTGGGGAATAAGTTCGTAGCATTTTTATAAAAGACTTTAATTTTTAAACAGAAAACAATAATTATATCAATAAGTTAATCAATTATATATTCTCCGTTTCTGTTTATGTATGTTTTTTCCCACCTTTCGACTAATTTGTTGATGCCGTTCCGCCAAAAATCGCCTTGTCTGGTGTGAAAATAGTTGTTGAGCCAGTTTTTAAGGACTTCTTGGTGCACTGGGAAATGTTCGAAAAGAAAGCTCTACATTGCCAAGCTACACCGCGTGAATGAGGCTATTCGACTGAAAAGACCTGATGCACATGTGATCAAACCATACTCCTTAAAGACAACACCATGCCTCATGTTGCACAAATCGTCAAAACTGCACTCCAAGAGCTTGAATGGGAAGTCCTTCAACATCCGCCGCATTCCTCGGACCTTGTACAGACCGATTACCATCTTTTCCGCTCCATGTCAAACCATGTGAAAGGCGTTACCTTCGATAACAAAGAGGTCCTTAAAAACTGTCTTAACAACCTTATTGACACCAGACCCTGCTATTTTTGGCGGAACGGCATCAATAACTTGGTCGAGAGGTGGGAAGAGGTAGTAAAACAGCAACGGCGAATATATGATTAACTTATTGATATAATTATTTTTTTTTATTTAAAAATAAAAGTCTTTCATAAAAACGCTATGAACTTATTACCCAACCTAATTTCTTAGAATCTTGCTCTTGGTCTATTTTGATGGCTCTTGAAAATATAAATAAATGGTAGATTTAAAAAAAAGCATTTATGTTTGTTTTTGAATTTATAACTGGTGTTTTTTCTTCTCAGTAAGTTTTGACCCAGTTTTACAAGTAAATACAGGAAAAGACCTTCTTTAACTTCTTTTTATTTATTTTTCTATAGCTATTTAAAGCAAAAATGTATTCCTAATTTTTTTTCTACGTAGGAAATTTAACTATTCTTTTAATTTGTACTTGATTTAACTTGTACTAAAGAGACTTTTTTGAATTGTTGGGGAATTTTGAATCCGCGTTGTTAATATGATAATGCGTTTGATTGCTTATATTCGATTTGCAATGTTAATCGAACTAATTAAAAGAAATTAGTGACTCTAAATCGTACAACCAAATGCCATTCTCTGATATCATGTGTTATTTTTTCAAATTATTATTTATAAAAAAATTTTTATGTTATCATATCAATAAAGGAAATTAATTAAATATAATTTATAAATACCGTAAAAATTAACAGAAATCTTTAATTATTTATGTGTTTTGTTAATAATTATTTAATATATCAAAAATCACATACTGATTTAATATAATAATGAAGTAAATGTTTAACAAATTATATCTTTTATATTTTTGAGTTATTTAGGATGATGTGGCCTGGTTGGTTAAGTAGTCATTTACTTTATCGTAAGATGGTGAGTTCGATTCCTGGCTAAGTCGAAGATCCACCGTGTTCGCTAAAGGCGGGTGGGGGTGCGTTAAATAAGTCATAATCCTAATGTCCTCCAAATGATATCTCGGGTGGCATTACTTCAAAATTTCGAAGACACCACAAACTTTTTGAAGCAAGTTAAATGTACGTACGCTACTATGTAAAAATTATAAAATTAATAATATTGTAAATTTTTTATGTATAGATTTAAATTTCAATACATTAAAAGTCCTACTTAATCATTTTCTTAGATATGAAGTTTACATACTCTATAACATTTTAAATTTAACTTTTTAATTAAAAAGCCTTAAAGCATACATTACGATTAAATATATATATTTTAAATACTTTTAACATAAATAACATATATGATTTCTTGAACATAAGAGCATATTTAAACATTACTTGAATATTATAAATTAAAGTTTTCTTAATTTTATTCCTCCTTGATATACAAAAGATTTTTAACATGACTTCCTGTTAAATTAAGAATTAAATAATTCTTCACGGATTTTTACTTGCATTAAATTTTTTGATTACAGAGAAAATTGTAAGAATAAACAGTTCCTAAAAATAATCATTTTATTATTAAAGATTTTGTTTATAATAAATAGATGCATTTTAGAAAAGGAAAAATATTGGAATAAAAATATTTTGTGATTTCTTATAGCTTTAAATATTTTTCCCTTCAATTCAATCAGTTTTAACTAAAATATTTAAAAAGTATACTACATTTAATATAAATATGAAAAATCAATTATTGTTACCATTCATCTGGATAATGAATTATTTCATTTTCTCATTACAATGCTCACAAAGAAAAAAGTTTCTGAAAGACCTCATTTTAAATTAGATTTCGTTTCTTTGAAATACAAAATGCCACACAAGCAACTATTGATAAATATTCTATCATTGATTGTTCTAAAGAAAATGTTTGAATAAAAAAAATTTATTTTAAGAACCTAAAAATGTTGAACTTTGAAGTAAAAATTGAATCATCTATTTCAAAAATAAAATTTAACTTTTTCCTTTCTTCAAAATTCCAAATCAATTTATATAAATAAAAGAGGATAAAATAGTTTTTCAAGAACAATGTAAATACATTTAGTCAGGAATTTCTGGGTTGTGAACAGTTTTCAATTTTTATCTTCACAAAAGCTTTAATAACCATAAAGTCTAACTCTTGGTACCTTTTATTAATATAAATATCATTGCGTAATTACTTAAATTGTAACCAATGTTAAAAATACAATGTCTATTTGCTTTGATCCTGGTTTTCTGACCACTATAATTTTACAAAAATTAGTCTGTCTAACCAATAAAGCCTCATAAAATGTGTACAAACTGAAGTAAATATTGAGGTTACAATGATCAAAATAGGATACTAGATGGTATATTATAATAATGTCAAATAAGTGTAATGATATATTGTATGAAAAAAAGTGATATATTATTATATTTTAAATGATCAATATATTTTGATATAAAGTTTGAATATACTTTAAGCTTCAGAAATTCAATGATTGATCATTTACATTTGATAAAAGGGTATTTTTCATGGTATATTATTTACATCATTTTCAATACATCCAAACACCCAAAAACTAATCATTTGGAACAACTTATCAAGCTTTTTATTTCCATACATTTCCATGGATACCTATAAAATTCCAATTATTAAATGTAATTTAGTTATTTTAATTTAGGACAAAAAGCAGTTCCCAATAGTCATCAGTTAAAAAGATTTAATAAAAGTTAGTTTAAGGTACCAATTAATCGTTAGTTAAAAAGATTTAATGAAAATTAAATAGTGATGCATCAAAACACAATATTATGAAACTTCTCAGTCACTCAAGTATTTCAAATTTCTTTTAAAGCAATATCTCATTCAAGTATCAAGTAATAATTAAATGGAATAGGATACGTACTTTTAAGTAAATATTTTTAAAATTCATATCACGTTCCTTATTGTTTATACGAATAATTAATTGGACTTTTCAATTAAAAGCAATTTATAAATATTAACATTGCAACTAATGTATTCAAAGTTTGTTGCTTCCTTTATATATTTATTTGATTGTGACTACTTTATTTGAAATGAAAATTCTTCCGTTTTTTACAAAACATAAACCTTACATCAAAACGTGGGCACAGATGCGGTATAATTCGGGATTCCAAACTCTGAATTTTTTTGGCGATGAAGAAATGCGCCAGGATGACATATTGTGAAGTACCTAATGGCGTAAATATTAGTGTTGGCAAAATTGAATTTTCTGCATAATTTTAATAGGTCTCTATGTCTATGACATAGTAAAACAAGGTTGCCAGATACATAAAAAAATCCGACAAAAAAATTCTCAAACTCAGAATTTGGCATTATGAATTATACTGTATCTGTGACCAAAGGTGTTTTTTAATCGAGAAATCTCAACATATACAGAATGGAATTTATAATGCTCTAATTTTTAATAAATCTTTTTCTTTACGATATTTTTTAATATGATGTCTATTTATCATGAAACCTGGTGTTGTGTATTTAATTACCGTTATTATATAACTATTACAGATAATATTTTAAATTTAAATAATGTTATTTTTTAAACATTGTGTATTTATTATTTTTTTGTTTTCTACCCAGATTTAAACCTGAAAAATCGAAGCAGAAACTGGCTTCGTGTTTGTAATTAAAAATTGCCTTTAATTCAATCGTAAAATTACAAATCTATTTACACACATACCAGCTCACAGTTGATTATATAATTTCAAATATTTATAAACTTTACTAACAACATGATTAAGCACTCACGTAGAGTTCATAATTTACACTAGATATCATAATCATAGTTTAAGTTTTATAAAATAGGTGGTATCACATTTAAAAAAACTGGATGGTAAAATAAATTTTTAAAAAAACTTTCATAAGACAAGTTCAGATACTAGGCCGGTCTATTTTGAGAGTTTCGAAAACCTGTCTGTTTATTCTTTCAGCGTGATTTTCCTCGTCTGGACTTTTAAAGATATATACTTCTTCTTCTCTCGTCTAAGAACTCATAGGATTTTTTATTTAAAGCTGGTAATTTTTAGATGCATTGATTCCAATAGAACGTCAGATTTGAATAACAGTCCTTTATTTTGTGGCGTGTGTTTCTCGGCCTTTCTTGTAACCCCTTCTGCTCACAGCTGTCTTCTGCCTCCTTCTCTCGCTCTCTCTCTCTCTCTCTCTCTCTCTCTCTCTCTCTCTCTCTCTCTCTCTCTCTCTCGCTCTCTCCCTGAAACACCGGTTTCCTTCAAGTCCTGCATTAGGGCATCCCACTTCGTCAAAATGGGGGATGGGGAATTGAATTAAATAAAAAATGGACTTCCAGCCAGGCAAAAAATGGGTAATTTCATTAACTTATAAAAATAATCCAGCCAGTGAATACAACACTGGTGGTGTAGTAATAGTGGTCACGCTTCCAAGGCATAAGTCCAAGATTCGATACTCGAGATGCTCATGGTCAACTCAGATTTTCCCCTTCAGTGGATCGATAAAAGAGGGTAACAGCATGCTTGGGACCAAAACACTGGGAATTTCGTGTTAGGTTGAATGCTTATTGGGACAGATGTTTTGCCTCTGAACAGAGGCTCTAGGTCAAGAAAAAATATATAGGAACTATAGACCGTGGCCCCATGGGTGCTTTAGTACCACTGAATTAAATTAAATTTGTCCATAAGATTAACTTAAAAAACTGCTTCTTGTAAATATAGTGTAGATAACTTTCTTGAGTATAAAAACTATGCAACATGACATGACATTTGAGTTCACTGATGTGTATAATACACTGAAGGCAATATGCACCATGATTTCTGCACAATAATTTAAAAACCCAAAGTAGCATGGAGTAATGGAGATATTTAACGTAAACTAAAACTATAAATTATTATATTGATCACTAATATTTATGTTAAAATACTTTGGTGACTAACGTTAAGTATTGAAATAAGAACAATATCAGTAACTTATCAAAATAAATTAAGTAAAAACATTCCAAAAAAGGTGATACACTCAAACTCACAATAAAAAATATAGTAAAAATCGATAAAAAAATTTTATTCCATAAATCAATAAAAATCATCTTCAAGCGTATCAAGACATAAATCAGTACAATCATAAAAAAAATCGTGAAAATGCCCTAATAATCCATCAATTCAAACAACCTTCTTTTAGAATGAGGGATTTCTGCTACCATGGCTTTTATAAGGTTCCTTTCCAATCTGTATATGACCTTCAACAACAACTGGATTCATCAGAAAAAACGTTCTGTCCAGTTGCCATTTTTTTAAAAACAAAGCTTAAATATTTCCTTTAAATGTTATTTTGCGACAAAAAAAAATTGAAATTTTTTGTTTTCCTCTTTTAAAAAAGCATTTAAATAACTTTATTTTTGTTAAGTGATCTTTTCTCCAAAAAAAGAATCTGTCAACTTCCTCCCTATTCATCAGATACCGATGTATATAAATATATATAAATATATTGTAAAAGCCATTCTGAATTTTGTCTTCTCCGTTTTTAAAATATTTTTAGAAGCATTTCTTGTTTTTGAAAGTAGATTTGCCATTTTTATGCCCGAAGTGAAGATCCCACAGGAATGGATCACACTAAAATTTTAATTCGTTTTCAAATTAAACACTCTCAAAGATTAAAAACAAAAATTCTTTTTCTCAAATTATTTATAAATTCTGTTATTAAATTATACATTGTTTACAAAAACAGTTTCATCGCACAACAAGATTTTTTATACATGAATCTAGCTGAAAATTATATTACATAAGAATAGAGATACAAGATAATAAATAAGATAACGCATAAAATTACTTTGCAATAATTAATTTTTATATAAATTGAAACTTTCTTCTTTTGTTTCAATTTAAATTATATTTTAAGATTAATAAGTTAATGTTATATTTTTAAATAAGTAGGTTTTATGATTTTTAATAAAATAGATTTCAAATGTGCCCTTTGATATAAGCAAACTACTATTAAGAAAGGAAACTTAGAAATATTTTCAAAAATTTGTCCGAATGTTTCCTTTATATTTAGAATCATTGATAAATAAGGGCAGATCCTCTCAGATTTAATTAAAATTTCAACGAATAGTATAAAGCTTAGACTTCTTAACTAAATTCTATTTTATGAATCGTATTATTTGATTCAATTAGAATTCCTTCATTACCTTAATGCTAAGAAAGTAACATTTGAGTACCTATAAAATATTTTCGTTGTTAACAAGTTTTAAAATGCAGCACTGAAAAACACCTTGTTACATTATAATTGCAATAATGGAATCTTTAGTCTTATAATAGCCTTGTTTACTAATATGGTAATTACTCCATTTCTAAAGTCAGAGTTCTTAGGCATTGAAATTTAAGTCACAGTTTCAAATGATCACTTCACCATCAATCTTCCTTGTTTTAAAAGAACAGTATGGTTTACGTATTCTAAAATGTGTTGTGTAAATTACATGAGTTTTATAATAATGGATGCCTAACAACTTATGGTTGGTAATGGTTAAGGATGGGGTGATCTCAATAGTAAATTTCGTAATAAAAGTTAAAAACTATGAAAATAATTTAAAAAATCTAGTAATTAATAATATAACATATTTTTCGATTCTCCCAACCTACGTTTTTATTTTTTATGTCATTGAAATAACTTTTTAAATTTTTGCCAAAAACGTTTGTTTTTCTCATATCCATTAATATTTTTTTAAATTTATTGTGTGTGCGTGCGTGTGTGTGTGTGTGTGTGTGTGTGTGTGTGTGTGTGTGTGTGTGTGTGTGTGTGTGTGTGTGTGTGTGTGTGTGTGTGTGTGTGTGTGTGTGTGTGTGTGTGTGTGTGTGTGTGTGTGTGTGTGTGTGTGTGTGTGTGTGTGTGTGTGTGTGTGTGTGTGTGTGTGTGTGTGTGTGTGTGTGTGTGTGTGTGTGTGTTTGTTTGTTTGTTTGTTTTTAGACCGAATTCAAATTGAAAGTTGAGTGATTGAGAGTCCCAGCACATAAGGTGCCGGACATTCGTCAGGCCGCTGCTCTTCCATTATAGAATTCCATTATTACTAAATTTTGTTTTATTAAAATTCTTGTGTAAGCAAGTGTCAATATATTATTAAAATTTAACTTGAAGGTAAAAAAGAATTGTTCCAATTGTTTTATGACAATTCTATCGATATTTTACAGCCCACACAAATTTATTTTCTTTGTATATAAATGTAGATAGAGCCATTTATGCGAGATCAATTAACTCTATAAACAAGATGCTGAGAAAATGATGCACTAAAGTACATAGGAGAACATTTTTATTACTTATAAGAATTAGCATCAGACAAAAATTCTAGTTTTGTAGATGATAGCTGTTGTAAATGTATATGTGCTGTTCCTAAAGTATCTTAATAATTCAACAATTCTGATTTCACATCATTTTTGAATATTAGTTTAATTTTTAACTCTATTTTATTGATAAAATTATAAAATTGAAATGAGTTTATAAATTATTGAAAAAGAAATAAGGGAAATTTACAAAGCTTATATAAATGAAGACTATATTTGCATTTTAGTTTTCCAATCTTATCATAATTTGGCTTCTCAAAAATATAATACAAATTAAGTATGACATAAAAACTCTGCTGAAGTTGTATAATACATTTACATTTTTGATAATCTGATAATGTGTTTATATATATATATATAATATATATATATATATATATATATATATATATATATATATATATATATATATATATATATATATATATATACGTACGTTCACCATTGTGGTGCTCTGATTAAAACGAAAGATGCTCCCTATTGATTTAAATTCTTAAATTCTCGTAGCCAAGACATAGCAAGCTTGGCTTGTCCAAGTGTTATAAGTAACAACATACATATATATATATATATATATATATATATATATATATATATATATATATATATATATATATATATATATATATATATATATATATATATATATATATATATATATATATATATATATATATATATATATATATATATATATATATATATATATATGTTTATGTTGTTATATATATAAAATAAAAAAAATTCCTTGCAAAGAAACTAATGTATTCGAAATAACAGAATAGATAGGAATCATAAATATAAACACATTTTAACATTCAGATATTTCCAGTTATTATGCTTCGATAGAACAAGAATATAATTAGTGATAATAAAAGGAATTAAATCATTATCATATTATTTTAAAGAATCCTATTCCTTACAACTAAATTGTTGTTGATTAAGTAACTTCTGAATACATCACTATTTTTTTCTGGTAAACAGTATACATTGTAACACGCCCAGTAAATAAACTTAAAGATATTTAAATAGAAATTTTAATTGTCTTACAGCGTAATAGATTTGGTTCCTAATTTAGAATGTTCATTATAAAATATGTAACAATTTATTGAAAAATAGGCTTTATTATGCTGACTTGGTAGAAAATGATGAACGTTATGATATAAAATTTAATGATCTTAGATTCCATCTTGTGTGTTAAGTGCTCATGATTACTCTCACTACTCCTTTCAGCCACTTGCTACTGGCAAGTCAAACCGCAAGTACAAAAAATATCAATAGAACGAAACAGTCTCTTTTATTAAGCCAAAAAATAAGTTTCAAATATCACGTATATTTTTGTTGGTTTTTAACGAACAGGTAGTTAAGACCATTTCAGTGTAAAAAATAAAAAATCAATGTCTATTCAGAAAAATTACATTTATCTCTCATACATGAAGTTTTTACTTCATTATATAATCATCTCTTATATTTAAATATTTCTATTGTGTGTGGTCCTCAGCTTCAGACTTCCCATACTTTACTTTTCTGTCGTCAGTCTTATTCAGTATCATGGACGCTGCATTTCCTCCCGAAAGATACTACGATAGAAGAAAATCATCATTTTGCAGCTTTAAAAAAGTGGAGCTTAAATTGCTTACAAGGTTAGATATGCATCCAAAACAAGTGTCTTGAAACTTCTTCCCGAACCTTGCACAGTTGTTACAACTTAATAATTAATGAATCGATTCGGAATACATTAATTATTGAGATTACTGATAAATTAATTATTAATATGATTTCTATATTTTACCTAAGTTGTAGGAATTTTTATCCAATAAGTGTTTTGGAGAATATGAAAAATTGGAAAATGCAGTTCTACTGGGTTTAATGTACTGGTTGCAGAAGAATATTAATATGGAAACCTGAAGCTTGAGACCAAATGATACAAATGATTAAATAAAGGAAGTGATTATAAAAAGGAGTAAATTTTCATTTACGAAGCAGAACTGTTTCTTAATTTAATGAATATTGTTTTCTTCACTTTCCATAACTAAATGCTCTTTACTACCTTGATAACATTGAGCAACTGAATTCATCCACAAATTTAATCCCATTTTTAAAAAGTGTTGTTATTGTTTCTAATCTAAGATGGTGTAGCTAAGCTAAACCATCTCCATAAAATCAAAAATTATTAAAAAGTCTAAAAATAAAATAGGATTTTCCAAAACCTCGTTCAAAGTAAAATTCAGACAGTCAAGAATATGTCTCAGGGAGGCCTGATCAGCCCTGCACCAGTGACACTCCAGAAGGACTTTCTGGTCCCCGTTGAAAAGAAAGGGGCCTAATGTGGCCTCTCAAAAAACGTGAAAGAGCAGTCTTCTGTATCCTGGAGATACTGAGCTGCTGATACCACCAATTTTTAAAAAGTAAATTCCTACATCAAAGCTAATTAACATTCACCTTCAATATTTATAATGTATATCGTATGATAACGGAAGATAATTCTAGAACTTTGTATACGATTTTAAAGTATTGATGTCGTAGGTCATTTAAAATGTCTCGTGAATCGCAATTTGCTATATTTGATCTCTAACAAACATTGGAAAATGCTTGAAAATTCTGTGAATTATAGTTAGCGAACATCGTACATTGGTAATGCTGGGACGACATTTTTATTGAAAGCATTTTGAATTAAAAATTTAGAACAACATTTTAATTCATAATTAAACTTATGCTTATGAAAATTATTTCAAGTTTTATGTTTGGATTTTACTAAAACCTATTTCGCTAAAAAAAATTCCTTGTTAGTTATTCCACATTTCTAATTAATCACAATGAGAAAATTGCAGTATATGGAAAATATGTGGAGAAAATAAAGCTTTAAAAAATAACAAAAAATTAAAAATTGTAAAAATATGTAAGGGAATAAACTTGCATCAATATAACAAAATGTTTATTTTATGATTGAAAATGTTTTTCTTTCTTATTTGGAATAGTAATGAATAAAGAATACAAATGAATAATCGTGTTTGGAATTTATATTTAGCTTTCAATTCTTCTTCAAAAAATGAAAACAGTATTTCAAACAAATGTACGAATATCTAAATCCTCCTCCCCACATGCGTTTTCATGTGGGGAGGGGGATTTAGATAATTCAATTTCATGCTCCGTGACTGCGTGTGCATTTATTCTTAAATAAAAACATATTTTTCTCTTATGTAAAGTGTGTTATTCATTAGTTCGATAACTTTATTCAATAAATATAATATTTAAAATTTGAATTATGTGCATCAAACAGTAAATTACATTACTATGAAGTAAATTCTAATATAAATATTAAAAAAACACTCTGAAAAAGACACCTTTATAAAATGAACTCGAATGATATAATCTTACAAAAGGATCAGTATATGTAACTCCTTATACAAAAATTTCCAAATTGCTTAGAAATTAAAAAAACAAATTAAAAAGTATTAAATAAACATTGAAATTTTTAAAACATTATTGACAACAAAAATTTATTTTCAAATACCTTCGAGTTTACTTTAACTTGCTTTTATTATTTTTTTATTTTTTTACTTTGGAGATAAAAATACGTTCCATCTTTAATTGAGGTTTGAACTAATAGAACGATTTATACCATATTTGTTATTTGCCAAAAAATAATTTCTTAAGCTGGAATCAAGATTATAGTTCTAATTTAAAAGATTACATTGTTTCTAGCTTATATCATGTATTTGAGTTGAGATTATATTTAATTAAGCTATTATATAATTAAAAAAGTAATTGTAATTATAATAACTCATGTGAATTTAGTGTCAATAAAAAATAATAAATAGTGCAAGTTAAAATAAATTCAAATATTTAAAATTAAGAAACAAAAGATTATTCGCCGGTATTCACTCCTTATTTTTAGTTGCTAAATGTATGCCAAATACCACAATAACTTATAAAATTATTTAAAATTTAACTATTTACGATTTTTGTAATTTAATTATTTTAACTAATATAGGAAGCTTTATATATTCTTCATTTTTTCCAGGTAGAGTGTCTTAAGTGTTTCTTACTCTACCAAAGTACTTTCAACAAAAACTTAATATAAACTTAAAGATTATAAATTAAAGAATGAAATTTATAGCTCTAATTTCATTATTTTAAATTTATATTACTTAAAATAAGGAAATTAGATATTTTTGTTTCGTTGAACGAAATTCTCTATCTTCGAAGAGTTTGTGAAAGTAAAACGTAATTATTAATCTCACACTAAACACGCATTTCCTTTACTTTGCATTTTCTATTTTTTATTCATTACGATCATTTTGCCTCTTATTGATAGTAAAAATGTGTAATTTTATTTTATTCATGTATATATAGTATATTGTTTTTAAATATTCCACAAAACACTTTTTTTGATCAAATTAGTATAATTTGCATAGTTTCAGCTATAAATTCTACTAAATAACATTATTCTCTCTATGACGTCACTCAAATACTTTTCTTAAATCACCAATTATTCATTTCTAGTGGTATAGTTACTCTCTACGTTTTCATCAAACAATATAAAAATATACATGATTATATTTACATCAAACTTTATTTCGATTAAAAGGGTCATTATCATAGTTGACTAAACAGCATTTGATCGGCCCAATGTCTTTCTTTAATACGGCTCAGTTGACCGATTAACGGCCATAAGCAGCTGCAAAGCATTTTAATTTTCAATGCTTAATTGCCTTCTAGACAAGCATTTTCATACATTGTAGACCTCATCTACGCTGCACTAAAGAGATAACCTGGAAAACCCACACATTTAAAAGGTTATATGGTCATTGTTGATTTTAGAATAGCAATAGAAATTCAAATCAGAAATTTACAAAATAATAAACTTCCATGATTAGAATTCTCATTGCTATCCCAAGGCTTACAAAAATACTCGTGGATAAATAGGTTGGCAAATTAAAAGGACAGCGTCTTCCCTAAAATTGGAAAAATATCTTCTACAACTTTATCAGACAACTCTTAGCGAAAGATTGAAATTCAGAAAGAAAAACCTATATGATAGAAAACCTAAAACCTGAGATAGGAAAGCGAAGAAGAAAGAAAACCTTTGTGATGGCTTATGAAATACATATATCAAGATACTTCTTTTAATTTATTATGCACTTAATAAGCCACCATAATAATAATTGATTTTTGCTTATATATATATATATATATATATATATATATATATATATATATATATATATATATATCTACAAGCTGACCCAGCCACGCGTTGCAGTGGCTGAGTTTTTATAATACATTGAATCAATTTTTTACTAATTCTTGGGTATAATCAAATTAATATTTTCTAAAAAAATTTATAGGTTCATTCATATGAGATTAAAAATAAAACGTTTCGCAAAAATTTAAAAGTAATAGGTAAAGTATCGAAATTTTTAAATTAAGAACAAACCAACATATACTTTCTGAATTTACATTTTATTCATCTTATATTAAATTATAGTTTGTAATCAGTGACTTACTCTTATAAAATATATATATAAAAACATCTAAAAATATAAATTAAAAACATCTAAAAATACTATATAAATTACTATATAAATTAAAGACTATATAAATTTAAAACATCTAAAAATAAATTGTTATAAATGAGGTAGATAACATTGACATCGAACTATTATTTTTTCAATTTTAAATTATTAAAATTAAAATTATCTAAGTACTACTTTAAGTACAACATTCCTGGTTAACCTGTCTTTCGCTAACACGAAGAGATTTGATGGTTTTCCTACACGTGAGCAGGCAACATATAGCTGTCCATGTGAGAAACATGTGTTTTCCAAATCCAAACCACAAATAGACATTGTTTGGCCTTGAGATTTATTTATGGTCATCGCAAAAGCTAGACAAATCGGAAATTGGAGCCTTTTAAACGGTATTGGAGATTCTGACGCTATCAGTGGAATACGTGGAAACAGGACGATATCTCCTTTAAATTTTTCCATCAAAATTGTTGCTTAGAGAATATTTTCGGTCATTTCTTTTATTTCTAATCGTGTACCGTTACATAATTGAGGTGGGTTTAAATTGCGTAGAAGAATAATTGGTGAACCAATTTTCAATTGAAGATTATGTGGTGGCATTCCTGGCATATCCAGAGAATTCAAAAATTCAGTTGGAAAGTTTACGGCTTCGTTTTCATCAATAACTGTGTCGATTGATTTAAGAGACATCAAATCACTGGGCAACATCTGTTGTATATTGAAGTTAATTTCGTTCGCATCAAAGTTTCTTGCTGCTAAAATAGCACGATTGCAGAGCCAATTATCAAATTATAAAAGAAAAATAAAAAATAAAAGTCTATAAAGAAATACTTACATGTTTTCGAGGTGGTATGAAAATTAGTAGAGAAAATCAGTAATAAATAAAATTTTATTTTACTATTTATAATATTAAAAATATTCAAATTGAACACTACACAATAATAACACAATACAAAGTATAATTATAAAAATGATTCACGAAAAATTGTTAAAGTATGATTATATATCATGAAAATATATGTAAATTCTATATTCAACCACGCGCTTGCGCTCGCACGCTAATTTACTCTGGGAGATACTATAATCTAGAAAAATAAACACGTCGCCATCTGCCGAATACCTGTGCAACTTAGATGCTAAATCACCATCTATTAGGAACTTACAGAATTAACCAATAAATAAACACTAATGTCGTATAGTAAATATTGAGATCAATAATTAAGAGATAAAAACTATTCTATCTTTTAAGTTGGACCATATTATAAATGATTACAAAATTTTATCAAAATCCGTTCAGTAGTTTCGGAGTTTATCGGGAACATACATCGTGACACGAAATTTTTATATATATATACATATCATAAAAATAAATATATCAAGTTTTCAACAAATTACATTTCTATAATGATAAAAAATCATATGATACTTTAAATAACTAGATAAGGTTCAGTGTGTTACCATAGCTAATAATATTTTTTCATTCATCTCTTATTGAGCATTTCTGGTATTATGTTCAGTCAACTTCTCATCAGCAATGTTGCGAGAGTCAAACTACATTTAAATAATTGAAGTGAGCTGAAAGAATTGCCATATTCAGCGGTGCCCATAGATTCTTTATGCTTTGAACCAATTCTGGTATTGGATTATTCGATGATTTCTGTGTGAGTTCGCTCCTTAGCAACGATACAAAGAAACTTTCAATAATTAATAAAAGTTGAATTACTTACCCATTATATCAGCACTAATTGATTAATCGCCTATTGAGCAATTCTAATTTTTTAAATTTTTATAGTTGCTAGGTAAGCATTTTTCGCAAGCAGCTATCATTATGATATTCATGTTGCTTTAAATAACTGACACAGGTGCAATAAATTATCATATTTATTGAATCTTCAAGATTCATTGATTTTATTGTAATATTGTTATACTATTTCATGATTATTATTATACAAAGTTTTCTCCACAGCAGTGTTGCAGCGCTAGCAGCTCTTGTGATGTACAAGCTAAGGGTAAATAACCTATGAGGATTGCAGGCATTTCCATATTTAGCACTGCTTCTTATTTAATGCCAATTTAGATGACAAGTCATTGCTCAAAAATCTCTCTGTAAGTTTTTTCTACAAAAGTATTGCCCTGGAAGGAACAACCCATAAGGTATGCACAATACTCTGAATAATTTATGAGTTGACTGTTAGTGTAACCTCACGAGATTTATTTCCTATCGAACAGCCTTTGTATCCTATTAATCATGTTAGTCGATAACTGTTGAATATAATTAAGTAAGACATTCTGCTAATTTAAATTCTAGAATGAATGGTGTATTCAACACCATTCTTGATAACTGCTAAACCACATTACACAGACCCTTTTTGTAGTTTAAATTCTGGAACGAATGGTGTATATCGAGTATCTTTTGATATTTTGAGAATAAGTTTAAATAATAAGCTTTGATAATCCAAATTCAGGAATGAATTGTATATCTAAACTATATTTCCATAAATGTTGAAAAGGTTTGCTGGAAACCTATTCAACGTTTTTTTGCTAGAAAAGGTTGTGTTGCGTTAAGCGTTCTGGTAGTTTGAATTCATGTACAGTTCTTAATTAATGTTAAAATTAATGAGTGATATTTGTGTAATAAAATGAGCCATTAAAATACCCCATGTGTTTATTTCATTATAAAATTAACTTTTGGAGAAATATACCTTCATCTCAAAATCATCTATACTACAAACACAATTATAATACAATTTAGAAATTTACTCAATTAAAAATTAATCAAATTTTCATAACTCTATAATTTACTACCTAGAATAAAATTAATGGGTATATTTAGCATAAATGCATCCCTAAAGCTACTTAATGTATTAATTTTATCATAAAAAATAAGTTTTTGAAGAAAAACGTGCTTTTTCCATGTCTAATTCGGCTTATGCCCGTCTAGTGCTAAAGTATTAGCACATAAGTGTCACACAAAAATATCTACCCGAGAAAAACTTATAAAAATACATGTAAAAAATATGATATGCAATTTTTAATGATGTAGGCAAACACTTGTATCACAAAGAAAACTTCCGATGAATAGAAATATGAAAAAGGAATTTGTTTCTTTTTCCCTTTCCATATATACCCAAGCACGGGGCTTGATATACGAGTGATAATGAAATTTAATGTTTTGCTTATTACTCAATAAATATCCCACTTTCATTAAAATTAATTGGTGGACCAAAATGAAGCTTTGAACCATTCCAGTTAAGTATTTTTGAAAAGAATTTTCAAGAAAAACAGCTTTAAGTCTGGTTCACTTTATCAGCTCCAAACCCAAGACTATCGGCATGTATATGTCTCACCGTAACACATCCCTTAAGAAAACCTATTAAAACAAATACATAAAATTTATTATCTAGCATTTACGGATGCAAATAAAGATATTTATCACAAAAACAATTCCCCTAGACAGCGGTTTTTAAAAAGATGTGTATGTGTGTTTTTCTCCCTCTTTATATAAGTACTTTATCTATATAAAAATTAATAGATGCTTTTAGTATAAAAGAGGTTTCCCTAAAGGTATTCCGGTTTTGAATTAAATTTTTGAATTAAATATTTATAAGCTTAGTCACACATACGCTCGCATTTTGAGAGATTATCTGATTTCGGTTTTGACATAAAGGGAGAGTTATTTATTATTTACTGATTTCATTTTGCTTTGACTCTAAAGATTTGAGTTTTCAAATGGCAGTTCCTTCCCAGATTTGAGCAGCATATGTTAGTATAGGAAAATTTTGTAAATTAACAGCTTGTGTTTGTTGGAGAGCCGGATCATATTAGCTTAATGCTACAATAAATTATGCATTTTACCCGACCGTGAAATTCAAGATTCATAATCGAGCAGATTCAAACTATCACTATTCAACAAACAATTGACTAAATAACTCTATAGCTATTCCTTTATAATAAAATTAATGGGTATATTTGTCACAAAATCTAACTCATTAACTATTACTGGAATTTTTTTTTTTTGTAAAAATAGATTTTTAGAGAAAAATGGCTTTATATCTAATTCGCTTTATGGGAGACCATACTAATATATTGGTAGCTGTGTGTGTGTCACATATAGAAACAGCTTCCACAAGAAATCTTATGAAGATACATGCATAAAGCTTGGTATTTAGCATCAAGACTCAAGTAAAGATGTCAATAGGAAAAAACTATATTTTTCATGCTCTGAAATTGTCGAATGAGGCGTTGATTCTTCTCCCTGTTGTACTAAGACCTGGACTTTGAAGTTTAAGCGATTATGAAATACAAACATTTTGGTACAAATAATATCCAATTTATATAAAAATTAATTGATACACTTATTACAAAAGTATTTCTTAAATTTATTTCAAATATTCAGTTTATCGTTAACAGTAATTTTTATGAGAAGGACCTCTTCATGTCATATTCACTTTATGTCGCGTTAGACAGAGACTTACGCTACATTGAAGTTCATACAACTGCCTGTAGCTGTATGAATATTGCATTTATATTAAAATTAATGAGTTCATGAAATACCATATGCATGCTTAAAGCTATTTAGGTATCCATTTTATTATGAAAAATCAATTTTTGGATAAAAATAACCTCCTGTTTGGTTTGCCTTGCCCGTATCTAATGCTAATATAGTCTTTATATGCATCACACAAAACACCTTATTTAGGAAATCTTATACATGCAATAACTTGGTATTAAACATTTACCTTGTGCAAATAAAAATATCACTAGGAAAAGAATACATTTCCCCAGAACAGAAGTTCTGGAAACCATATATATGATCCTTTTCCCATACAAATATTGGATTTTGATATGTGTGCGACTATGAAGCTCAAACATTGGGGTATAGAGTATTAAGTATCCAATTATATTAAAATGTAGGATTAGTACATATATTATACAAGTGTATTCTAAATTGTTTTCACAAATTAAGAGGGATGATAGTACCCATCCAGACATGCAATAACTGCATAGGAACATAGGGTTGCATTCCACTCTGAGAGGCAGAAAAGAGAAACTCCCATCTGACAGTGTATGTCCAACATTTACAACAGTGCTGGGTAAGCGAATAAATAATACTAAATTTTTCAAAATCGTATTTATTGTTTAGTGAAAATCTCTCTGCAGATGCTCGAAATGCTGCCCATGTGTGTTGTTACACAGTTGACACCGATGAAGGAACGACTCGCGCACTCTCTCAAAGATTCCTGGTGCCGTTTTAATTTTGTCCCCGGCAGCAATGATTCTAACCACGAGATCTTCAGTTGAGTCCACAGGCGTCTCGTACGCTAAAGATTCCATGTGCCTCAAGAAGAAAAAACCCAGTGGGTTGAGGTCCGGTATTCAAAGAGGGCCGGCCAAGCCCCAGATCCGCTACGTCCAATCCGCCGTGCGGGATATGTAGCAATTAAAATGTTACCTACCGTGATGGAAAAATGTTCTGCGGCTCCATCGTGCATAAACCACATGCCTCACAGGATGGGGAGTGGAACAGCCTGCAATAAACTGAGAAGCACTTGTTCCAAGAAGATACGGTATGTTGCGCCGGTCAAATGGTCTAGCGTGATGTAAGAGCCTACCAGGTAATCACCAAGGATACCTGCTCAGATGTTCACGGAAAATTTCTGCTGGTGTCTACGAGGGGTTGTAGAGTGGGCATTGTTGTCAAACCAAACGTGTTGATTGCATTTTTAAATTACAACGTCTACTCTGATAGGCTTTCTCCGATAAACAATAAAAGCAAAATGTTGTTCTTTCTCTGTAGAACTTTGCATACGGTAAATTCGTGATAGTTTCTTTTCTACTTTCCTTTTTTCTGCCACTCAAAGTGGAATGCTACTCTATGTTTTTATGTAATTATTGTTGTATGGATGGGTACTATCACTCCCTTTAATTTGAAAAAACAATTTAGAATCATCGTGTATAAAGCCCCCTAAAGCTATTCCTAGAATTTTTTTTTAAAATAAACTTTTGGGAAAAAGAGCATTTTTATGTCCTGATTACATTGTGCCACTTTGGGCAGGTGCCAATAAAACTAAGCTTTCTGGACAAAACGTGACCATAAATCGACGATCATGCTTACCATTACTAAAGATTTTGGGTGGTACTTAGTTTACTATTACATTCTCAAATGGTAGTTTATTAATTGCACTAAGCAAACATGCAAATATTTAAATTTTAAATATAATAGTAAAAAAATTTTAATTTAATTGAAAAACTATCTATAAATGCTTAGTCATATTATTAAAAATTATGCTTTATACAAATTTAACTTTAATTTATTATTTCCTAAAATATTAAACATCAAAATATATAATTCATTTAATTTATTAAATCTTAAAATTTCTTAAAATATTAAATAAATTATAATTTTACAAATGTTACCTAAGGTATTAGAAGTGAGAATACGAATAAGAAACCAAATAAGAAATGTTTATTTTTATTACTTTTTAATCGTTTTAAGAAAAAATTGCTCTCTTTGAAGCAATAAAATAAAAATGTAATCTTGTGGAAATTAAATTTTGCTTCTTTTTTTTAATAAATTATATAAGAACAGCTGTGTTTTATGATGAGAAAATTTAATAAAAAGTATTTTCTAACTTTAAATGATTCCCAAAAACAAACATTTTATTCCTTTTAAGTAAACCGATGTTATAAACGTCTATGGTATAATAATATCGAAAGAAAACCATTATTTCTAGAGAAAAGTTTCCTGAAAACAAAAACGATGCAAAAAAACTCAAGTGAGCCAGCATTGTAATTTCTTTTATGTTTTTATTTCATTCATATTCAATGCTTTTATAAAAATAAAATCAACAGCAGAGTTAATGCATACAAGTTGGTTGAGTTATTTTTAAGTTTCAAAAAATAAATGATTTTACACACGATAATTCCTGAATAACATTATGTGCCCAAAAGTTTTCTATATAACTAAATAAATTAATCTAATTATTTCTTCTAAACTCAGGGATGTAAATGGAATTTCCACTTTTATTCAACTTAAGGGATTTGTTCGAAGAATTGGATTTTCTACCTCCTTTCTCGCAAATAGGTTAATTCTATGTAATTAATTTGGCATAAAATTGTGTGTCTCGTAATAGTGTCAGATTTTCTTATTGGATTAAACTCATGCTTCATGTGTGTCCGTGAAAGTGCAAATATTAAGTGCAACTTGTTGTCAAAAATAAAGCACGATTTTCAGTTAAGTGCAATTTTTTATATAGGTAATTCATCCTCATGTCTACCATTAATCTGAAAAATTTAAATTTATTGCAGACTTTATATAATAATATAATTTTCTAATTTAAAAAAAATTGAAAACATTCATTAAATTGTATAAATAATACCTGCGAAAAACATTTTTCTCAAACTTTATATCAAATTTTATTATGAATTGATTTATTGACAATCGTCAGCTTGTTAGAAGGGACTGAAATTTAAAGTTCATTCGAATTAAAAACCAGAATATACGATTTACTGAAAGCTTCCAAAGTTTTTCATGTAAAAATACTAGTAACGAAAATTAAATTACTCAAAAGTTCTCAAATGCAATTGTTTAAGAAAATTGATATTAAAAGGAAAATAATTATGCAAATTATATAAATAATTTTTCCGCTCTTAGTTGAGCGTTTGTACGTTTGTAGTGGTATATATATATATATATATATATATGTGTGTGTGTGTGTGTGTGTGTGTGTGTGTGTGTGTGTGTGTGTGTGTGTGTGTGTGTGTGTGTGTGTGTGTGTGTGTGTGTGTGTGTGTGTGTGTGTGTGTGTGTGTGTGTGTGTGTGTGTGTGTGTGTGTGTGTGTTTGTTTAGACCGAATTCAAATTGAAAGTTGAGTGATTGAGAGTCCCAGCAAGCACAAAGGTGCCGGGCATTCGTCAGGCCGCTGCTCTTCCATTATAGAATTCCATTATTACTAAATTTTTGTTTTATTAAAAATTCTTGTGTAAGCAAGTGTCAATTTATTACTAAAATTGAACTTGAAGGTAAAAAAGAATTCCAATTGTTTTATGATAATTTTATCGAATTATATTTTACAGCCCACACAAATTTATTTTCTTTGTATATAAATTAATATTTCATTTTCCGAATCAAATAACTCCATAAAACAAGATGTTGAGAAAAATGATAAAAAAAAAAGTACATAGTATAACATTTTTATTACTTATAAGAATTACCACAACAAAAACCATATATAAGTAAAAGGTCCAAATAATAATAAAAGTAAAATTTATTATTTATGATAATACTGAAAATAAAATGGTATCTACTATTTTTATTTACATTAAAATAATTTTTGCAAAAAATGTTCTAATATTTTTAATTTACAAGTTTCGATTTTTATTTTTGTAGTTCAACTTCCGAATTAGTACTCTGGAACAAATTTCTCCTTTTGTGAAGATTTTCACTCTGTTATAATACTCTCTGAAATAAATAAAAAAAACAGAATTGTTAAACTGATTCAATTTAATTATAAAAATAGAACCACCAGGATGTTAATAACGTAGACCAGGTTGAGTTGATATGTTGAGAAAATTGAGTTGATATGTTTATATAAATCAGGTAAAACTTTATGTATAGCATTTATTTTCACATATTTAGGCATTCTTTCACAATATTATCCATTTGAATAAGGAGAATCCAATAAAACTTTTTAAACTTACAATATCAATATTTTATAATTAAATAAACAATCAAAGCAAAACAAGCCAAAACAAAACTTGAATAGTTAATATAACATAACAAATATATATGTGTGTGTGTGTGTGTGTGTGTGTGTGTGTGTGTGTGTGTGTGTGTGTGTGTGTGTGTGTGTGTGTGTGTGTGTGTGTGTGTGTGTGTGTGTGTGTGTGTGTGTGTGTGTGTGTGTGTGTGTGTGTGTGTGTGTGTGTGTGTGTGTGTGTGTGTGTGTGTGTGTGTGTGTGTGTGTGTGTGTGTGTGTGTGTGTGTGTGTGTGTGTGTGTGTGTGTGTGTGTGTGTGTGTGTGTGTGTGTGTGTGTGTGTGTGTGTGTGTGTGTGTGTGTGTGTGGTGTGTGTGTGTGTGTGTGTGTGTGTGTGTGTGTGTGTGTGTGTGTGTGTGTGTGTGTGTGTGTGTGTGTGTGTGTGTGTGTGTGTGTGTGTGTGTGTGTGTGTAGTCCACGGGTTTAGTTTTCCACTTTGGTTGTGAATGCCTATAATAGTGTTAATTTTCATTCATAATTAATAAGTCATAAAAATTTAATATTATTAATATAAAAATTTTTACAATGAAATTCTTTGACTTAATTTCAGTTTTATTCCTTTAAAAAAAGGAATGGTAATTATTTGTACCATTATGTACAATGAGCGTTCTTGGAAACTAAAAACTAGGTGTTTTATGTTAGGCTGAGCACTTAATCGAGACATGTGCTTCGCAATCCAGGGGCTCAAGGTCAAGAAAACAGAGATGGGCACCGTAGGCCTTGGCCCACGTAATCTGTCGTGCCACGGAGTTTAGTTTAGGTTTATATCCATATTGATATTTCAATATATATATACGTGCATATTACAATAAATAACACTAAGAAACAAATAAAAAATTAATATTTATTAATTTTGATAATTCTTTGATTAAAGTAGAGACAAATAATTCGGTTAAAGGAAAATAATTTCAATTGAATGTGTTAATAGAAATTCTAAACACTAAACTTCAAAAATTCAATGTAATATTTTAGGTAGAATCTTACATTTTCTAGATTATAATAAAAGAATGTAATTATAATTCATACACTTTGCAACTTATGCTTTAAAAAATCATATATTGAACTTATAAGAAATTGCTATAAAAATATACATGATATTATCAAATTACTTTTTACATATAAACTACGATTACAGATAAGTAAAGTTTATAACCAAGTTTTAACACCTTGGTTTATTAACCAAGTTTTTAATTTTTTACATATATATATATATATATATATATATATATATATATATATATATATATATATATATATATATATATATATATATAGCTTTAATTCTTTTATTTTTATAGTGTTTATTACATTGTTTGATTTTACTTGAAATTACATATTTTTAAAATTTTACAAAAGAAAAAATATTTTAGTTTTGATTTTCCATAAAAGTTTTCACTTAGCGAGATGTTTTCTCGGAAATTTTTATTAATTTCAAAAACTATTTTATAGTTCAACATAAAATAACAAATGTAACTTAAGAGTTTTTGTATTAAAAGTTTCAAAACTTTTTTGAGCACTTCAAAATGATAAAATGTTTTTGTGAGTCACTTTGTCTTCATGTTTCATGGCTGTAGAAGTTTCAAATCCTTAAAATCTAGGTGATAACAGAATCAACTCTAAATTACATTATAATAGGAAAAGAAAATATTTTTAGTATATGTTCCCGTTTCATCTTTGCAAACTATTCTACGAGTCGCTCATGACTAAAACTTTTGCACTCATAACACCTAATCAAACTTCTTGTTTATCTCGGTACAAGAATCTGTTACACAAAATTTTCTATTCACTTCATTATTTTTACGGAAAAATATTACAACCCTTGATTAATTTTATTTTTATACACATTTCTAAAAAAGCTTCCGTATGATTAACTTTGAGAAGAACACTAAAAGATAGTAATCATTAAATTTTTATTTTGATAATTATAGAATTTTTTAATTTTCATTTACAAAATCTATAATTGTGTTAAATTCTTTACAAAATTTAGTGACAAAATGTAAATTTTAATACTATAAATAAAATGTCCTTAAAACATTAATATATTTAATTTTTAATACTGAAAATAAGCTCCATTCACTGATACATTTTATCTTTTTTATTTGAGCGTTTACCCTAGGTCATACGTTCTCAAGGTGGGTGATAGCGCTCTGCTGTGAACGTTCACCATTTACAAGGGGGGTGGTAGAAGACCAAGAAAAAAGCAAAGAACGCTGATTTGTAGAGAAGAACGAGTTTAAATTAAACGTATAGCCTATAGTAGAGTCAATAGCTAGCATATAAGTCTGATACTCACAAGGGACATTTATAAATTTGTTTTAAAATGTCTTATTATTCACAATTGAAGCAAGGAGTTTTATGTACCACGGTCAAAACAGAAACACATATCTGTTTATAAAGGGCATTTTGCAAAAAAATTGAAAAATATTGAAAATGCTCAATGTCCTAGATAATGCTTACAGACTGATATGAAAGTGTTCGACTTAACTTGGCCAACGAACTGATGATTTTGTGTAGTCTAGACTACTTTTTTTGCGTTTTACTTAAGCATGCAACATTTAATGTTTTAATTGGCTATTTTTGTAAGCCTAATATCATACATCTGTGATGCAATGGAAGATTGCATGAATGCCAAAAACATTACGATATTATTTTCGCTTATAAATTTCATTGCATTTCAGATTGCTTAACTAATTATTGATTTTTGTGTATAGAGGTATATTTCCTCTCCTTAGATATTTTTAAAAAACAGTTCATTACAAAGTTGAACTCATTTGTAACTTATTAGGTATAACGAAATATTCTCATACGATATTATCCATTTTCCCAGATGCTAGAAATATCAGATAATTTAAAAATCATTTGGTTGAAAAAATCAAAAAGATGTAAGAAGTCTCCATAAATGATAAAAACAAAATCTTTAGCATTTTCATTTGTGTTTAGGACTCATATTTTTGTTGACTTAATAGTTTAATTCAATAGACGCTCTTTTTAAGAACACTCACGTTTTTACGAATGAATGACTAGTCCCTATCCTGACCCCATAGACACAGTGATGGTTTTAATGTCCATTACATACGAACTAAATTTCTGAAAAATGTCTTTTTTGAGAAATTCGTTAGAAAACCGAAGAAGGAAACTGTTATCTTCTCCATAACTTTGAATACAGAAAGAGGGAAAACTCAAAAGTCTGAGCTCTGTTGTTCTACGTTGGTTTCATTTCATTTTAACAACTCGATGTATGAAGCTTCGTTTGTTGAGAAAGCGATACAATCGGTTGCATTGAGGATTTATCGCAGTTAAAGAAGCTAACATGTTTATCAGAAGTAAAAAAGAAAATTTAAAAAATATACAAAAAAATATTAAAAACAAAATTTGTTAAAAATTATAGAATTCTAAAGAACACAAGTCTCATGACAATTTTAAAAATTCCGAAAACAATTTTAAAAGGAAAACTAACCAGCAAAAGGGATCACTCTCGAAAATATTGTGGTGAAAAAAACATCCTAAACTAGAAAAATTTTTCCCAGCTTCGCTGAAACAAATGAGAGGAATGAACATTCCTGTTTATAGTAATGTCATTAAAAGGGAATCCAACTGCTTTTTATGAAGCTAAACATAAAAGATTTCAATATATTAAACGATGGGCTCCAAAAACTTAAAACCAAACACGGTTTGATCCTCAGAAAATTGTGTAGTTAAAGTGGAACTGTGAATAAAATTTCGGGAAATTCAATGGAAAGAAAGTACATTGAAATCTCTGCTTTCCAATTTAGACCCAAAGAATGTTTTCAACGTGGTTGAGACAGATTTCTTTTTAAGATCTTACCACTTAGCTTTAAAAGCGATAAATATGATAGAGGTAAAAAAGCCATGTAAAGAATTAGTGTTTCCAACATATGTAGAGTGCAAAAATTACCTCTGCTTTTCATAGGAAAATATTTAAAGCCTACATATTTTAAAAAAATGTCCAGCTACTACCAACAGCATATTATGCTAATATTAAAGCTTCGATGACTGGAAGCGTTTGTGAAAATCGCCTGAGAGATTCAGATCACATTTTTATAGGAGAATCGAGAAGTTAAAATTCTGGATAATTGCACTGTGCTCATGTGTTGAAGTTTTGGATATTGAATCGATCCATTTGAAGTTTCTCCAATTTAATGTTAATTTCTGTCTTAAAGCCCTATGGATCAGGGCTTAATCAACTGCTTCAAAAGCAAGTGTCGTAGAGCACTTTTGAAAAGAATGACTACGGTTTTGGAGCGGGCTTGTGAAATCAACCTTCTAGGGACAATGTAGTTGTCAATTAATGTTTGGAATGATGTTGAAGGAAGGACAATATCGAGCGCTTTTCAACATTCAGACTTTATTAAAGAAACCATCATAGCTCATGAAAGCCATGGTAATTTACCTGATGACTTGTAGCATCTTTCTAATAACTCTCTTATTGATAATCATGCTTATCAAATCATCTTAATAATAATAATAATAATTCTGAATAAGCTTACCTTGAGCAGGTTTTTAAATTCTTTATTAAACACAGGACATACTTAAACAGGACAAGACAAAGAAAGGACAAAGCATGGAACAAAGATCATCTACATTGCTCGGCGCAGAACCTTATTTTGATGTAAACAAAGATATTCGTATAGTGTGCCATTTATAGACTTATAATTGCAGCATGATTTAAGCAAAGATGAGTAAATCATGATTGAACTTCAATGAAGAATTCTTTTAAGCCTGACATTTCTTTTGAGGATTTTTTTAATAGAGATACACATGTGGTACATATGGAAAAAATATCGGATAAAGAAATTATTGAGAATATAGTGACTGATAACATAAAGGAACTTTCAGATATCAAAGGAGAAGAAAATGACGAAGGGCAAAGACAGTTTCCAAAACAAGCAACTGAATGGCTAACATGACTGATGGCACTTTTTTGAGGAAAACAAAAACGAAATGATTTTATAAATTGTAAAAATGTATTTTTAAGAATGTATTTTTTAAATGGAAAAAGTAAAAGGATCATTTTCCCTGATGTTTTATCCATAAAATGAAAGTAAGTACTGTTTTTAAGTACAAATATTATTTTGCATGGGTTTCTTACAGTGAATTCTAATTAATTTTTTTCAAGTAGATTTTATTTATAAAAAAGGTAGTTTGGTAAGGAAACTCTGGTCTTCATAATCTAATACTTTTTTTTCATTTTATGAACTTCCTGTTTTACGAACTGTTTTAACAGTCCCTAAGATTTCGTAAAAAAGAATGTTTTCTTTAGTATTCACCATTGTTTTCATAGAGCAGGTGAAATTATTTTTCACCTGCTTTTAATAAACAATTCTTTCACTCTTTTCTTGAATTTTTTTTATCATCAGTTGAATAATCAGCAATTGTAATCTCATATGAGACAAAATATAAAAAACAGATTATTGATATTTTCCCTCGTTTCTAACTGAAAAAGATTATATAGATAATTTCCGAGAAACCTATTAAACATAAAAATCTAAAAATAAATTAATCTTTGTATTTACATTCTTTTTAAGTGCTCATTAAAAGGTCATCACAATGTAATCCATATCTAAGTAAAAATAAAGCAATATTTTAATAAACATCCTGTTTAAAATGGAAGCGGATAAAAATGGTATAAGTTTTGAAAAATATGGAAGCCAGTATTATAATGTTTATAAAATATAAATTCTTTTTGAATAAACTGTTGTAAAACTCAGCCAGCTTTACTTTGTATGTGCGATGCTTATGATGAATTCCTTTTTTCCTGAGTAAGAGTTTTATTATTTTCCTAAAATTCAGTTTATACTGCAACTCGTATTTTGTATCTTTTTAAAAATGCGAAAAGTTTTACTGAGAAGTCTTAGTTTAATTTAGAAATTATTTTTTATTCTTTTATATTTTTTAAACCAATTTTTGCACTGACCTTGTTATACGCATCAAACACAATCGGAATTTCTTTTGGAATGATAGAAAGAATTCCCAGGGGAAGACATGATTTATCTGTTTCGTTACAAATGTCATTCTGTACAATTGTCGTAAACAAAGGAAACGAGGAAAATAAAATTAAATATAATTCTCCTTTGCAAAAAGAATGAACAAATAGTATTAAGATTTCATTTTTTAAAAGACAATATAATTATTTTCAATGTTTCATATTAATTTTCTTGAATGCCCTAAGAAAATCCATTTCTAACTGCTGCATCTATGTTATATTTCTTCGCATAGCTTATTTTCTCCTGTTTTCAAACATTTGTATTGATTGGTAAATTTAGAAATTCAATAACTTATCTTCACATGTTTTTAACATATAATATGTAACAGAAATTAAAAATAAAACTCAAAATCGCATAAATAAATAAAGTAATCAATTTAAAAGAATGTACGTAAAACATCTTAGACAAAGAAATGACGTTTGAATGAAATGACTTAAGCTTATTTACCTGAATTTAATAAATTGCTTGTCGTTAAAATTTCAACACCAGAAGGAAAATAAAATTATATTTATTGCATGTAAACATTTTGATATAAGCCAAAATGAATGAATTGAAAGTAGTTTGATGGCTTAGAAGGATAATTTTCCAAACCTGACAGCTAAAATGATTTTTAGTAGTTAGAAGTGTAGTCGAACTGGGCTTGGACAACTAACTTCTTCCATGTTGCGGAACAGGCACTTATTCCATGTTGCATCAAATCAATGTCATACTTCATCAACCATAGTAGCTGAAGACGGAGGGCTCAGTATTTAAGCAAGTCAATAACAGATATTTTCAACATATGAAAAGACTGGACACAATACAAACCAGAACAACAATGAAAGGAAAGAACGGAAGGTCAAGCCATAACGAGAGACATGTGATCTCGGATTATGTTATTGAAGATGACTTTTCACGTACCTAGAAGAAAAGACAAACCATTGACTTTAACATGCTTAAAATGTACCAACTGCTATTTAAATTACCGCATACCAGGAGTGCTCGTGCCTTATACCCAATAGCCGTCCATTTCACGACAAAAAGTACAGGGCTTCTTTTACGATAACGAATGCAATTAGATTGGAAACTCGCAACTTTTCACAACACTGGAGCCCTCCCGTGTTGTTCGAATGGATTGAAATGGTAATCGTTAGCTAATTCAGACATCTTACTTTAACAGATTTTCACTTTCATAAGGTCACTCTATCATGGTGTTACAATTTTAATGACTAACAGTGATAAACGACCAACAAAGATGCTATACTAATTATAACTTCCAGATTTTTTTAAAAAAGTATGTAAGTAATATTTCAAATGTTATGATATTAGATTCAAGTAAAAAGAATTTTAAGATTTTTACTATCATATGTGGCATTTTTAAGACCATGAAAGAGAAGTTTTACATAATTGTCTTAAGCCATGACCGAAAGTCATTGGAAAATGAGGCAGGTATAAGGAAAACGAAAAACCATAACATTTTAACAGAGTACATTGCAGTAGAAAATGCGCAATTTCCATAATTAAGGGAATTATCAAACAAGCACAAAATTTATGGAACTGTCAACGGATTTGCGTGTCGCCGAGTATTTGCTAAATATTAATTTACCAAGTCATCCATTTTTAGTGAGATTGTCCCTCGAAATAAGTAATTTTAGTTCTCTAAATGATTAGCAATATCATCATAAATGAGCAGTTTATAAACTTACCATAAGAAAATGGTGCTGCTAGAAATTTAGAAATAAGGAATCATATTAAAATGATCTAATATTGTTTTTATGTAACTTGTTCAATAATTATATGCACAATTATGTAAAACTTGTATCACTTTCACCGTATCATGTACCCCTATATCGTAAAATCTTTTTTATTTTTAATAAAATCATATTAACTGCCGAATCTACTTCCTTTCTTTAGATGTCAGTAACGTACCTGTAGTTCCTTAAAATTCAATTTTAGGACCTAACTTCTAAATATATTTTTCTGGTCTGTTAGGCTCCCAAAAATCAAAAAGATGTTATTCTCGTCAGTGTTTGCAAATGAATCGAATAATCTCAAAAGTTAATCTTAAAATGTTTGCAAATATTATCAGAAAAATAATAATTTTGTTCAAACTAATAAATTATATTCAGAAACTGTGTAGATTTGTTTAAAAAAGCTGCCTTTCATAAGTGTACTTCTTATTCTCTTAATCTCGATATATTAGTTTCTCTCTAAAATAAGAAGCTTTTAAAAATACAGCATAAAATTTCTGGAACAATACCCTTCATCGAAAATAACAGCTACTTTTCATAAGTGTTTTCCCGACAATTTTGAGTTTATGTAATATGAAAATTTCATACTGTG
Organism: Latrodectus hesperus; assembly: GCA_037975125.1. Lineage (NCBI taxonomy): Eukaryota > Metazoa > Arthropoda > Arachnida > Araneae > Theridiidae > Latrodectus > Latrodectus hesperus. The sequence continues at coordinate 39,309,322 of CM075862.1, forward strand.
TTTTTGTGTTTACTCATTATATAAACCATACTTATTATATCTTAGAGACCTGAGAAACATATTGAAAACTTCTAAGATTAAAAGACAAAGAATTATTGTAGATAAGATTCACAGATAAATTACAAACTCTAAATATAATATTTTAATGAAGAGATTTCTTGCTCTGTTTTGATACTGTCTTCTTAACAGAAACTCTTTTCATTAAGGAAATTTTTAAATGCATATTTTCTTACAAAGATTAAAAAAATAATCACAGAGTGAACAAGGTTATTCTGTTCCTCTTTATATTTTTCATCACAAAACTTTTTCTTTTTTTAAATTTTTATGTTGTTAAGATATACTTTTTCTTATCTTAAAAATATGGAATTTAGAATTGTTATTCATCTTGTAAACAAATAAACATTTCTACTAATGTTTTCCATTTGGGTATAATAAAAATACACAAAAAAGAACCACATGCTTCTTTTTAAGCAGAAGGAATTCCAGAATAAATATTTTATGCTTTAAAGTAAATATATACGATCGCATAAGGAACTTTAAAGGTAGCTCCAGACAGATTAATTATATTTTAAATAATTACGAATGCTGTTCAAATCAAATTTTGTATCAAAATTTCAAATCAAATTTTGTATCAAAATTTGTTCGTATCAAAATTTTGAAATGAAACATAGACTTTATTTTAAGTTAGTTAGGGATAGCTATACTGATATAAGATCCACTTTACATATTCCGTGCAGCTGCTATTAATTTCATCTCAGACAAAGTTGAAGTAACATTAATATTGTACAATTATCCTAATTGTTCAGATCATAGCAAACTTCTGAGAGTTTCGTGTACTGTGATTTCGTCTTCTTCATTCTCAGAAACATTAATAAACAGCTTCTTCCCTTGCTCAGAGAATCTTTCAATTAACATCATTTGAAAAATTTCCATCTCTATTTTGATAAAGACTTTTTCCCTATGTTAGGTAAATATAAGTAATGATTCCAGATAAATACCAATAGTTTGGCGTTCTTTGAAAAAAACTGTTATATACCTCATTTTCTTCGTATTTCTTACTAATCTATCATCAAGAAGAATTTATGGCCAAAAAGTGCTGCAAGAAAAATATAACTGTATCAAGCACAAGATAAGACATATGTACCTTAAGCCTGTTAATAGAAAATGCTTTTAAGATATAAAAGAATATTCCAATCATAAGTAGGAAAGTTGTAAGGGAATAATTAGAAGGTCTGTTATTAAAACTTTACAGTTAGAAAATTAAATTTCGACATGTAAGAATACTGAATATATTTGTAAATTATCATATGATTAAATTTTTCTTTCACAGGTTTTCCTTTCAAATTTTATTTTTTAGTATAGGTTTTCTCTTCAGATTAGAGAAATCATATAAAATGTGGACATGCACACAATTACGGTTGGATATTATTTCAACCTCAAAACCAAGCAATTAACCATTTCATCTCTTATTGGACTTTCATTCAATAGTTTATGAGTTTCATTCCCTTTTTGTTTTATAGGACATTGAAACCCAATTTACATTATAGGACCTTATGCCTCGAGTATAAAAAAGACAATAAAGAGAGGAATAAGCTAAAACCATTTTGGAAATGCTTTATATCACGTTTATTCAAGAAAATGTGCATATGGAAAATAAAAAAGTGAAGGATGCAACAAAATGACTTTCTTATTTCGAATTTCAATGACACAAAAAGTAATAAATATAATGAAGAGGGTTGGGTCTCCTTCGAGAAAGGAGTTCATGAAGTTGCATGACATTGTAGTTTAGTCGCCATTCGTTTTAGTAATGAACACCGTATATTTTCCGTAGAGGCCTATTTTTCAAACAATAGTTCGATTATTTCAACCCAGCGCACTTTCTGAAATCGCGTCAATATTGCGTCTTTTGAACCTGTACCAGCTCGAAACTCTATTCTCTTATAGGTGACAACGTTCAAGTGAAACTGGTTCTGGGCAGAAAAGAAGAGGTGGAGACACTCATCCCATTAGATCACCAGAGAACATCGAAGAAGTAAGAAAGTGATTTGTGCAATCAGCGCCAACATGCGTGTGCCACTGGAATTTCAGATCATTCTATGAATCGAATTTTGCACGATTCACTCTCTTTCATCCATAAAAACTGTTCATTATGTAGGAACTTACAGAATGTGACTTTAATGCTTTAAGAAATGCATGTGAAGAACTTCGTGATCATGTCTCTCAAGACATGCTTGTCTTTTTCAGTTTTGAGGTTCATATCCATTTGACGTATTTGCCAATAAACAAAATATGCACTACTAGCTTGTTCACAACACCAAAGAACTCCCTCAGAGGTCTTTGCATTCACCACGTGACATTACGCAATCTCACCAGTTGGAATTGTGTGACTGGTTTTTCGAGGAAAATGAACAGATTGTTACACTCACTTCAAAGGCCAAGTATTGGGGGTCTTCTGCTTGGTCTTTGCTACAAAATTACGAAGACACCATCTGGCTGCTTCTAACTGGTAGAGCCCAATTCAGGGCTAGTACAGGGAAGCCTGCTGGTGTAACAGCAAAACTCACTTCAAACCGTTACGTGAACATGCTTGGAATATTTTGTTTTTATCCCGAATCGATGAAATGCACTTAGGGGAAGGATGGTTTCAATAAAACGGAGGAACAACCCATACTTCAAGGGCATCGATGGCTATGTTGCGAAATCCCTTCCCAGGCGCCTCATTTCAATGAGCAGTGATTTGGAGTGGCCAGTCCATTCTCCCGATTTGGTCCAATGCAATTCTTTTTTGTGGGGTTATTTAAAGTCGTATGTATATACTGATCACCCACACAAACTTTGAAATATATGAAAAGAAACATGTAAGGAGAAATGGCCAACATATCTGCCAATGTGCTGGAGAGAGGATGAGAAATAGCATAATACTGTTCTCCCAGTTTATAGATGGTGGGCGTCACTTGTTCAATAAAATGTTTAAAATTATGCAACATTAAATATGTAAATTTTGTATGTAAAAATAAATAAAAAGATATATTAAAAACTTTTTGTGTTATTGCATTATGAAATATGGAAGTCAGCTTGTCATATTCTGTACGTTTATTTCATCTCTTACAATTGCCAATGAAGCTTTTTTGGTGAAGCAATCAAAGTTATCTCGAAAACAAATTATAGAAAACTCTTAAGCACTTTTATTGTAATGAATGGCTGTAATCTTGCAAAAAAATAATTTCTTTTAGGATTGCCTTCTTGTGCACTTTTGAACTTGAAAATCATTATTGGTTCTCGTATAAAGTGTTTGCGTTTTTTTTTTTTCCAACATTTAAGCAAATTGCCATCTTTCTACTTTGCTCAAAAGTTAACGTTTTCATCGCCTTGATTAACTGTTGGAAGTGATTATAAATTTATTTGAAATTAGCTAAATTGCACCATTTGCACAGAAAACATTATTAGAATAACAGGTATTTATATTTAAAGCTCCAAAATATTTAGAAATTTTACAGGATAAAACATAAAACTAATGACGGTTTTGCTGCGAAAAACTTTTATTAAAATTCTTAGGATATATTACCTTCGCCCTGATTTTATTGTTTTTACACTTAGAACATATTCTCCAAATGTTTTTATTAAAGTTTTATTCTCGTTATTCTAATAGTTGCTTAAATTCTTTTTAAAGATTCAGCATTTCTGATAAAATAATATTATTCGCCGAGTTTAACATTTTCATTCCAAAAAATAATATAATGATTATTAAAATGTTAATTTGTGTGTTACTGAAATTAGTACATTAATTATAGATACTTTTATATATTTTCTAGAGAATTTATAAATTGCTTAGAATAATGAAAGAAATTTTACCTTTTCAAAATTAAAAGCATTGGTTATAAAATAAAAATATTTTGTGCTAATTATGGTACTTACGTATTAGCGTCACCGCAGCTAATTTTGTTCCAAAACCTAAGTAGAATTAGCACGTAACCTATAATTTGAACATTTTTTCTACTTTTGAAAAATTGACTTATAATTCTGAAAAGAAATTTTCTAGTTATAGTAAAAAAAAATTTATTTTCTTTCGGCTTAAAAAGCCGTGGTGACGATAATACGCAAGTACCCTAATTATTAACAATAACTTACAATTTTCAACATTTGCAATTTCCATTCATTACAGTTCCTTATATTTAAGAATAAACACATAAATTAATATCTTTTCTGTAAAATTTTTCATCTATGCTTATGAAAATATGATTGTCTGTTATTTTGTTTATAATTAATATCATGCTAATAGAATGACACATAAATTTGCAGGAATTATATTTAAAATTTTAAAATTTCGCTTTAACATTTACCTTACAGCAACTCTATCTAATATGTATTTGGACACATTTGCAAGTGGAATAATCTGTGGTTCTGCACAGCATGACTAACGCCTTTACGCAAAGTGTGTGGAATGACACTGTATTCCTTCACATGAAAATGGCAGCGTACTGTTAAGAGGTCTCTGGTTAAAGATAAGTACAATCTTCCATGATCACAGAAATTCCTGATTTATGCAGGGTAATTTAAGTAAAAGGAAATACCCAAAACTGACAGTGGCGTGCGAGATTCACGAGTGGAAGTCACATGGTGGCTGTCAGAATGTTGTCCAAAACAGAAGATTCTCCAAGCTGGTTGTTTGAGATTAAAGAATCTGTCCAAAGTGATCTGGAAAAAATTTAATTCCACATAAGTAAGAATTTTCAATAGCCAACTTGAAATTTTGTGTCGATGTATATAATTCATAATGAAGCCAATCGTCTTATCCAACGGTCATAACACTGTCCACGAAATTATGGTCATTAAATGGAACAAATTGGCTCGGAATCTTAATAAGGGCAAAAAATATTATGTTCTTCGGCTTTCACGGCGTATGAATGTAGAATGTTCTAGAAAAAGAAAAAAAAATTATAAAAAGCATTTATCAGGAGAGAAACAAATAAGTCAGAATAATAAATGAAAATTTAGTGTATTCAAAGTTATTATCATAAAAAACGTGAAAAAGTGGGCATGGTTCAAATCGTCAAAAGAAAAATTTCCTAAATGGTTCATGATTATAGTTGGTTTTTTTAATAAAAGACAAGATAATAACAGAAAACAATAGATAAAAAATGTCAAAATCAATTCTAAATATTATCAAGAACATTTCTAAGTCTGTATTTTAAGTATAAAATTCCAGTCCTTTATCCATAATACCGTTAATTCGTTGAACTCTAATAAGTTGAAGCAAGCAGCCAGACATCCCAATTATTTTTCTAGAAAAATTGAAACAAGAAATGTAATTAAAACCAAAACTTTCACTGTTATAAGTCTCATGTATTACCGATGGATTGTTTTGTATTTGGACGCTTAAAAAGTCTGCCTTATCTAAACGCCGACTTACAACGCTTTGTGGATTTTTGAAAGATTTGTGGTTTAATGAGAAGAAAATATTTTTTTTCAATATTATAAAGAGCATTATTAACACGAAAATTAGGATATAAAATGATAGAACAAGGTCTATTCAATTGAACATTTAAAACACAAAATATGATTATTTTTTGAACATTCCATCAAAGTTTCCTAAAAATGTGCAAGCACAAACTCCTTTGTGTATTGATATTCTTCCTAAATCATCTGCTATTTTTATGTTTGATTTGTCTCTTATGTTCACAGCATGAAAAAAAGTTTCTAAAGTATTATAATAACCAAATATTAAAATATGTGTTATATCTTGAAATATTTCTTATTATTTCATATGGAAATTTTTTTCACTCTTTATACAATGGAGAAAAATATTGTATAAATTTGGCTTCTAGAGCAAAATATTAAACAATAAATTTTAAAGTCGAAGTTTGAATTTTAGCAAGGTTTTTTCATTTATATTTTGAATTGTAGTCTGAATTCAATCTTCCTTTAGGAAAAATGGAAACATAACAAAAATTATTACAGCATATAAATATTCTCTATTAATAATATATTTTAGAAAACTGTGTTTTCAATTTAAGAAATCCAGGAAAATGCAAATATAATCCTAGCAGTAGGTTGTATATATTTCTACTTTTAGGAACTATTTTTAAAACCAAATGCGGTATAATAACTCATGTTGAGGTCTTTTTCAACGAAATTAATTACTTTCACAACTAATGAATCTTATTTTTAGGAAATAAGTGTAAATAAATATTATTAAAGAACTTTAATTTCTAAGGTAGGGGTGGGGTTTGTCACTTTAAAAAGATATCTTGAACATTTGTAAGGGAACTGCAATGTAAAGCAAATTCCGAATTCCCGCAACTCTGATCAGAAATCGAACTCCTAAAATGTTGACTTGAAGTTCAGAGCTCTTGCTATTCAGTTGCCAGTTTGGCTTTTATTTCTAAATATAATATTTTGAAAATCCGCTAAGCGTTATTTGCCTTACATTAATGGTGATAATAAAATAGTTCATTTTTCTAGGGAATTCAGTTAACATTTCATAGCAGGAGAAGTATGAAGTATGACTGCATTATGTATCTTGCAAACTAATCCGTTGATGATTAAAGCTGTTTGACAACATTAATTACGGTCAAGTGACGAGGTCGATAACTGAGTTGGTAAACCACATGGGGAAACACGGATACTAAACCTCAAAAAAGGAAAAAAGCCTTGGACATCTGAACATGATTCGTCTTATTCTAACGATGACTCAAAAAGTATAATGCGAATTAATAATTTCAAGTGAAAGGCAGCTGAAAGGACAAGGCCAATGCACATTAAAATTTTGAACCTGTAAGTAAGTCTTTGTGCTATAGTAATGAATTTAAAACCAATTGTCTAGCTCGGATGTCGACCTCTTAAAATCATCACAATATTGTAGCGAAAATTATTCTTCGTGATCAAGGACTTCATGGCTCAGTCAGTAAAGCAGCGGACTCGTGAGCCAAAGGTTGCGAGTTCAAAAGCAAACGTGGCAAGTTGCCTTAAAATTTATTTCTGATTGCTTTGTTAATTTAAGTTAATTATGCAACTTCATGTAAATTTCAGTTTCCAATTTTCTGCGGGCCTTCCAGGTCTGGAAGGTTTCAAATCTGTACACAAGTAGGAACTGATTGAGATAAGAATAATAATAAAATCTTGATTTAATCTTGAGCGCTTTCGTTTCCATTGACTTTACTACGTTCACTTCATCAACGCGATAGATTGGTGGAGGCACCGGGTGCTTCAATGGAAGAGTTACGCCAAAGCCGACGTATTCGAGGTCTCGCTCCTGAATTTGGTCTCCTACCGGATTCGGCAAGACCTGTCTTTCGGAATTCCCTGAAAAATAACTTTTGCCATGCAGCTGATATTAAACGTCAAGCTGAAAGACTGTTACTCACCCGTGCACAACAAATTGGTGAGACATCTGAATCTTAAATTCAAGATGAACTTTCCCTGTGCCGAAAAGTTAACCCCTCTATGCCTGAAGACGAAAAAGTGGCTCATTTCATGAAGGGTATTGCAGAGGACCTTTACCAGATTTTATCATCTCAGGAATATGGAACCACTGACGCTCTCGTAAAACGATGCCGTCATATAGAGAGCCTTCGACGACGTATCGTTCGACAACGATTTCAGAGGCTACCTAATGTCTCCGCGGTGTCGGCCAAAACAGATGCCACTGATCTCAGGTCATTAGTACGTACAATTGTCAGGGAAGAGCTTCAAAACATCATGCCTGAAATACAGAGCTACACAAGCAATGAAACTGGGCCACCACGTGACATTGCCTCTGTGGTGTAGGAAGAGGTCATGAATGTTCTAGCACCATTTACAGGTGCAAGGAGAGACAAAACCACTCCTCGAAGTTTCGTTCCAACCAGGCCGCAGCCAATGAAACCACCAACATATCCACTCCTCAACGCAGAATAGATTTGTAGAGGACTGAAAATGTGCCTCTCTGCTACCATTGCGGGAGATAAGGGCATGTGCTAAGGTATTGTCGGGAGAGACGCCGAATATTTGAAAATACACGAGCGAGTAGGAATATCAACCCTCGACGAGATATGTACAACGACTATTTTGGTAGCTTCGACGATAATTATGCCCAGCCTACTTCTTCCAGAATAAGGAGCAGTTCACCTTACCCACGATGTTCTCTCAATTGCCGAGAGTCGCAGTTACTAGTACGCCGTTCCAGTCTTTCTCCACGCCGACTCAATGAAGAAAACTAACTCGGGTGATCTATGCAGGAAGTAAGGTCGCAGTGGAAGAAAATCCTCCGACGTTAAAGTTAAAAGAGAACACCACCTATATCACTACGAATGAACAGTGTATAAAAGACCTCATTGATTCTGGTGCCAATTATTCTGTCATATCCGAAGAATTATGGAGACAATTAAATACTTCTATGTTTATTGAAAATGGACCTATATTGAAAACTGCTTGTGGTAAAACTGTAACCACCTCTGGACGTTGTGTATTAAAAATGGTCCTGAACGAAACTGCGAAGCCGTTTGAATTTCTCGTTTTTCCGCAGTGCAGTCTTCAAATGATATTTCGCTGGAAGGTTTTCCATGCCACCGATGCCGTTATCGATTGTGGAAATCGAGAGCTCCAACTTTCCGAAATCTTTCTATGCCACTCAGTCTTATACGAATCAAATTGGTCTTTGAGTGCCGCATCGGATAGCTTAATCGAAGCTAACTCAACAAGACAAATATCTGCTTTGAATTCAGCAGTGCAGAAAGCAAATGAGCTATGATTGTTGGTAGTAAAGTTCAGAGGTACGAAATCGAGTTATCTGTACCAGCTTCAATTGTCGGCATTGAGAATGGCTGATGTAAAGTGTGGATAACGAACTTTTCCCGACGAGCCCAACTGATACCGAAAGGGATGAATATAGGCTTTTTCACGACAATAACAAATGATGCCCTGAGTGACAAAGTGCAAGAAACTTCCGACGGACACCAGTCCAGAAAAAGAGTACTGGAGAGAAATTAAAAGAAGTTCTCGATTATGATCTTACCAACGCTGAGGAAGAGGAGCTATTGAATTTAGTGACATTTTTGATTTTAAGCGAAATTTTAGAAAATCTCGATGTAGTTCAGTGAAGCACAAAATCTATACAAATGGCAACGCACCAATCAAGGAAAGACCTTACCGTGTATTAACCATCGAAAGACTCGTGATTGCCAAATAAGTGCAGTGAATGCTAAGAGAAGACTTGATACAGCCGTCAAACAGCCCATAGTCATCTCCAGTCGTGCTTGTAAAGAAGAAAAAAGGGAATGGCGTTTCTGTGTCGATTATAGAAGATTGAACATGATGACCAGAAAGGATGTATATCCATTACATCGCGTAGATGATACCCTGGACTGTCTAGCTGGTTCAAAAATTTTCTCTATGATGGATCAAAAGTCAGGCTACTGTCAAACAGAAGTTGACGACAAAGACAGAGAAAAGACAGCCTTCGTGACATCATATAGGCTTTATGAATTTAAAGTTATGCCGTTCGGGATATGCAATGCCCCCGCTACGTTCGAACGGATGATGAACACAGTACTAAGAGGCCTGAAGTGGAATATTTGTCTCTGTTATCTAGACGATATCATTGTGTACGCACGAAACTTCAGAGAACATCAAATACGCTTGTGGAAAGTTCTAAAACGTATCCAAGAAGCGGGGTTAATGCTAAATTCTAACAAATATTCATTCGGCAAAAATCAGCTAACTATACTGGGGCAACTAGTTGATCAACATGGAATATATATATAGATCCACAGAAAACTGCGGCTGTAGCAAAGTTCCCTACCCCGGAAAATTTCGCCGATATTCGAAGTTTTCTAGGCCTATGCTCATACTATAGACGATTCATCAAAAACTTTGCTGAGATCACAGAACCCTTGCATGACTTATTGAAAAAAGACGCGATCTTTTCTTGGAATACGTCGTAGAAGGAATCTTTTTCAACACTCCAAAAAGTACTGACCAGCGGCCCTGTACTAGGGCATTTCCTTCCAGACGCGGAAACAAGGGTACATTCAGATGCTAGCGGCTATGGCCTCGGTGCAGTTCTGCTACAGATTCAGGATAATAAGAAAAGACCAATAGCCTATGCGTCCAGATCCCTTACTACAGCTGAAAGAAACTATTCCACAACCGAAAAGGAATGCCTTGCCGTCACCTCGGCTATCAGTAAATTCAGGCCATATCTCTATGGAAAACCTTTCACGGTA